>JAWNLM010000184.1:2810000-3227508 GCA_035042345.1 Drosophila fungiperda | reverse complement strand
AAACGGCAATATTTCCAATATTACCGAATATATGACAGTTTGAAGTTGAGACAAAAACTTAACATTACTGCTTTCTCCACTCTATCTATCCCTCTCTCTCTCTCTCTCACTCTCTCTCTCTCTCTCTCTGCATCCCTATTTATTCGCATCCACCCTTTTTACTCCCTCAGCGCACCCACTCAATAGGGCGCTTCGTTGCACACTGTAGATTAATTTATCATCTCGCTTTACAAGCATTCTATGAGTGTAATGAACTTTTAACAAGCAACTGCCACACCCACAACACCCCTCACGCCAACGACCAGCATATACAACCCGTCGACGCGTTAGTTTTTGCGCATCCAATTAGTTTTTGCAATTTTTTTCAATGCTTTTATTAGCGCAAAGCAAATATTGTTCCGCTGGTCCACTACACATCCATCAAGCGTACAAAAATATAATACGTATTATGCACAACAAGGAATGTATACTATCTGTCTGAAGGCGAACATTAAATACTCTTACAAATACCAAAATAAATATAGTACACTCACATAACCAAAACTTAATAATAAATAATAAGAAAATTATTCGTATTTACATTTTAATTTTAGTCTATTTAGTATCAGGCAGATATTTTAGGATATTTGTATTCCTTATCTATGGAAGTACTTATTTGTATGCCATGCTCATAAATGATTGCCTAATTAATAATATATATATTCATATTATTATATTTTAGTATGCAAAGAGAATATTGCGCTGTTGCCGCCTCAATAAAGTTGAAAAACATAATTAAAGTTTAGCATGGAGACGATCCCAAGGGACCAGCGCCTGGTACCAGAACTAAAGCTTGACTAATGCACGCAGCTTTTACGCGTAGAAAGGTAATTAAAATGCTAATAAACACTCGTTAAGTGCATAATAAACCAGCAAAAATAACAACAACAAATAGCAACAACTCCAGAGGCACCAGACTCCACCAGGTTAACTAATGCGACTTATCTGCAAATTTACACCCGGCACGAGTGCTTGACACGTACCACAATTCGGTCTCGCCAAAATTTACAAAATGTATGTCTCAAATATTAGCACAAACATACACACGCACACACACACACACACGCACATAGAAAATGTCACGCAGTTTCCAGTGGCACAAAAGTTGTTTTTGCCGCACTACTTGAACACTACTCGTTCACTTTGCTTATTATGCGTCCGACGTTTCCTCTAAAATATGAATTACAAGTGAGATTTAAATAAATTAACTCAGGTACACAAAAAACCCACACACATTTCCACCCAGAGAGAGACAGGTATACAACACTCGATACACACTCGGAGAGCCCAAATTGTACCCCGTCGAACCCCTCAGTAGTTTGTCGCATACCTCAATTTATTGTCACTTAGCTCACATAAAAACAAATAAGCAATGAGAATAGAGACAAAAACTGAGTTTAGGTGAGATTTGCAATGTTTGCTGTTCCTACTGATTTCCATACTTATTTTTATTCTTTACAGTTGACAATTCAATGGTCTATTGGCTTTTGTATAACATTTCTTAGGCCTTAAGCTGGCAACTCTGTTTTGAGCATACGACTTAAAACATAACCACAAGGTTTAGTGAATAGAATACAATTTAATTTAAAGCACATAAAGCTTTCAAAATCAATTAAGCCAAGCAAGTAAAGCAAAAAACTAAAATATTTCGGAATCACATTATGTTAACCAGTTTGTTTTCTCTGTTTATGTGAATTAGTTTAATTTTGTATATGTAGCCGCGTATACATCAACACGTTAAATACAAACAAGCCACACCCTTTATTTAGACTGCTTTATCCTCAACGCCATGCTCAAATTTTAATTAAATTTTTTCAAGTGTTTTTGTGCTTATGAAGCTGCCCAGGCCATGGCTAGGGTTCTGTGACCCTGTTGTCCATAAATTGCTAACATTTTCTAATGGAGTTCTTGTTGATGTTCTTGATGCTGTTGTTGTTGTTGTTGTTCCTGTGGATTTGGTCGTTACTGTTGCGGTCCCAAAGAGGCAACACCGAGCAGTGCCTTTTAATATGTCAAACATGTTAGCCTTGCCCGGTTATTAGATAACAAGACTCAAGCACATTATAAATTATGACGTTAAAATGTAATAAACCCCAGGAACGACCCCCAGACAGAAAGTGTCAGATATTGAGTATACAGTTTCAAGCTGTGTATAAGACTGTGTGTGCGTGTGTGTGTGTGTGTGCGTGTGTGTACGACCTGGCCAAAAACGGTTAGTCAAATGTTGAAGCTAGATAAATGCTTGCATTATTCAAAACTATTGTTGCGCATTAAATATGTAAGAGCATTTTGGGTGAATATGAGAATGTCAAGTCAAAGTTTCAAACTTTGTTATTGCTGCTGTTGTTGTTGGTATTGTTGTTGTTCTTGTGGAAAATGAGCAAGAAAATGCGCCCGTTAGGAAATTTGCATAAAATGAATGCAGTGGAAGCCCGAAGACTGAAAGAATAGCGCGAGAGTGTTGGCACATAAACAAGCTGACGATGAGGAAAGCGTCACGAATGCCAACAGGTTAGCATACTACATGCCCCCCCCCCCCCCCACTCGCTCTGTTGCCACCCACACACTTACGTCTATGTGTTTGCTCTAGCATTATGACAATACAACAAAGCCAAAGTCGCTACCAACGTTCGCCTTGGCAACAAAAACGAATTTGCATAAATAACAAAAACATATTTAAGCCCACCTTCCCCTCTCGCAGCACGAGCTGACTTTTGAGCGTAATAATGCCAAAAGGGGGCAGGTTCAGAGCTCAGGCTAGGTCAGGTCATGCAGCCACAAGCTTGCTAACTTCATTGGCAGCACTCTGTGCTGTTACCTACAGCAATCCCCTTCTGCATCGCCTTCTCATTCTCCTGACCAGTTTTTTTTTTCTGTTTGGTCGTTGGATGCCTTGTGCATACTTTAGAGGCACGCATTGAGCCGAGGAAGTTGCGTTGTCTCCTTGCGGACATCTTGTCCGCCTTGGTTAGTTGATTTCCCTTCGCCCATAAATATCAGAAGACCCTCGCACGATTTTCTTTTTTGCTCTTGGTTTTTTCTTCCTTTTTTTCCTTTCTATTTGACTGCTGTCTCTGGGAATATACATGAAAAAATTTATTTGTAAAGTGTGGCGCCAAATATTTGAAATAAATGCAAAGCGGCAAATAAACGACAGGCAGCTGCCGGATATGCAAAAAACGCGTTAAGAAATTTGTTGCCATCAAGTTTTTACGGTTAGCATATGTAAACTATGGATTTAAAATGGTTAAGACTGGCGACTGTATTTGGCTATTAAATACTATATAACTAAGAATGATAAAGTTAAAAATATAAACTAAGTATTTTAGAGAAAGTTAACCAGCTATTATTATGATTGGTATATAAAATACACACATAGTATTACTTAATGAAATTAAATGATATTTTAAACAATTGCAGACAAGCTGCCTCAAATCAACACTTCGGTGCATGTTGCATGTTTTTCACCACAATTTCCCCTACACTCGCCCATGCTTGTTAAAGCTAAACGCCAGTGAGTCCAAATCAATATGCCCCACAGACCGCAGTGCACAACTCCAAACAGCTCGGAGCCAAAGCCAGCGATAATGTTGCTGCGGTGCGCATAACAACAACAGCAACAGCAACATCAACTGACAACTGCTACAAAAACCGCAACAATGGCATGAGCCAAGAATTGGGGTGGGGTGAGACAGTCGGGGTAGTCGAGAACAGTCGGGACAATTGGGACAGTTGGGACCTGTCTAGGACGCAGGTCCAGGATGCGATGCAAACAAGAACACGACCGGGGGGGCAAGGGAAGTGCAACGAGTGATAGAGGAAGCAATAATTTAATTCTGCAATGCAAATGCAAACAAATTTTGTTGAGCCGCAGAGAAAAACTTAAACCACAGCGCGCGACAAAAACGCCAAGGAAGTCGAAACCAAAACGCGTAGCCGGCGGCACTGAAGAGCAAACCGGAGCAGGATGCCATGATGCAAGCAGCTGTGGCTAAAGCGAGCGCGTGTTTATTTTATAGTCGCCATAGAGTTAGCATTACCCGTTTCCCGACCAAGTCTTCAAACGTTTTGCTGCTGCCGCAAGGCACTTGGCTTCACCTTCCAATCCTGCCATCCTTCCTTTCCCCTGCCCCCTGTTGTGCTGTTATTATTGAAGAATTATTATGCGGAGAGACAACAGAAGTTGCCAATGCATCCAACGATGTCGTACCACCAAACAACTAATAGCGTAAAACACCCCCACTAACCTCCCGCCACTGCATAACATCTTTGTCGTTGCGTTTCTGTTTATTTTTTTTTTTTTTTTTAGATTTATATATTTGTGCATAAAAACTGAGTGTACAAGTTTTGCATATTCATGGCGCTTTAAATGTCGTCACCAGCGACGATGTCTGAAGAGCAGGAGCCAGAGCAGCTGCCACAAAGGCAACTAGCAATAATAGCAAAAGCAAAACAAACATGCAAAAAATACTCTGTATTGTGGCCAACTTGGGATATACATACTTAACTTGATATATGCTGAATAAGTGTATCTTAAAATAACACATTCAAATTGCCATGATAAATTTGTTTACCAAATAATTTTTAAAATACTTCACTTTATTTATACTCGTCATTCTTTAGCTACTCTTGCTTTTGTAAGTATCCAATTTGTTTTTACGAAAATGACGACTAGCTCCTCTGTGCTGGGCATTAAATACGATGCTGGAGTCTTAGTCGCTGCCGATACACTTGTCACCTTTGGCTCCATGGCGCGTTATCAGAACGTTGATCGCATTTTCAAGATCAACAATCGAACTCTGTTGGGTGGCAGCGGAGATTTTGCGGATGTGCAGTGCATAATGCGTAGCATCGAACAGAAGATCATCGAGGATCAATACTGCAACTACTCTACAAAGCCAAACGCATTGGCCAACTGGATGACACGCGTTCTCTACAATCGTTGCCTGTGCGCAAATCCACTCTACATCGATGTCATTATCGCTGGCATCGATGAATGCGGTCTGCCCTATTTGGCTAATGTGGATATGCATGGAGAACTCGACGAAGATTATGTGCTGGCCACCAGTTTCGCAAATCAATATTGTCTGCCGCTCGTCAGCGAAAGTAAGCCAGATGATCGCGATTTCACGTTCGAAGAGGCAATCAATCTAATTCGCAGTTGCATGCAGGCACTTTACTATCGAGATACACAAAGCATTCCAGTTTACACGGTGGGTGTTTGCAACGCCTACGGTTGCAGCATAAAGGGTCCATTTAAAGTCGAAGAGGATTGGAGCTTTGCTCAATTCATTTCGGGCTACTAAACAAAAATATAAACAAAAATATACATATATATAGATATATTTGAATAAAGAGTATTGAATTTAAATTTTACTTAAGTAAACGTTTAAAAATATATTTTACCAAAAAGTGTATTTAACCTGCAACTATTAGAAAGATAGAAAACTTATCGTGCTTTTTGTGCAGCGTATGCAGCAGCTGTTATGTGCTGCCAAAGAGAGAGAGAGATAGATAGAGAGAGAGAGAGAGAGAGAGAGAGATTAAAATTGAATGTGTGGCACATGGACAGAGATGGGGCGTGGAAAAAAAATGATAATAACATCAACCATAAAAGTAGCAACATAAGTTGGCAGCTGGAAGCAAACCGAAAATACTGTAGGACAGACATATAGACGACCCTCACAGACAATATGTCTGCAAAACTTTATGTACAACAGTGACAGAAACAACAACAAAAACAGCAACTCAAGAAACAACAACAAGGAGAAAGTGTTGCAATCGAGTATCTCGCGACTAAAAAGCGCGCACTGCATGAACTTCATGTGAAAACAATGAGATTATTGGTTGAATTTATGTGCGCTCTATGAACTCAGCTATCTCAGCTATTTCCTCTTCCATACTCCGTACTCCCGTACTCCTCAACCACCCACAGCACACAATTTGCCTTGTAATTGTCGACATGTCAGCACATTAAACGGCTCTAAAATGTTGGCAAACTGGCAAATCAAAGCAAACTTGTCCCACGTCGGGTAACTTTTCTAATTTATGGCCATGGAATGCAACAGTTAAGCGCCAGCGGCCATTTTGAACTCTCGACCCCGGCCATTTACATGTACATCCACACACACCGCACCATCCACACACCCACCCACCCACACCGAAGCCCGAGCCGTAGTTGCTGGTTTGGTCGAGAACTACCTGTGCGAAGTTACGCTAAAATTTATCATGACACTAATGAGCATGAAATGGGACAAGGTTTATTAAATTTCCTTTTTAAAATGCGCACATGGCAAGTTGCCCACGAAGATGCAATGCAGCTGCGAGGCAGGCAACAAGTTTTATTATTTTTTTTTTTCTATCATCATCCTCGACAAAGGGGTGAAGGTTTGGCGACATGAACGTGGCGCCACTGCGACTTTCACACTCTTCTGCCACCTATCAGCTGCCTAACTTTCAGTCCCTAACCCATGCCATACTTCCTGCCCCGTCCCGTTCCGTCCCTTACTGCGACACATCGACAGACGTCCAAGCAGCTGCTGCCCGGGTAGCAGAATGAAAAATGTCCGCAAGTGCGAAAATGAATCTGCCCCATGTTGCAATTTATTATGCCAACATAATAAATATTATATAGAGTTGGTGTGTCAGACTTTCCAGACTTGGCGATTCGCTGGGGAGATCTTTCCACTTTTGGGTCACTTTTGGTTGGTTTCATTTTTTGGGAAGCATCGCTTTGTGACAGTTTGAGAAATGTTAAAAGCTTCGCACCCCTTCATCCCCCCTTTGCCTAATTGCGGCAAAGCCACTGAATAACATACGCAACAACAAAATCTCATTTTATACAATTTTGATGACACAAATGGACCTTCACACGAAAAACCTCAATGCATGAGCACAAAACCAAATTAAACAAATATCCCAGAAGTAACTTCACACAAAACTAACCACCAATTAAATTTTATAATTTTCGAAATTATTTAACTGCTTCTAGTCTAGTTAACTTCAACTCTTGCATCATACATCTATTCGTTCACACTACTCTTAATAAATTTAGATTGTGGGTCTTTTCAATTTGGATATATAACTGAATTTTGGATGTTGTTTTGTTTATTTTTGTGGGTGCATGAGGATTTTGGGTACGCACCCATAAATAAATCATTCAAATTGTCAACACAAATTTATTTGCGTTGCGTTTGCGTTTCATGTAAGTTTCTTGCGGTTCCCCAAGCGGAAATGAACAACATGGTGTGTGAGTGTCACATCAAGGTATATACATACATACATATGGATTGTGGAATGGAGCTAGGCAGAGGCTACTGTATTGAAGGGAATAAGGAGGCAAGGCACACTGCGTCGTCAACAGCGTTGAGTTTTTCTCAGGCATGTCATGTTATGGAACACTCTATTTGTGGGTGTGTGTGTAGCTGAGTCGCCTCTACATCTGAAATACATTCACTTAGAATAAATACGTATATGTATGAAAATAGTTGAGATTTCAAAGTATTTGATTTTGTTAGAGTATCTGTGCGTCGATATGGATTAAATAATTTTGCTTGCCTGTTGTTATTTAAGCAAATTTATTTGTATGCTGTCTGACGCTGCTTTTGCTGGTGCTGCTGCTGTTGCTGCTGTTGATGTTGATGTTGATGCTGTTTGCTTTTCATTTCCGGCCACGTCGACAAATCACAAACAACCTAAAAGGATATTATCTGCAGCAAAACTGTTTCCTTGGCCACACTGTCGTCGCTGTGTGTGTTCCCATCTTTCTTGGCCAGTTCTCTCATGTTTATTTGGATAAATAATTTGCAAAACATTTTTCGTCTTTCATTGTGTGTTTTCTTAATGGGCTTTTAAGTGGTCTCCATTTGGCTTGAATTACAAGGCCTGCCAGCCTGCCTGCTTATCTTGACCAGGCCATCAACGCCTAACTGGCCGTGTCACGTAAAAGAATTAGAAATAAAAACCACTTGGTTAGTCTAAACTGTTGTGAGACCTGCTCACGTGTGTAAACAGAAAAGCAAACCCCAAAAAAATGAATTTCTGTTTTTTCTATGGTAGAACATTTTGACATCAGATACACAATAGCACAATGCTAATTGGCTGACCAAATATTTGGGCACCAATGATCTCTCACTTAAAGCACTGTTGGTAACGCCTACCATTCATATTTATATAGATACATGTATGGATATAGGCCAACAGTTAGTTTGGAGAAATGTGTGGGAGAAGAGGTATAGTCATTGGCCTTACATTGCTGGCCTTGGTTTGCTCCAGTTGCTGCTTCTGCGACACGCACAATTTAACCGCGTTTAAGTCGCATCGCCAGCGGCGTGGACTCATTTATCAGAACAGCGGATCCATTAAGTTTAGTATTGGACCATCATTGCCCATCCCTTTGGACGATCCTGTGACCTTTCGCTCTGCGGTGCTCTCCTTCAGCTTGCAAGGTGGCACCTACAGTCTGCCAACAACGCCCATTTGGCCCTGGGACAAATGGGAAAACACATTTGCCAGATCTCTGCAGCAGATGAGACGCAACATTGAGAGGCAGACGGCAAGCGGAGCTGTTCGATTTGCGGACGATGCACGACTCCTGGTCTACACGGCACTCGAGGAGTACATGGGCAGACGAAGCAAAAATATGATTGTGGGCAGAAAATGCCTACTGCGCTCCATATGCGAAAATGCCCAGGTGCATCAGCATGTTGGCATCTTTTCCGAAATACTCAACATTGTATTGAGGTGAGCAAACCAAATTTTTACTATCCAAGCGCACTTTGCATCTTAGCATTCTTGAACTCTTTGTAGTCCGGGCAAAGCGGATTTAGACAACTCGTATCATGATGCCTTTGCTGCTGGCCAGGCCGGTGCTAATTGCCTGGCCATCTACAAGGTCTGTCCACGTGGCCTCAACTTTCTGGACGAGCTGTTGATTTCGGAGCGCAACTCAAATTTGATTGATTGAATTTGGGTTATGGATCGATGTACAACAATAAAATTTTCGCCAAATCAAAGTGCATCTCTAATGCGTGTTGTTGTTGTTGTTGTTGTTGGTGTGGTGGTTTCTGATGTGGTTGCTGCGGCTATTGCATAATTTACAAGTCTGTCAAAGGAGTTCGCAATGAGCAAATATATATATATATATACATATATTCATATGGCATTAAGGCATTAAGGGAGGCTGAATACAAGCCAACAACTAAACAAACATTTATGGCTTACACGCAACTAGTTATCAGGAAAAGCAATACACGAATTGTTTCTGATTTATTTATTTAGCTTACCTTTTGATTTGCATTGTCACGAATTTAATAATAACATAGGAATATTTTTTATATATGCCTTTATCTGCCTCAGATTTGTACTTTCTATAAACGTTGCCCGCATAAGCGGGCAATGCAGCCACTGCATTGTTACTTGTTCCACTGCGCCAACAAGAGAAACTCAAATACCGCAAAGTTGCACAACTGCCACTCCCCCAACTCTCCCAGCAGCTACTCTCCTTGTCCGCATACCCCTCACCTGCCCACCGCTTAAGCGCAGCGTTGTCATAATCGCATTTGAATTAGCTGTGCACACAAAACGACGAGCGATAACCAAACAGGGAGCCTCATGCACAATCCTGCCTGTGCTGTGTGCAGTATTAACATATGCACATCGCTGCGCTGCTGCTGCTGCTGCTGCTGCTGCTGCTGCTGTTAGTGGGAGCACCCGGTGGAGCGAGTGGCAGCCGTGTGTAGCCACCTGGCAAGCCTAATGTGCCACTTAAGACGCATTTATTGTCTTTCTGTCGTTGTAGCTGTTTTCGCCATCATCGTCGTCGTCGTCGTTGTTGTTCTTCTTGTTGTTCTTGCTTATGGTGCAGCTGCATTTCCATTTAATTGACGCCATTGTTGACAAAATGGCGGTCGCTTGCTCGCTCTGGAAGCCAAAGCCACAAGCCATTAATGTAACGGTGATTTTTAGGGAAGGGCGGCAACACTTAAAGACAGCAAAAAGCTGCTCGAACTTTCAAAGATCCGTTTAGAGTTTTAAAGTGCTTTTGAAACACTATTTGCTTAATTGTATTTGCGTTTATCAAATATTTATTTACTTTCAACTAGTTTAAATTGTGGTCTAGCATTTTAGTCATTTACATCCACAGCCAGAACATCGAGGAAACTATCGCCCCGAGGACAGCCCTTAAACTGATGCAAGCAATCCACGCCAGCCAAACCAGCAGCATGGGCATCCCTATAAATCTGATCGAGTCTCGCTTTCCCCGGTCTGGAAATAGATCAGGTTACAAATAGAATGCAAGATAAACTTTGCCTCTTACGTAAGCAGCACGTTGAGCAGCTCGGACAAGATGCCTACATGACGATGCAATTGGGCATTCTCGCACATGGCACGCAGCAAACAGTGGCGACCTCGTCCGGGAACACCACTCTCATTGTCCATGTAGTGCTCCAGTCCGGTGTAGGCAAAGAGTCGTGTGTCATCCTCATGCGATGCGTCCAACTGGCGTATTTTTTCCTTCAGTGATCTGGCGAATATCGACTCCCATTTATCCCAGGGATAGAGTGGTGTGGCGGGCATTGTATATGCCCCAAAGTGAATCACATATAAGTATACCAGGCTGCGCCACACAACCGGATCCATCAAATCAACAGTCATCGCAACACCAATTATCAAGCGAATAGTTGCTCCATTTTCATAGACCAACTGATAACGTTTTTGACGGGCGTGTGAAAAAGACGAAAGATTCTTTGTAGGCTCCATCACCTCGTAGGAGGCGTGCAACAAATGAGCCAGACCAGCAAGCAGCAGCAAGTTGTTTTTAATATGCATCACAATTTCTTAAGGAATGCGACCAAAAGGTGCACAGAACTTTCAAAGAATGATCATATTTTGAAATTCTGTTCGTACAAAAATGAAATAAACATTTGCGCAGTCAATTAGCAGTAAAATTGGGTTATAAAGTCATCAATCGAAGAGGCGACCAGTTAGCAAATAACAAATTAATTGTTTACACAACATATTTCTGGTTTTTTTTGCTCTTATCCGTAAAATAAAAAATTCAAGAGACGCGCCAAATCAACAGAGCTGCCAACTTAATACACTAAAACAGCCGCTTACTAGCACTGCACCAATAAAATACCAAATAGCAGAAAACAGTGGGACCTCACTTTCCTAGTGCGGCTAAGAATAAATAAAATCCACAAATTATTGGAGATTCGGTCACACCTTATCGAACTAGCATTAAACTTGACCAGACATCTGTTTAAAAATTAACTAGAAAAATGAGCAACGAATCGCCTAAAGCTCAAAACTCGCAAGAAAAGATTGTTGGCCACTTTCAACAGCTACGCAATGAACAAAGAAACTTGGCCAACAGTCTCAACACTCTCGAAATGGATCTGCGCGAACACAGGTGAGTCAGAAGGGGCCGCTAACCATAACCTCCAAAAAATAAACAACTAAATTATAATTGTCACAATTTATTTTTTGCGATATAGAACTGTGATAGAAACCCTTAATTCGGCGGATCCGGAACGCAAATGCTTTCGCCTGATTGGTGGCGTGCTGTGCGAACGTACCGTAAAAGAGGTGTTGCCACAGTTGGTGGAAAATAAGGATTTCATTGCGAAAACCATTACAATGGTCACCGAGGATCTGAGCAAAAAGGGTGTCGAACTCAACAGATTCAAGGAGGAGCACAATATCAAAATACGCGGCGAACAAATTGGCACAGATGCCACAAAGTCCGCGGAGACGGAAAGTGGCAGCAAATCAGAAAATCGCAATGTGCTGGTGTCCAACTAGTGTTACCCAAAATAGAGAATGCCAAACAGCAGCAGCAGCATCATTGATGATGGATTCAATAACAATAATGATTATGCATTGATTATGATTCTAATGTTATATGTAATTTTAGCTATAAGGCGCATAATTCCCGTTTAAAACTCACCCAAACACACACAAACACATAACACGCCCCACAATTAAAAACAGAATGAGAGCTAATTTATGCTGATTTATGATTTATGTCGATTTTATTGACCACGTTGAAAATCTCGCTTGCCACCCGACTTGCTCAGCAGGCGCACGTTTGTGATGCAGATGTCATGGGACACAGCCTTGCACATGTCGTAAACGGTGAGTGCAGCCACAGAGACAGCAGTTAGCGCCTCCATTTCGACACCAGTCTGACCGTTGCAACGCACTGTGGCCACCAAAAGCACACAATGCTCCGGCTCCAGCAGCGTGGCCTGCACACGCACCGAGGTCAATGCAATGTTGTGGCATAATGGTATCAAATGGGATGTTTGTTTAGCGCCCATAATGCCCGCCAATTGGGCAATGCTTAACACATCGCCCTTTGCCAGCTCATTGGCGGCTATCAGCTTGGTGAGCTGTTCACCCACCTGAACGGTGGCCTCTGCGCTAGCTACTCTCGTGGTGTTGGCCTTGTTGGCGACATCGACCATCTGTGCCTTGCCCTGGGCATTGATATGCGTCAAAGTGCTGCAGTTTCGCATCTGTTGTTGATGATGATGATTCAGGATCCGCCTGACGCTGCTCCTGCTGCTGATGTTTTTGAGGATGATGTTGCCTGCAAGCAAACAGTTGGGGGTGGGAATGTTGTGCTCTTGATGTGGACTAACCGCCTATGAGTATCATTGGGCGATTTTCCATTTGCGACAGATTCAGCATGCCTGCGTAGGACAAATGCGCCCATTAATACCGACAACTCGCAAGGAGGCTGGAATATTATTTAAACTAGCATTGTTATTCACCTGCATGTCGACGCTTCTTCCGTTGCACGGCGGCACCAATTAGCTCGACCAGCTGCTCCTCTGTGCAGCCCTCGCTGCGCATGGCATCGCGCAGTGAGAACTCCTTGTTGCCAAACAGGCACACTTTAATATTACCATCAGCAGTGAGGCGCAGACGATTGCAGGTGCCACAAAAGTGTTCCGTCATCGACGTTATGAAGCCCAGTTGACCGGCAAATCCTGGCACTGCATACGCCTTGGAAGTGTCATTGGCGCCATTGGCCAATGCCTGAAACTCTGGCCAACGCTGGCGAATGATCTGCTTAGTTTCCTTAAAGGATATCAAACGCTCCGTGTGCCACTTGTTGCCCGAGAAGGGCATGTATTCGATGAAGCGCACATCGACGGGTCGCTCGCGAGTGAACTCCACAAAATCGCAGATCTCATCCTCATTAAAGTTTCGCATTAGCACACAGTTAACCTATACGGAGAGATTACATTGTAATGAATGAAAAGTTGTGGGCAGAAATAATACGTACCTTTGGTCGATAGCCCAATTGGATGGCAAGATCAATTCCCGCTATTACCCGCTCCCAGCCTTTGCGTCGAGTTATCTTCTCGAAGCGTTCCTTCCGCAATGTGTCCAAACTGATATTGAGCGAATCCAAGCCAGCGCGCTGCAGCGGCAACAGCAGGCGTGTCAGCACCAGGCCATTCGTTGTAATGCCCACATGTTCGAGCTGCGGCAACGCCTTAAGCTGTGCCACAATCTCAACAATGTCCCGACGCACCGTCGGCTCACCGCCAGTCAGACGTATCTTGCGCACACCCTGCTCCACAAAGATGCGGGCGAGGCGAAACACTTCCTCGGTGGATAGCAACTGTGATTTGGGCTGCAATGGTACACCTTCCGCCGGCATGCAATAGTCACCTACAAACCAATTTCATCATATCAATTCAAACTGCTTATCAACAACAAGTTATTTGCCGATAACATTTAATTTTTTTCAAATAAATTGAAAATAGAGAAACTTACAACGCAAATTGCACCGTTCAGTGAGTGAAATTCTGAGATATGTGTGATGTCTCCCAAATGTGTCTGTTAGAGGCGAAGCTCCGGACAATTGTCGCTAAATCAACAAAATAATTAGAATAATCATTGCTATAATTTTAATAAATTTACATTCATTATTTTTACCTGTGCTGGGAGAGTCGCTGCCATTATTCTATTGTCATTCTCAATGTCGGGTTGGGCACATGTTGCTGCCGCCGCTTTTGATGCTGTAGCCAATTTGTGAAGCTGAGAACCGGTTGTCATTTGAGCAATTGACATCGTCGGGCGGAAATGCCCAGTGTATTTGGTCAGTAACACATTTGTTCGTTTCACCAGTAATCGCATTTTGAATAATGTTTTATGAAATTGCTTTCCGATTATCTTACGTACGATTTACTATGTGGGGGGCCTGGAAAATGAATTGCTGCTGAGACATCAAAACAATCAATTTCGACAGCTTGAATAATCAGTAGTTTTGACTCGAAAAAAAATGATTACCTCACGTTAGACTCTTGTAAATACCACTTGAGACTGATACCAACTACTCCGACAACACCGACCAGCAACCGGCAAAAGTTGTTTACAAACTGAACGGTAAGATCATATGGTGATTATTATATGCAGCTTTGCCCAAAAGCTCAACACAAAAGCCCACAATCACACACACACACTACTGATAAGCTCAAATGTGGGACAAACTTAAAAATAGTTAAAGGCAAAAGCGTTCTAACTTAGAGATACTCTATATAATCTATAATGGGAATGAAATATTACATACATATTTATTTTCGTAATAAATTTCTTATTGAATTTAAACCACTGATGAAATTACAATTTATTTTGTAAGTAAATACAAACAATTCAAGCGTAGGTTTTGTTTATTTTACATATTTATATTTTTATTAAAGAAAATAAAACTATTGGATTATGTTATATTTAATTTTTTAGCATAATTAAAAACCAACATTTAAGTGAAGTGTTTTTGCGCTTTACGATAATATATTTTTTTGCTGATTCTTTGTAAAAAATTTCCACTGCCAGAATTTTGCTAAAAATGATAACCGTTGCATTTTTTTTTCTAAGTTTGTGTGTATGTAACGGTTTCGACATCACATATTTCCCTCTTGAACTACGCCACTGTGGCATGTGATCCACTCAGAAATTTACGCATTCTCTTCTCAAATTTTCTTCTCGATGCTTGTCCACATTCAGTCTTTGACCGATCTTGTTGCTGTTTGGTTCGTCGCTCGACTGCTGGGATATTGTTTACAGAGGGCATCGTCTTTCCGGCATCATTGCGCCGATTTGTTGATTTAAAATTCCAATAGACTTGTGGCATATACAAATATAAACATACACTCTTGAACCATGCTAAACATGCGTCTATGGAAATTTAAGCGGGCCTCGCTGCTGCTCAGCGTTGCCCTCGTGTTGTACGTCTTTTTTTTCTCCGCCGGCTATCACAAATATCAAATTGACGCCGTTATCGGCCACGCCGAACCGGAAGCCGTTTGGGAATATGTGGCGGATTTTAGCAAAATGCGCCTGCTGAATCCCACAATGTAAGCACTCTAATAAATCTCAAATAGCAACAACTGACAGCGTTAATTTTTTTTAATGTTATTTTAGCATAAACTTTAAAATTCTTACTGATGAGGGGCACAGCCACGACTGGCGTTACTCGGTGCGTTATACGGAGCGACTGTCGCACTGGCCACACTGGCTGAACGAGGCCACCGCCAAGTATTTGGTGACCAAGACACTGCCAGGTGTCCACCCACCAGCTTGGGCCGTCGAATCGATCCATGAGACGTGTTTCTTTGGTGGACTCTATTGCTGTAAGTACTTCCCTTATGCATGCCACATGTATGTGATAAATATTTGTGCCACATTTATCGGTTGCAGTGCGCTCGCTAAGCGAATTCAGCTTCAGCGCCCTCGGCTCCAATACGTATGCCAATGAAAAGATCCAATATCAATGTCCGCCTCTCCTGGTCAGCGCCTGTCGCAGAGAGCTGGAGGTTCAGCGTCGCGCTGTCATGCACAATCTGACGCACATTTTTAAGAGAACCCAAACATGAATTTATATTTCTTTCACTTTAATCAGTGTTATATTATCATATCATATGTATTTTCACATTTAGACATTTAAAAAAATTGTAACTGATATTCAACTAAATTAGCTAAGCTTGTTGCCAAAAAAAAAAAATGATTAAAACACACAAAATGCATATGTATGGAACTAAATGTACAACTCATGAATTACACATTTAAGCTACTCATATATATAAATATATATCTATGTATATATCTATGTATATATATATATATATACATACATATATGCTTTCATTTTTGATTAAGTTTTTATTGAGTTACTTAACGTATGATTAGTTTTGGCTGTAAGTACCCCTTACGTCGTTTTATCCTGGGGTATTTAGCTAATAATGATAAATATATCTTGAAAACTAGAGTAAACATTAATAGTCGATTCAATTTACTGGCGGCCGTAAAAATAGTTTAAAATTTGAAATTTTGGCAAATTGTCTAAACTTGACTCACTGCATAGTCTTTGAGTCTCTTGAGTCTTTTTTGAATAAATCACTTGTAGAGATCTAGTCGCTTCAGTTTTCCAGCTCCTCCACTTCGAGCGGTGCGAGCGCAGCCCGATTTTTTGGCAGGCGCCACAGGTGTGGTGGGTACACTTTGGGATTCACCAGTTACTCCTGCTGAGGTTGCTGTGCCAAACCATCGTGTCAGCTTGGTTGACTGTGTTGATTTGATGGCTTTGGGTGACTTCCGCAACCCTTGACTGGGTTGAGTGCGTTGGCCGGCGTCTTCCGGTGTGCTGCTGGAGCCAATCAAATAGTTTGTGATTTTGTTGAGCTGCGGCTGTAGAACAGGCGACACATGCCCCGTGGCTGTGAGACGCAGTCGACTGCCGAATTCAAAATTATTGGTTATCTCAAAGATGTCATCGTCCAGTAAAGATAAACGCCGTTGCATCACTGGTTTGGAGATGGGCACAGTAGACAGCAATTGCACGCCCAAATCGTTGGCTTGAGTCCGATTTGGCTCAAACATTTGCTCCAAGATGTCCAGGCAGGAGCGTTCACGTTTCTTTTTAGCCATTGTGCCTGGTTGTGCCTTCGAGTTCTGCTGCTGTTGTTGGTGCAGCTGCTTCACTTCCGATCCAAAGATCTTGAAGCCTTCGAAGGGCACTGGCTGTGCCAGCGTCAGCTGCGACAAATCGGAGCAGTTGCTAAAGATATCGGGCGACTTGTTGGCCGTTGCCCGCTGCTGTGCAAGTAATTGCCCAAAACTGGAGATGCTCGGTTGCGGCTGCTCCTTGAGTGAAGTGGAACGCTTGCGCTTTAGTGCTTTAGTGCGTCGACTTTGTGACTGCTTTGCGGATTGCTCCGAGCTCTCGTCAAGCGAACTGTGTATCACCACAACATCTGACTGTTGCTGATTGGGCACGACGACCACCTCCGGGTCACTAAAGAAATTCAGCGTGAGTGGCATCATTAGTGGTGTTGCCGGCGGCGCAATTGGAACACGAAACTCTGGCAATTCCATTGAATCTGAAAGATTCTCGGGTAGTTTCTGGCCGCATTGCATATACAAATAGTCCGACAAGTTGGAGCCGGGACTGATTATTTCTGGCGTAGGAGTCGGCTGAGTTATCGGACATTTATTATTAGTCGTTATAGGCTTCGATTCCGTAGATAACTTTGTCTTCGGCGGTCTTCCTCTTGATCTGGTAGCCACCCCTGCATTGTTTACGTTGCTTGTCAAAGGAGCTGATCCGTTGCTTACTTTTGTTGTCTTAGGTGGCCGCCCTCTTCTCCTTTTAACTATCGTTTCTACTGTCGACTCCAACTTTGCTGTCGGAACTGCATTCTCTTGCTTTACTATTGGCTCCCTTCGGCGCTTGCTCGTTTTGGGCGTTTGATTTGAGTCTGTGATGCGTTTTCGTTTCGGTGAGCTCAACATTAAGTTTGCGGTCATGTATTTGCTCTTGTGCCGCGATTCTGCAGAACGCGTCACTCTTTGCATGCCACGTGTCAGTCGTGGTTGCAACACAGTTGAAGCACTTTTTGGATCTGCGCGTCTTGATCTGGGACTGGTCTTTGGTGTGATTGGCAACGTCCTCTTATGGTTGGGCGTTTTTGGCTCCGGCGATGCATGTTTCACATTTTCTGAGTTTGGCTCTTGCATTGTCTGAGCTTTCACAGCCGACGATTTAACTGGCAAAGGTGTTTTCTGCTCGGGTGGCACTGTCACAGGTTTTGTCATTTGTTGTGAGCGTCCTCTAGAACTAATTGAAGCTAGTACATTTTTTTGCTTTTTTGGTAAATGAAGACTTATTTTAACATTTAATTTTCTCCCCAATATCTTCGAGGGGCTCCTTGGCATATCATCGTTCTCCGACTCGGTAAGCTCTGTTGAGTTTGCAGCCTGAACACGTTTAGTGTGCTTTCGCCTGAATTTAAGAGTTGGTGACCTTGTTGCTTTTGGTGAGGCCTTTGGCAGAGTGGTTGGGGTCGCTACTATTTCACAATCATCGCTGGAGAGCACCACCACATTAGTGGTTAAAGCTTTGGCAGTTGTTTGGCTGGCTGGCACGTCAACCATATCTGCTTCCACCTCTGAATCCGACGTTTCGAAAAACAATGGCTCCATGGCTACCACATCGTCGCTCTGCTCGGACAGCGATATTTTCTCAGCATCCTGTTGTTGGTCAAATTCTCGTTTTCGTCTTATGCTCATCAGACAATCAAATATTTCATCAGTGCTGCCGGTAGAACGGGCTTCCGATATTGGTTCTACACTTGAGTCACTTATAGTCGTATTGCTATTATTTTCACTCATCCAAAGCGATAAATTGATCTTGTATTGTTCGGGGGTGACCAGAGGTAAATATGATTCGAACTGATGGTGATATCGACGCAGCCGGAAATCTCTGCAAAAAAATATCAAATATTTTGTCAAATTGTTCATATACCGAAAATAAAACTATTTCATAAAATAATTTCCAAATGTGATGAAATACAAATTGAAATGCCACGACTCTGATAACTATTTTGGAAACTATTTCAACTCTCCAAACAATATTATGTAATCGTTTGATTTACTGCTGTAGATCACCAACTTGATGTATTCGCCAAGGACACCTCGCTGCTTGTAGTAATCCTCGAGATCGACACGTTTGCTAAGCACCTCCTTAACATCTGGCAGATTAAATTTTCGATTAAAGACACCAAAGCTCTTGTGTTGATGTTCCAGGCATCCACCCATGCGCAGCACATTATATAGTAACTTAACATCGGACTGGAAAACAATTCAAATGATATTAATATATTTGTAGCCGCAAATTCCTTTCCAACTCACCGTTAAGTCCACACTAGAGATCACAATGTTAACTTTGCGTTCGTATTGCTGCAGCAGCATGGAAGTGCAAAAGTTGTTATTTAGCGTATAACCCCGATGATCAACAATGACGTAGTCAAACTTAAGCTTGCTGAGATCCCCAATGCCGCGCAACACGCTCCATTTCCTCAGATAAACGCTATGCGCCGACTCTGTGCTGTCTGCAAAATAAACTCGATTAAAAACTCGACAAACGATGAAGAAAGTATAATGAAACTGACCATTGAAATCCTTTAGAATGCATACCGGCAGATTGGAGAGAATGCCCAGGTGAAACTGCCAGCCAGCCAGCAACTGATCATCGTTCTGCATCACAATGAGCGTCTTTTTTGACGCACCCAGGCCATTTAAGAGCGTGACAATTGTCGCCGTTTTGCCCAAGCCACTCTCATCGTTAAATATGCAAAACTCTTGTTTGGACAGCCGCTCGTAGAGAAAACGCACAGCGTCTAGTTGAAAGCACTTTAAATACTGCGTCGCATGGCTGGAAATGAGCACGTTCTCGGAGAGGCGCAGTTCCGCTGTCCGCTCGGAGACAAAATGATACATTTGCCTGCCTTTAAATTTTGTTTTGTTTTTTTATCGCTATTAGCGGACGTGGTGCAGCGCTAAATATATTGCCACGAGTATGTAGAGCAATTCTAGGTAGGAGAATATCACAAACATAGAAAATGCACCAATTATCATCCTCTTGTACGTCAAGGGTCCATCGATGTAATCGGGATAAAAAATATTCGGAGAGTTGTTGTTGTTATGATGATTATGGTTGTTGTTGTTGTAAATGGTATACATGGGTAGATAAAATGCAGCAGGTAGACGTTCGGAAAAAGGCGCGTATTATGCGGAGCGGGCAAGGTGTAAGCCTCAAGGACGATTACTTCTGGTGCTGATTGCAACGTTCACAATAAAAATTTACGCCATTTCTAAGCACTGATTTTAATCACTCAATATACATTTAAAACGTACTTAATTTCTTCACAAATAAATTTTTCTTTCTTGCTTTGTGTCAATTTTTTTAGTTATACAGTACTGCATAAGCGAGCTAGTAATGCGCGACTATCGTAACTAGAGATACAGTGCATATCGATAGCGGCGAATTGTGACTGCTGTATATCGACATTCACACATTTTATTTTGTATTTGACCATTGGAGAAAGAATTGAAGCGTTTAATAAACAACTACTGCTCGACGATGTCCAATGCAAGGAACGGAAAGCCAACCAGAAAAAGAAAACATGCCGAGGATACCCTGATGGCAGCAACATTACCTCCGCCAGCCAAACAGAGAATGGTGGTGACTCCTTGGCGAGACACGTGCGAATCTTTTCCCCATCTTCCCCATGCGAATTTTACCCAATTAATCAACTCCTTTTACAGCAAAGAATTCAGCACAGTTTACGATTGGTTGTTCTCGAAACAGACGACCACTGCTAATCGTCGCAAGGCGCTCAGTCATATGCGCATTTGGAGCCTGCGTCGCGGAAACCTTTGTCCAGCTGCTGTGCTGGCCACTGGAGTGCTGATGAAAGCGCAGCTGGAGGATCAACACGGCAATCCCAACGTAAGGATAACGTATGCCAGCTCATTTACGCGCTTCTTCAACTTCATGTCTTCGATTATGCAAAGCCACAGCATGATCAGCATGTACGAGACGGCCCGTCAACTAGGGCTGCAATCCTTCATTGTGGATTTGAGGCATCTGTGTGCTCACGGACAGGAGTTACCGCCGGTGGCTGTGCTGCGCAACACGGCCGAACACTGCGTGGAATGGCTACGTAACTTTTACTGGCTGCCACAGAGTGAGAAAATGAAGAATTTAGATGCACCTAAGCTGCAACAAAAGGATAAGGCCAAATTTGAAAAGGAGTTGGGCATCCTGTTTGAAATGTACGATTTGGCCTTGGAGTGCCAGTTGAAAGGGGCGCAAAAGCTAAAAGAAATAAAAAAACTGAAGCCCAGTGCCGAGTTCAACAAGATGCGAGTTTATTGCTCCGCAAAGAAACTGAAAACTTCAGGGGAAATCATTGATAAAGTGATTTCCGAACTGGGTGCGGCTGTCAAGCGGCAAACATCATTAATGAAGGATATGCTGGATATTTATATGGCTGGAGTTCTCCAAATGAACTATTTCCTTGGCGCTGGCCTAGCGCACAGTGAACAGGAGGAGGTCGTCATTGCGGCTACCCAGGACCTATTTCGGCTGCTGGCCATGCAAGGTTACATCGAGAATGTGTTTGTGGCCTTCGTCCAATTGACAGAGAACTCAAATGTTGATGAGCAGAGTCGTCGCGGTGCAAGCTATTGGGCCACAAAAATGCTTCACACTTTTGGCATGCTGAGCCGCATGAAGCGCATGTACAAAGAGGAATTGGATATAGTATGCAGCTAAAATAGTTTTATTTTGCTATGGTTATTTATAATGTTTGACTTATTGTGTTTAATTATAGAACTCAAAAGTCAAGGCAGTGGATTTCTCGACCCTCAATAAGCCAGAAATATCAAAGATCATGCGCAGTCTGCTCATCCACTCGGGCGTCGATACGACGCTCACACTAGTCTTTGGCGAGAGTCCAAAGAAGCGAAGATCTTTGGTAATTGAGCATGACTTTCTTATGAGCAGACTCGATCACCTAAACATCCACTCAGTTCCCATCCTGAAAGGGTACAGTTCTCAAACGATTATGCTAAAATATATGTAGTTAAAATCTTGTTTTTGTCTATTTTCGTTAGTTTGCTGCCGCTTGTCGATCCACCATTTACACACGAACAACTTGAGCACGTGACCAAGATAAGCAATATTAAAATGTTAACTATGAACGGTGTCAAAACTAATATTTCTGATAATGAATCAATGGATATAACTGTAAGCGAATTCGAGAACTCAGAGTTTGGCTTCTGGAAACTGGATAACGGTAAGCTTAGCCATTCGCTGCAGGTTTTTTTATTAACTTTTCTAAAATGCATCTCTTGTAGATAATAATTGGTCAAAATGTGCGCTTGGAGTGTTGCCTACAAAATCAACTTAAACAAAGTAGAAAATCGGGAACTAAATTAATCCTATAATTTAATTATCTGTAATTATTAGCAATCTTTTAAATGTAAACAAATATAAACATTGTAAATATATACTTGCAATAATTAAGTATTTAATTTTCAATTCGCTAAGCTTGAGTCAAAAGTGCACTTAAATAAAACAATTGCGCGCCTTGTCTGCTTCTTTAATTTTCATCATTCAAATCATAACTTACGGTTGGCTTACAACACTGCCACTATTAATATCTTTACATTTTGGTTGTTTAATATGCAAGATTTTTTTAATAAACATGGACTTGCAACGTAGCGATGCAATGCTAATGGAAATTTTACAGGAGCAGAAAACAATCACTGCATTCTTAGATACAGTTTTCGGTTTCTTGAAACGCAAGTAAGAAATGCTTCACAAAACTGGATTGGATGGCATAAAAACCAGATTTATTTTACAGCACCGATTTTTACCATATCAATAAGGATGAAGCAGACAAAATTGGGTTTCCCAAAGGAATACGAATGAGGAATGAGATATTGTACGGCGCAATGCAGCGCCATGACCCACTTAGTTCATGTTTCCAAACAATGATTGCAGAGGGCGGAATCGATGACAGTGGGGAAAATGCGCCACCGGCTGTTCAAGAAATCTCTACACAGACAGAAGAAAAAAGAACTTCGACAAAGCTAAGTAAGGATATCAAAAGTCGAAGTTTCGAGCCTGTTGATTTTAAGAACGGCGCATTATTTGAAAGTCATTGTTGGTCTCAAACACTTAGCGATTTAGAGATCCATGTCCAGCTGCCAAGGGAACTTAAACCATATAAGCAACTGTGCATCGATATTAAAGCACAGCAAATCAAGGTGAGCAGCAGAGCAACGCCGGAGCAGGTAATCTTGGAGGGATTGCTGAGTCAGCGAATAAAACACACTGATGCCCTGTGGTCAATTGCGGATGGCAGGCTACTGATCAGCTGTGGTAAGTATTTGAAGGTAATAATAATACTCATTTAATTTATATTTTTTGTATAGACAAAGTCAAGGAGCGTTGGTGGGAGCGACTCTTCGATGGAGACGATGACATCGACATAAAGAAACTCGACAGCGAACGCTATATAGACGAACTGCCAAGAGACTCGCAGCTGGCCATTGAGAAGATGCGGGTGCATCAAATGGCAGCCGATAAGCAACAGAGCAGCTTACAGGTCACAGATCCAGAAAAAGCCAAGACCTTAGAACGCTTACGCATATCGTGGGATGCCGAAGGATCGCCATTCAAAGGCCAGCCATTTGACCCGTCCGTGGTGCGAATGAGTTAGTCGTTTATTCAACACATAAATAAAACTAAAGAGAAATTACAAAAAGTGTGTTATTAAAATTAAATTCATAGCTTTGAGTATGCTAGTGCAAGTGCCATGGCATGGAGATTCACAGTTGTCTTCACTGAGTCTTCAGTTCTTGCTTCTTGCGCTGCAGCTGCCTCTGCTGGTAAGCGCAATCCGTTCGATCGGTGGACCAAGCCACATACATATAAGTTGTGAGCAGCACTGCGAGCAGCAGACGATCGAAGCTCATAACATTGGTCACAAAGAGAATCAATGTGAGGCCAACAAAAGATGGATGACGGACATGTGCGTAGAGATTGCGCAACTCCAGTGACTTCGTGGCAATCGGTTCCGGGTAGTTGAACATGTCGTAGTATGCCTGCTTGATGCCCAACATTTCGGCCAGATCCATTATGAAACAGCCGCCGTAGATGACAGTCCAGCATAATATGTGGGTTATGACAAAGGCCCACCAGAGCGGTGCGCTCTCATCCACGTTAATCTGCCAGAGCACAATCGACTGAGCGGGCAGCCAGTTTTGCAGCAAATACTAAACAAATATATGTAAATGTATACAGCCTAAATCACAAATCAAGGCTATTTGTTACTTACATGTAAACACAGCGATGACGTCAGATTATAAATAGTTCGCTCTGCGGAAGCCAAATGCAATTTGCGCAAGAGATTCTTCACCAATCCTGACTTGAGGAAGCTGTGCTGCAGAATGAAGCCAATCACATACAAAGTGTCCAACACAATCGGGCCATAGGCGGTTTCCAGTCGCGATTTGTTGTCCAGTAGATTAAATATCCAGGTGTGCGCTTTTGAAGTGGATCGGGGCTGGGAAAGAAACAGGGTCAGTTTGGTGACCACATAAACGGTGTAGCTGAAAGTAGCTATGGAGGCCAGTAGCACAATAATTTTCCCGAGAGACGGCATAATATTTGCTTTTTAATTCACTTTTTAAGCAAAAGACAATTAATGTAAACAAACTAAATGCGACTAGAAAAAACAATTTTATAGTGTTAGTAAACGCTGATGCACTGCCTCTTTAGGACTTCAATCAGCTGTGCGTGCGTGTGCGCGTTTTGTAGTGATTGGCAAGTTATGCTTTGAAACTGACGTCAACAATTACTTATAATTTTTTTGTTATTCCGGTTATTGCAAAATATGTTTACACTCTGGACGCTAATTGAAGCCTCACTGCTCTGCCTCAATGCAGTGTGTATATTGCACGAGGAGCGCTTCTTGGCAAAGTGTAAGTTTGACAAGGCAAAATCTGCATACAAACCTAAACCGACTCGACTCATTTATAGTTGGATGGGGAAGACAGGCCGGTCAGCAGGATTTTGGGTCTCCCAGTGCCAAGGATCAGGTCTTAAATCTCATTCGCTCCATTCGCACCGTGGCCAAGAGTAAGTAGAGTAGAAGAGAAATAATATAATTAAATACAGAAATAATTAACACGTGTCTCATTTTGCAGTTCCGCTGATATTTCTTAACGTTATAGCGATTATATTTAAACTGTTGCTTGGATAATGCTTAAAATGTTATTGTAATAAATGTACTAGTAATGCTCGTTCCATGGAGTTGTAATAATTATCCCGCACTCTGCTGACTCGATTTCCGCTGCAGCACACACTTGACCCGGTTCTCCAGCGCTATGCTGTATGCATCCAGTTTGTAGGCAGCCGCTTCAAGTTTGTCCACCGTATCCGAGATATCGTCAATTTGCTGCATGAGCGGGGCCAGTTGTTGGAATTTGCCGCAAAGCTCATTTGTGGATACGTTTAGGTTTTCGGCTATTTGCCGCATATCCTTGTACTTGGCAATAGTCGCCTTGTTCATCTCCTCGAGCAGCTTGTAATCCTCCAGTGGCGCATTGAGTTCATGTGTTATATATTCCTCTGTTTTGTAGAACATCTTTGTAGCCAGCTTGCTCAGATTGGGATCGTGGGCGTGTGCCAGCGCCTCGAAACTGGATGTTGATGTCGACAGTGTAGGACCACGCATCGGTGAGTCAAGCATCGGATTGTGATCCTGATCCCTGACTTGAGCAGCGCTGGCACTTGTTGTTGGCTGCTCTTCCATTTTAATTGACGACTTTTCCCAAAACAATTTTGCGACAACCAAATTAAATCAGCTGTTGTCGCCGGCTTGCAGTGAATGGTTTGTGGTGCGAATGGCTAATTCATGTTCATTGTGAACGGATAAAGTACTTGGCGCAAAGCTTGTTTATTTTGCTATTAGGAATCAGATAATTCTAGTTGTGTTTTTTTCTTTTTAAGATAAAGCTTGTAAATGTCTTTGAAGAGTAAAGAGCTGCATCTGAATCATCTTTTCGATGGCGGCGATTGGAATGTATACGAGCCGAATATTTTAAATCTAGGCGTTGGTGCTCCAGGCACAGATTTATTGGAGTCATGCTGTGATATTTTTCAGCAAGCAACTGCCCATAAAATGGTGTGTTCTTATCAGCTATTTATATAATGAGATTCCACTTAAAATGATTATTACCTTTGTTTTGTAACTAGAAATATGAAAAGGAGAACAACAAGTCGCTGCTCTTTCAATACGGTCCAACAAGTGGTTGTTTTGAAGTACGTAATGAAATCGCCAAGTATTTCAGCAGAATGTATAACAATACCGTCAACAGGTGATGAGATTAATGATTAAGAGAGATTTGCATAAATAAGGAACGGTCTTACTTTCAGTGAAGATTTAATAATCACAACTGGCGCCACGCAAGGATTGCATTTCGTGCTTTCAACTTTGATCGACTTTAAAGGCTACATATTTGTGGATGAGTTCACATATATGATTGCTTTGGACAGCATGAAACATTTTACAACCCTTCAAATTGTTCCCCTTAAACTAAACGATGATGGTGTTGATCTCAACGATCTTGAGGAGAAAGTAAGAGAACGACAATTCAAATCGGAGAGCAAGGAGTTTTGGGCCATTTACTATACGATACCCACATACCACAATCCAACTGGCATTTTGTTTTCTCCAAGTGAGCATGAAACCAGCGCAAATCCTTGCAATCCTCTAATCCATATTGTAAATTTCTGTTGCAGCTGTTTGTCGTGGAATTGTGAAGTTGGCACGCAAATTCGACTTTTTAGTGCTGTGCGATGATGTCTATAACATACTTCATTATGGCGAAAAACCTTTACTTTCGCGTCTTTTCGCTTATGATGAAAAAACGGATGCAGATTACGTTGGCAGTGTCATATCCAATGGTAGCTTTTCCAAGATTATTGGACCTGGGGTGCGCTTAGGCTGGCTAGAGGTACCTCCACGCATCAAACCGCAGCTTGATCACAGTGGTATTATTAACAGCGGTGGCTGCTTTAACAACTATACAGCCGGAATTGTGGGCAGTCTATTTGAGTTGCAATTGGCGCAACCGCACATTGAACGACTCTACGCTGCATACCAGGAGCGAATGTTGGCCACTACAGCTGTGCTTGAGGCTGATTTACCTGAAGGTTGTCACATTTTGACACCTACTGGCGGTTACTTTATTTGGATCCGTTTGCCAGATGAGCTAGATGCGCGAGATTTTCTCAAATACAGTTTGCAGCATGAGAAGATTACGTTCATTGCCGGGACACGTTTTGCAGTAGAAGAAGGCAAAGGTAAGCAATTCTTCCGTTTATCTATAGCCTTCCACGACAAGGCAATACTTACGGATGGCGCCAGGCGTCTATGTCTTGCCCTAAGGACTTTTATCAAGAAATGAGTGTTTTTATCTTATGATTTTATGTTATGGCAAAATTGTTTTTATTGTTTGTTATCGTGTATTAAATAATGCTTATAAATATACGACTTAGTTACGAACATATTATTAAATATGTATATCTTAAATTTTTTTTGGGCACAATGCATAAAAATATCACAATTTTGATCAAAAATTCTACAAACATTCTAGTTGAACTTTATAAAACAGTAGTTTACACATGCAACCCCTTCTATTGACCCCCCCCTCCCCCATTGTTGTTTATCTCATTTGTCATGTGTGCTAAGAATGTTTACCGATTTTGTATTGCATATTTTGTGCATAATACTTTGCTTGTACAACAATTACAATGCGTGGCAAAAAGTAAAAGGAATAAAGAAAACAATTGTAAAAAAGTAACAAATTACTCTGTAAATGTGAGGACAATTTCCTTGAGGGATGTATAGGTGCCAATTACCAGGCCGAGAATGCCCACAATAATCAGCACAAAGTTGCCTGTAAATTAAATGTATTTAAATACTATTACACAAATATATCACAATTTGGATACTCACTCAAAATCAGCCAGCTCTTGCTTATACCAGAGGTCTGGTACCAATGTGTGCTGATCTGAATCAGAGCTGGAAAAGCTAGTCCCAGAGCGGATAAGCACAGAGCGCCAAAGAGCGAAATGAATAGCTCCAGATTGGGTATAGCCACGGCCAAAAGAACTGCAAAAGCACATCAGAAATTAATATATATATTTGAATAAATTGAAGTTTTATGTAGTTACAAGTGATCAGCACAAGACCCGTGCGCACCGCATACTCCCAGAATAGTTTATTACGCTGCGGGCATAGTTTCTTGCCCACATAATCATTCCAGGTGATGTCAATGGCCACATAGCAGGCCAAGCCGTGTGTGATATAGATGGCAAACGCCAGCATTCCCTTGACGCACTGAGCCGGACTTTAATAGGTATGGAAAAAGCCATTAGTTTTGTTTATAAATTATAGCAATATTTGACCTACATTTCATGCTCCGGCAGATTTAAGGTGATGGAGCCGAGTACACCGGCACCATAGTTGAGATATCCAAATAAACCCATGCCCACATACAGCAACACAATCATTATCATAGACACGTTCAGAACACCACAGGAACCGCCAAATTTGTGAGGATTTTTCATCTCATTCTCCAATGGTAAGATGACACCAATGGCCTCCAGTGCGAACAGAACTGTTCCGAAGAACAGTGGGAAGTTCTCCAACTTGCCAAAGGCATCCTTGCCCTCAGTTGAAATGGGATCACGAAAGATATAGTAGCAGATAATCGCAAATGATACCAGAGTAATGAAATTGGCCAGCGTGGAGAATGGTGCCAGGTATTTCAGCTGTCGCACCCAGTTAATAAGTATCAACGGTATCAAAATGATGATCATGCACAGACGCACATCTACATTCGTCTCATAGACGGCATCCACAATGGACTTGATGTTGGACGCAACAAAGACAACATAGACACAGCAGGTGCCCAGCTGGTAGATCAGCAGAAATACATTCACTACGGTGCCAATGTAGGGGGCACAGGCCTTAAAGAACGATGGACCTTCGCTGAGCGCATTCTCCGCCACAGCTGGGTAGTTCATACTGGGCACCTATAAGAACATTGCAGTCAGCAAGTCAGTCAATAAGATTAAAGTTGCCAGCGAACTAACCTTCTTGCGCCGGCACAACTCAAACTCGGCCTTAATGAGCTGATGTATGCAGTAGGTGCATATTAAACCGATCACAATGGTGCCTATGGATCCTGTTACATAACCGGAATTCCGGAAGGCATTTGGCATTGCCAATATACCTGTGCCCAGTGAGCCCTTCAGCAGGTGAAATAATGTTTCCCAATTGCTAACAATGAAATAGAGAATTTAATATTTTATCGCTTATGGCTGCCTTGTTGCTCTTACGTTGTTGGATGCGGCACCTCCCTATGCTCGTAGGGATTGTAATCGGGATTTTTGGTCAACTTGTTGTTGTTGTTTCCACCCTTTTCAGCGAGCTCCACCGAGTATTGGTTGCTACTCGGCTGCTTAATGTTGTCGGCATGATCGCTGACAAACGCCGAATTGCTGTGTCCATTTTTACTCATAGCTACCAAACAGAGAGAAAAAAGAGAGACAGAAACTGCTTTGAAAAAAATTGAGGATTCCAGCGAAATTTCACTTGTAATGGGTCATCAAATTCAAAGGCGAGTCTCGTTGCGTTGTGTCTCTACACACAAACTTGACACTAACCGCAGCAAATGCAACTGAAAATTGCATGACATATTTTTAAATTAAGAGCAGGCCTAGCACAATGTCAAGTTCAGTGTGATGAAATCGTTGCCCCCGGGCAGATGAGCCACATGATTGCACACACAGCATTTTGACGGTATATGCTTGTAGTGTGTGTGTGACGGTGTGTATCTATTTGTGTGTATGTGTGTGTGTGTCTGTGTGTGTGTGTGTGTGTTTAACATCGCCAACAACTTGTCGTGCATGAAACGTGCTAACATTTTGTAATTGCAGCCAATTTTACTGTCACTTGTGAGTGGCTTTGGACTGGACGTTATTTGTGTGATTTTCATTTAGTTATTTAGCTGTTACCGTTACCTCTTTTATATGACTTGTACAATTGGTTGTCCAGAGACAAGCCACAGATGCCTGTGTCTTAATTAGAAAATATTTTACATTTTATTGCCCTGCTAATAGGACCTAAATAAAAGCTAACAAAAAGCACTAAATCTCTGTTTCCCAAAAGCGATAATTGAATATTTTGTCATATCAAAAACATACGTCACCGTTGCGGCTTTGTGAAATATTTTCCGGTTTTGGGTTGTCGTGCGCAATTAGTATATTTAATTGTACAAGTTGACTTTTTTGACTTCCACATACATAATATATAGAACTGGGTAAATGCATGTTGAATGGAAAGTATTCAAAGTATTTGCACTTCCCCTCACATACACAGTAACATAGAAAACAATGGCAAGCAAACACATGTGCATATTTATAAAAAAAAAAAAAACAGATCTGGCCTAAACATAGGTTACATGCCATTCGAATCTAACTCAACGATGAGCAGAAGTTTGATTTAATTAAACAACAATTTGTTGAAGGTCCATTTTTTTACACCCACATTGGAAAACTAACTGAATGTGATGCATGCATAATTTCAAGTATATCTGGTTTTTAATCTATATATCCAGCGAAGACCAGCTTCGATGTACGGAAGTCATTTGAAAAATAATGCCAAATGACTTTGCTAAACAAAAAAAAAAACAACCTTAATAATAATTAAGTATGATGAATGTGTAGAATAGGTTGATAATGTTACCTCTGTAAGTAATTAGTAATTTTGAACTTGTAGCTTAACTTTGAGCCTAGAAAATTGTAAAAAAAAATATCTCTTATGATCAATCTTATCTGCATATTCTTCTTTGCATGATTATTCAACATAACATACAAGTTGTTTATTTGTTTTGAATTCCTCTTCAATTTTAACATAAATTATAGTGGAATAAATTAGCTGAAAATAATACGTCAATTGTGTAAAAAATGTTCCAAAAAGTTAGTTTAATATCGTCTCTTTATTTAAACTTTTTTGAATAAAATTACCATCAGTATTTTGGATATTTTATAAGAAACTAATGAAATATGGCAAAAATTAAAAAAAAAACCTCAACGATTATTTGACTCTAACTGGTTGAAACTAGATGCACTCTTATTAACATTAGGCTATAAAAAGGCAATCTAAACTTGTCTGACTGGCAAAGACATTATAATATTTAATACATTCATTTTTAAAAGACACAAATCTTATTATAAAATGTACATATTTTTCATGCATCTCAAACCGGAAAAAAATATATAAATAATTTTCATAAATGACTGTTGCGCACGTGAAATCAAAACAAAAACAAGACAAATATAAAATGTGATCAGCACGCGACATTTGATTTTGACTTTTGTTAGAATCACATTTATATATAAGTAAAGTTGAAGGCGAGTTCAATGCGCCGGGTTTACTGTCCGGTCTTAGCGGTGCTACAGGTGTTATTATTTGTGATTGAAATTCCAAAGACATTTTTCAGCTGCGCGTTCGCAATATCAATTGGTAATTTTGATGACGCCTTCACGTCATTAGTAGCAACAACTGAGCTTGAAAAAGTTGTTAGCCTTGCTCTGCATTTGGTCGAGGACATTTATTAAAATTTGCTTAACTTTGTGCATAACAGAAATAATATTTTTGTTCTCGTCATGTTTCAGTTTAACTTGATGGCTCAATTTGTAAATTACTGTGTTCGCTTCAGTACGTTTAATATTGTGTTTCAGAATGTTATTACCAAAGTTGCTAGCAAATAATTACAGTGTACGCCACGTAACTGTCAACAGCAAATGCATGATTTAACTCACAGCTTCCAGTTACCGAATAGTGTTATTGTAGTAGAAGTATTGCAAATTTTAATTTAATGCTAATTTTTAGCACCATCAGCTAAAATAAATATCTGTTTACTACAAACAACTTCGTGATCATCGTAACTTAGCTATATTAGATAATATGGAAATCACTTGTAGTCGAAACATTTCAACTTGATTATGTAAAATTTGTATTAGTCTCAACCACTGTAAAGATAGTCAATTTAAATTTATTTCGGAAGCATTGAGAACTATATTTTTCATTTATCTCGTTAAACTTTATCCCATGCTCATTTTCCGATAGTAAATAAATCCACAAGCAATTAATCTCGATTGTATTAACTAACGGTTCTATTTTCGTACACTTGATCAATAATTTGCTTCCACATTTGACCGCTTATTTTAAATGCAATTAATTTAAATTTAGATTTGTAGCTAGTTTCATTCACTCACACAACTGTCTTAATCACAGTCCGGACTGGGAATGGGCACTCAAGCACGACTCTGAATTTTCATTAATTTGCAAATGCTTTCTCACTTCCGTTGTTCATTAGGCGAAATTCTTTGTCGAGATCTACAGAGATCTATCTACATATTAAACTTACCGATAGGCCTAGGAACAGATTGTTATCTAACAAATTTAAAACTGAATTGTAAAAAAAAAACAACTTTATTTTGATCACAATTGCAGCTGCTCGATACGATTGAGTAATAAAGCGATTTGGAACTTTCCAAAAGAAGCATGGGGCTATAAATGTTTTAATTTTGTATTTTTCGATGTTTAAGATAAAAGTTTTGATAAACTGAAGAGATGTCGCCTAGATGCGTCAGGTGTCAGATTGAATTTAATGGCTGCGATCTGTGATTCAAAATTAGCGATGTGATCGTGTTGCCCGCGCGCTAACGACTAAATCAGACCCACCGTGGGTCACCGGTTTTATATAGTGCGCGAAACGTTGTCCGCCGATTGTAATGACAGCGGCAACATACAACAGGCAAACAACCACTCATGAAGACTCGTTCTCTCAGGGTACGACGGGGTGGCAGCAGCAGCAGTAGTAGCAGCGCAGCAGCAGCAGTAGCAGCAGCGACACCAGCATCAGCCGTCGCATAAAAAATCCGCCTGAAACATGTAACTTAATTTTTGGCCGCCGTAATATGCATTTGTGTCTAGAGAAAAGAGCGTAAATTTGGAAGAGAGATGTCAAACGGTAAAGAACGATATGAGATATGAAATTATGTGATATATATAACTTTTAACTACTCTGCTGATCGCGTAAGCTACAAATTAAGTACGCAGTCCAAAGCTCAAAACATCCGCTGAAAGCTCTGTCAGATTGTCAATTGTATTGACTCCTTTTATGTTTGTTGCTCGAAGAGAATGTTTAATGACCTTAAATAACATGTTAGTAGATAGTTGACTTAGATGTATTTCTCATATTCTTGTTTTATACATAATTACATGTGTGTCTCGGATGCTTCAGTTTCCCTTTTTACACACTTTGTTTTTATAGAAGCACTTTAGTTTTTTTCTTCAATAAAATACACAATCGATACGCATTCTTATCTGCCACATTATCGATAGCATGTCAAATAAACAGCCACGATCAGCGTAAACAAGATTTTCGTTGTCTTAAGCTGAACCGACAATGAAACTCACTCACTTTCTGAACGCTTTCCAGTCTTGGCATGCCAAGCACAAAAAGTCGTTGCCAAATATTCGACAGCTGCTGCAGAGCGCTCGCAACTATGGTAAGACTGCATAAAGAACCAGTACAAGTTGAGGTGTAAGGTGTATTTACCTGCCACTGTGTGTAACTAAATTGGCTGGTTCGCTTACTGGTTGCCAAAATGTGCAATTTACATTTTTTAAAATTAAATTTTGTTTTTTTTTTTTTTTGCTGCTGGGACTGCATTGCCTTAATGCACTTTCTCAGGCAAGCAACCGGTTTATGGGTAAAGAGAATTCGCGGGCTTGTGTGAAATTTCATTTACAGCTGCGGCCTTCCAATCATTTTGCATGCAATGCGCATACGACGTGTGTTACAGTTTCATATATGTCGAACATACAACATACTACAATATGAGTATGGCTAAAAGCCGGCTAAAAACATTTGCCCATGCCCATGTCTGGCTGCAGTTCGCCTGCCCGCCAGCCAAAAAACCGGTCAGGCGCTGCTGCTAATCTGACGTAGTCTTGTCTAGCCCAATATTTTCGTCTTGCTCATGTTTGGCATGTGACGTCAGCTTTGACTGATAGTAGTGAATCATGTAAACATGATTGGAGTACGCTGATCAATTAACTGTAACTGCTGACCATTGCTGCCTACGCAAATCGCATATTATTATTTTTTTGGTATCTTTTATTTGTACTTTCCATGACGATTATCATGCTTATCCATTCCTATGGCTTTGTCGCTAAAGATCAGGTGCTAAGAGCTGCCAAATTGGTGCTAATTTTGTTGGAATTTCCTATATGGCTTTACACATCAATCAAAGCGTGTAAAACCAGCTCTCGTACAAGTCATAATATTATCAATTTGATTTGCCTTGTTTACTAAACTAAGTTGCATAATTAAAACAGGATTTTTATATTAATTTTGTATATTAAATATTTTCCAATTTAATTAATAGCTTCTACCCCAAGTGATTTCCTATGCAAAAACTTTATTTGAACACCTCTCAACCAGAATGTCAATTAGACCCATCATAGAGCTCACTAAAACATGCGCTAATTAAATGCCAATTATATTTTCGAATAATTTTCACAGTGGCAAGTAAATAAAGTAACCGTAAAATTAGTTACATCTGATAATTACACGTGAGAAGCTTATATAAACTAATTGATGATGATGATAGGCATAAATACAGAAATAAATATTGTAAAAAATAATGTGAACCAAAAATCTTCCATTACAATATTAGATTAAATAATACATAATTTAAAATTGTTTTCGCCATGAACTTGTGCGAACATCAACAGTTCCATTTCAATAAGCACGTGTGGGTAACTTGGGGCAATTGTTAGAACCGATTCAGATTAACTGCGTGGTCAAACTGTACCTAAATAAATATATGTATATATATATATATATATATATATATATATATATATATATATGTTTGTGTATGTATGAAGAATGTATTTTTCTGATATTAAGGAATGTAAATCACACGTGATGTTTTGTTGTAAAGGAAATATAACTTTTTTGTTTTTATTATTATGATATTGAAATCTGACTGTTTGGCACCCATCATATGAAAGTGGTTTTGTGTGGAATTGAATAATTGAATGATTACCTTGTTATTGTCAATTTGTGTTTGAGTACACACATCTCAACTATTTTACATATTATATATTTAATAGAAATTTAGCGTGCAACTAAAAAATAAAAAAAAATTGCGCATACCTCTATGCGGTCTACTGTAAATATGTAAAACTGGGTGATTCTGATTTATTTACAGCTCCCGCTCCAAAATCACAATTAAAGGAAATGAAAATTGAGATCAACATAGTTTTAAAGTGCTGCTTTAATCCAGTATTTGAATTCCACGGTTTATTATTAGCTAGGCATCTGGTAAAGGTTGTCGTGTCATATTAAGGACTCTGAAAATAAAATAGAATCATTCTACAATTTGTAGGGTAAGTGCTTAACAAGTATACTTAGCCAACAAAGAATAAAAAATATGAATAGCAAATCATATCATTTGATTTAAATTAACTTGCTTTCACTCTTCGCTTTACACTCAACGATTGCAATTTTTAAAATCAGTTAGCTTAATCTTTGCAGACACAAAAACAACTAATCTGAGTGAATTGTTCTCTTTGCTTATTTTGTGTGTGTACCTTTTAGTTTCCCTTAACACAAAAGAGATAAGCAGTTGAAACATTGTCAGTAGAGGAATTGGCTAATCGCCGCGTGTTGGCCAGCGCACAATTGTCTCCATTTAATCAGCATAATAGTTATAATTGTTCGTACTTTTTGAGGCTTTCGCACGTTTCGCTGTTTGCGTCTCAAATATGCGCTGAAATAATTACAATAAAATAAATACATAAAAAAAAAAAAAAAAAAATCAACAAAATTGTGCTAGACTAGACAAGTATTGCCATATAGCTGGCTGGTGTGTGTTTATTCAATGTTAATGTTAAGCCGCAACCATTGCCATGCATTTTACGTGTATTCCGTTTAAACTCAGTCTCAAAACAAAATTCGAATATCTGACACGGCAGGCTGCATGATTACATATAAGTCACTCGAAAAGCGAGCGAGTTTTGAGTGGGTTTTAAATAGACTGTATTTTTGAGTATTTTGATACATTACTTGAGTGCTTTAAACGGAGTATTTTATAAGATTTTTGCTTTATTTGGATGCACACCAATCGCTTTATGTACGACAAACAGTCGTTGACTAGCGCTCTACGGGCCGTATACTTAATTTAATTGTTTTTACATTTGAAATTGAAAGTGAAAAAAGTAAAGTAATTAATAATGACGCTGCCCGTCATTAGAGGAGCACCCGCTACTTCAAATAATGGAGCTGTAAGTTCTTATAATGATTTTTTATATACCTCCAATAGGCGATACAAAACAGCTTTATCAATTAAAGTGTCTGATTGTGTACGAAATATTTATGAAAATTGTAATCGTATATCAATGCTGATTGGAGGTTCTTTAATTGAACTATTTTGTGTATTCACATGATTAAATCAGCGTTAGCCTCGTTAATTTATGATTATGAGTTCTTCGAAATATATTTAACCTAATGGCACCTATCACAGAACGTGTTCATATATCACAGAGCCGTCAGTTAAAAATAGTAAATGATATGAATGACATCGTGATTTCTTATCTATTCGGTATATATGGTTTGCCTAAAACGTTGTGTGCCCAGACGGAGCTTAATAGTTTAACCTTTGTCGGGTTACATAACAGTCTTACTCAACTGAACTGAATGGATTATCCAAATAACTTAAATAAAATTAGAACAAAATAAAGTTGGTAATTTGATTTTAACAACATTGGTCACGTTTTCCACTGGAGTTTGTGATTGTAAACAGTTGTGGGTTAATTAAAAACCATACAGCAAACCTATTGTCGACTGCATGTGAGTTGTGGAAAAACAATCTCTTATTTATTTCTCATAAACTTGACCTGCTGGCAGGTAATAATTAGAATTTACTTCCGCCAATAACTTGTTTTTGTTATACATTATACTCTTCCAAGAATGTGTGAATATCTTTCAATCAGTAGTATCCCATACAACGTCAGCAATTTATATAAAAAATTCTGATTCATGGTTTATTGTCCTAACAAAGATCGTATTCGAGCAGTAAGTATCTCATATTTCTGTTCGAAATACTTTTAATTACCACAACGACCTGTCAATGTCATGAATCACACCGATATTTGTAGCATTCTATTTAAAATTGGATATCTTATAATAAATAGCTTTGGCTAATCAGTTTCGGATATAAGTTGACTTTTAATTAAACGAATATGTGGTGCACAATTAGTACTTTGTTTTTGACCGACCCAACGAGTCTTACTGTCAGCTAGACACCGGCACTTGTGATCTATGGTGTTGGCCACGTTATCGGCAGTACAAACATGTATAGAGTCCAGTGTATAAGCGCAAAGATTGCGAAATTCCTTAATTAATGACAAAAAGAATGAACTATGCTCGTCATTGAAGGTGCGATGATGGTGAATGGTCTGCGATTGACCAACATTACTTTGCGAGTGAAAGTGTCGGGTAGAAATCAGTTCTCCGCCGGGTTTTGAACTCAACGCATTGTTGAGGTGTATAATAAATCCTTATTGAATATAAGTCAACTATTATATTACCCAAATGTCTGTCGATGGTGAGGTAAGCATTAAATGTGATGTGACGAGTGTAAAAACCAAACCGTGCATTGGCAATCAAAAGCTATCCTGTTGTGCATTCTAAATGATTAATTCAAAGTCAACAGATTTCGGTTAAAAAACATAAAAACGCTTTATTTGGGATTTTTTTGTCGCAAAATACGTCATAAACTTGTGAAAATATATTTCATTAATTGTACTGTTTACTCGATGTGAATCGGATTAGCACATTGAAAGCGTGCTTTGCATATTAAAGTGGTTAAGTAATATGTATTCGCATGCCGAATACGCATATAATTAATTGATTATTATAGCTTTAGTAATGTGTGTGACAACTCTCCCCAATTACTCTGCAGCTTACATGCAAAAAAATAAAATAAAATAAAGTTTTATGTTATAAATGAGTGTGTCAAATGTGCACAACCGGTTGTAAGACTAAATTTAGAATGCTTTTGTATGCATCTGACAGCTCCGTATGCAAATTTCTTAAAATTCAGCTCAACTCAAAACTAATTTACAGGCGAGATACAATTTCAGTCGGATGCAAACTGCACTAAATTACCGTTCAAGTACGACCTGATTTTTATTTGTGCAACAAGTTTGCAAATTGTGTAGTTTTTTATATAAGCTAAGTAGGTATATTTATTTCAAATCAGCGCAAAGGTCACATAAATTAAGCCGATTTTAAATACTCATCTAAAAAATCATAGTCAAATCAAAAATACAATGTCTTGGGGCGTATACGTAATTCCAGGCAGACAACGTGGAGCGACGTTAGATTTCGTTAAGTGGCTCTGCTTCGTTGAATGAAAACATTTCTTTATGTGAGTTCCGTTCGCCAATAGCAACCGACAGATGGCGCCAATTGCCGACGCGCACACAAGTATGCAACGTTTTTGCTCGGCATACAAATAATTTAAACCAAGAGCTACGTTAAAAAATTTAACTTATTATTTATTAATGAGAGATAATCTAATAAGCATTTTACTCCCTTGATATCTGTTTATTTATTAAATATGAAAACCTTTTATTTATATAGATTTTATCAATTCGTTTATATAAGTAATCATTACAGGGACATTAATTGTCCATCGTTCAATGTCGATTTAATCTAATCCACTCTCTCTGTGATTAGCTGTCATCAGCAAACCGTTCGACGATTTCAATTGATTTTCGCTTGGCAATAAATAAATAAAGTACCATAAAAAATTTCCATATGCTCAAATCTCAACGCTTTGCACTGGTTGAGTTAGGCGAGATCGGTATCGGTACTCAACGCAGCTGCACGTTTTGAATTGCACATGAATGAATGCGATGGAAATAAAGTATATAAATTGATATAAATTTATGTATATTGAAATATATGAATGTTGATTCAAACAACTGATACATTCGATACATATTGTCTGCATTTCATATTTTCGGCAATCAGTGGTCCGCCATTTGTTGTTCGGGGTAAATGCCACATAATTCAATTGACGGTTTATTGAGCGACCGATGCGAAATGAATCCGTTCCAAATATCAAATTGGCAACTTCAGATGACGTTACACGAACTTTTGCGCAGTTAGAATTTGTCACCAAACTGGGTGGTGCAGTTGACCAAACAATCATGCGTATAACGTGAATATGAAAAACCGTTAGCTCTTTTTATTTTGGCCTTGTCTTATCTATCGCCATCGCTAATTAATTAGCCCATTATTTGAATAAAATATTCCACTTATCGATTTTGCCTTATCAGCAGAGCATATGAGCAAAAAAATGTATATTTAAATCACTTCAATACAATTTTAATGTATTTTGTTACGATCAGTTAAAATATTAATTTATACCTTTTAAGCTGTCGGTTTTAATAGGCAATTGTCGTTAATGTTTATGTTTCCATATTTTTGTCTTACTATTAGTTAAATCTTTAGTTATTGGTTAGCATATTATATATTAATATTATTATATTTATAAACATTTTATTACACAGAAGCTATAGATTAATGCAGGGTATTGCCAGTATAGAATAAATATTGGGGTCGACTACAGTTCATTAACTGATGCAAGTGCAGCGGAACTAATTTAATACTAAATATATCAATATTGTATAATCTTGTAAAGCCCATAGGAGGAGCGAACAAGTTTGCAGTTTTCATTTTCGAAAGCTAGTTCCGCTACTCAGCAATATGAGCTCCTAATGTAGCGCTCTCTCTGATAAACACACACTCTCTTTCCCTATCGTTCTCTCTCTTTTCCATTCATTGTGTCTATCTTTCTCTTGCCGTTGCCCGTTACTTCGTCAAAGCGAATATTTTGCTCGGGAAGGTTTGCATTCATGTTCTGCTTGTCAAACTGTGCGGTTGACAGAACTTCAATTCAAAAAAAATATTCATTGCAACGTGTTGGCAACGTTTTAAATTTCCTACGTTAAGAAAAAAAGAGAGGAAAAACGTTGCCTATTTTTATAGCCTCAGCAGTCGGAAGTTGTTGAAAATTGCATTAGTAATATTGCATTTTATCTTTTATACAAAATAAATAAAACAAAAAATAAAATCCCAATTTTTTTGCACTAAATTTCCACATTGCATTCTATTTTGTATTGTAAAAAGTGTTTGGAAATTTCTGGAAACCGCAACGCAACGCGTTTACCGAGAGTTTACGAAATACGTTAAACGCGCGACGGTTGCCCCAGCCAACAGGATAGCACACCCTCTCGGATTTGTGCTGCGGTGAAAATGAGTTTTCACAAGAGCGATTCACGAACTCCGTTGTCACCGTCGGAATATACCGTAAGTAGCTGCCCACCTAGCTCCAGACTCGATTTCGGAATAGCTCGAATCGGCTAAGCGGCATTCCCTTTCGGAAGGCTTAACGTTGAAGTAACAAAGATCTAATCAACAATTAGTTCTGCACTGTACAAATGCGTTTCTTTTTTAAAAAACAGTTTTCGGGCTTTGAAGTAAATACTTTTCATTATATTATGACAAGCATATTTTGAATATTATCGCTTATTTATCGTGGATTACTGATTACTTTAGGGGTAGTGATTCATTTATACTCCCATGTGATACACCTACTCCATCAAGCGATATTAGATACTAATCACTCCAACTAAACAGTGTTAGTTTCTATGTTTAAACAAATCACCTGTTTTCATTGATTGATCGACCTTTGTGTAGATTGGGCCATGCAAATCATTTCCTTTACTTAAATTGATAACAAGACCAAGTTTTCCAAAACTAAAGTCTAATTTCGGGGAGTTTTTGTTTTATTTTCGTTTGCCCTGAAATTGTTGTCGTTATGAGTAACATACAAAAACAGAAACGTTTCCACCCTCAACGCTGCTTCTGGAGTCAAACATCGGCTATTCATCGAGTTATAGTTGATGTTGTTGCTGTTTTTGTTGTTGTTGCAAATGCTTGTTGTCTTCCTCTTTTTTTATTTGTCTTTATAAACAGTGGAATTTTCCGCTCGCAGACTGTGCGAGTTCCTTGCACTTTTATGTCTGCCTGGCTGGGATTTGAATTCGGTACGGGTACATACATGGTAGGGGTCGAAGTAGGGCATATAGCAAACGTCTATGCCACCGCCGAATGCCGACGTCGTCTTTCTTCTTCTTCTACCTGCGTCAGCATTTTTCAGGGTTTCAATTTTTTAGCTGTACGCTACAATTTCGTGGTAATATGCATAAAAAAACTTAAGCATGTTGTACTTTAGCTTGAAAATTCTGGCGATTATTTATGCTGCGGCTGCGCAAGCGCCGCTGATACACTTTTTGCTGCATTGCTTTTTTTTAAATGGCACAACGCAAAATTCGATCGAATTTAATAATTCTTCATGCCATAGGCATTAAAGTCTCACTCTGCAAGTGTGACGAGCACTCTCTCAGCACTTGTAAAGCAATTATTAATACAGCTGCACCCCTCTCACTCTGACTAACACTGCATGTGCTTTATCCTTCTCTCTCTCTCTATTTCTATTGTATGAGTCAGCGTCGCTGCACTTGAAGCCTGACTGCAACGTCTCAAATTCTTTAATTTCGCATATGGATATATTTATAGACTATATTTATATATTTATAAATTTGATCAAAGCTGTTAGCATAAACATGTCGATCTCTTATTGACTCCCGATTCGCGCCATATCTTCGATATTGTAGCATTTCTGTATTCGACACATGCATTTTTCAGGCTCTACTAGACTATCTTATCTGTGCATTTTCAAGCACACCTATGCGATTTTCAGAAGACAGTTTCATAATACTTGGACTGGCCATAAATCGACGAGTTTGCATTGACGAATTGCTGACAGTTTTTTCGCTAGAAATGAGCTAAGTTGAGTTACGCTGAGCTGGGCTACTTCCATACCGCGTCATTATTGTCTGGCCACGTGATGCACACACATTTTGCGCTTATTTTATTTTTATTTATTTTTTTTTTCATTTGCTTGCATTTAAGCCGAAGTATATTAGCCAGTTTTGTAAAAAAATTTTCCACTGCAAATTGCTGGCGTTTGTTTGCTAAATTGTTTTGTGTTACTATTGCCGTTTTCGATTTCGATTTCGTTTCGCCTCTGTTTCTATTTCTATTTCTGTTCTCCTTCTCTTTCTCTTCCACTCGCTTATGTAAGTTCAATGATATGCAGTCAAAACTATCGAGAGACCGCAGCGCCATAGACTCAGGCTTGACAGTTTTAATTACAAAAGTACATAATTGCATGTTCGCTGCGGCTCCCGTACGCCTTTAAATGTGCAAATTTATAACTTAGTCATTGCATTTTAACTAGAAGCAGTGCAGAAGTATAAGCAGACAATGCATTTACGAACTTTCATTACTAACAATTGGCGCAACACGTTCTCAGATAACTTTGAGATTTTTTTAATTGCATTTTCTATCGTTGTAAAATAATTGATGTTACAGTAATAATTGAATGAATAATGCTAGGAATACCTTCACTTGAGCATCGATAGTGATATGATAATATGTCCATTCATAGAAGAAGTTAACCTAATCATATTTAAAAGAAACAGTATATATATTTTTATATGTCTTTAACAACAAATACAATTGTCGATCACATCCATACAAAACATATTGAGTACTTTTGCAATTTCATTTTCTAAAGCAATTAAAACATTCTGCAAATATTCACTAGAATTTTCTATATATCTTTCTGCACAATACAGGTAATTCATTTACGTGGTCAGAATCTCATTAAAAGCAATGCTTTATCTCTTTTGCAAGGTATCAATTGGTTTTACTACGCTATATTGAAACGAGCCAGTGACACGTGTTGAGTGCTCTCCACCCTTTTGCGTGGCTTTCAGATTGCTTTTGAATTACCATTCTCTTGCGCCACACTTTGAAAAAAATCGAACTTAGTTTACAAAAAGGGTTTAATAGATATTTTTATATTTCTCAAATGCAAGAGATTTTATTTTGTAACTTGCAGGGTATATTGGTCTAATATTGCGTAAAAAAGATTATTTTACAGAATATTTTCTTACATATCTCACATTAGCATTTTATACCCTGAACCTATTAAATATTGATAAAAAAAAGGGTATAATAATAGCCGAGTAGATCTAGCCGTTTTTGTCGATTTTTTTTTTGAGTGCATGTTTCGAGTTTTACCTGCTACGCTCTTTTCAATGCTCTCGTTATTTGCGTAGCTGTTGTCGCCAATTAAATGTAAGTACAAATTGCATTTTTTGCAGCTATTCTATTGTACATGAAGTTTCCGAGTCATAATGTTTGCCTAACGAGTCAAGCGTATTGTTGCACGCGACAAAGCGCTTGACTGATTGACTGAATGACTGTCGATGTTGCGTTTATATGGCTATTAGATAAATATTATTGGATATTATTAGATAAGCTTGGGGTACAGTACTATAGAATCTATCTGCATACAAATGCAGAATTTATACCCTATACAGCAAGCGTATATAAAGCAAGGGTATCTTTAGGTATATATTGAAAGAGTTCCAATCATTGAATGCGTTTTTGGTTTTTGTTTGTTTATGCATTTGCGCATTGTGTATTGTAAACCAATGCTTAAAGTTATCAAGTTGCCTCTTCTTCAGAAGTAATCGAGCCTAAGCAAAATGATAAAAAAAAACACTTTTTTAGCTTCTTATGTTTTGCATACTTCAGTTAATAATATTCCAATTATTAAAATATAATTTTAATATATTAAATAAACTGTTAAATATTCTTAATTTTCGTGATTTATGTTGCCCTTAAAATTATAACTTTGTATAGGATTACATCATATTATTACATCATTACATCATAAATATATCACAGGAAATTTATATTCGTTGATCAAATTCGTCGCTTTTCGTCGCAAAAATATGTTGCCTATTTCACCGCACAGTTGACTCGCATTCGCCGCTGTTCAGTGTGGCGCATATGTAACAGTGCTTGCAGTGCATTCTCATAGATGGCGCCACAGCAAGCATATAAAGTATACGCACTGTTGTTTATAGTTGTTTGTTTTAAATGATACAGCTTTTGTTGGCATGCTTTAAACGCAGCGATAAATAAATGAGTAAATTTGTAAATTTGAGTAGCAATTTTCTAATCAACCAAATAGCTGTCAAAAATGTCAACCTGATGGCAGGCAGCTGATTTAATTTGGGGGAACAAATAAATAAAAAGTATTGACCAAAATAAAGAATTGTTTTTGGCCTATGCGAATTAGCTGTTCTTGTTGTTGCACTCGTATATCATTTTTGCACATTTTTTGAGCAAATTTACAGTTTCCTCATTAATTTTATATACGTCGCACTTGCCATAGTTGTCGTATCATGTCGCATTCGGCGTCGCACTGATTTTGATCAATTTATATGTGGGAGCACTCAGTGAGATGTGATTTTTTTAATAGCCGCGCGCGCGCTTCTCTCTCTCGGCACACGTGGGATTATTCAGGAAACAATAGAGGCCATGCCAAAGCAGCTAATGACGACATCGAGAATTGTGAACGCTGCTGCACCCCAATAAAATATATCTAAATAGATAGTTACACAGCAGCCGAAAAATATCGTTCCGAACAAAACCCGTCACAAACTAGCTGCTCAGTGCTGCTGCAGCGGGTTTTGTGGTTGTATGCGACCGTCTCCCGAGTGTCCACTATTTATTTGTGTGTTGAAGAACGCAAATATCTCTCTCAGTGTGGCTGTCGCTTTTCATTTTGGCCACAAAAGTGCATTAAAACGGATGACATTGACTGTGATCGCGAGCAGATTTCTATTGTATCTCACTGGAATTGCACATGCAAGCGTCGCGCATGTCGGTTAATCTTCCGATTTTCAATTTATTCTTCAACTCAACTCAGATACGTGAAGCGCAACGCCTTCAAGCTGAACGCCAACGCCGTAAAGCCACCATTGCCGCCGCGTGCTGTGCATCAAGACCAAGAGCTGAGCAACTTTGGCCCTAAGACACGGGACTTGCGTCTGTCCAGTGCGGCGCTCAGTCGGCAACGGTTGAAAATGTCGTTGAAACGGGGCGGTCCACCGCCGGCACTGTCGAGTGGTGCTGCTGTAATGACCACATCGTTAAGTGCCATTAGTTTGGATCAGCAGGTGTGATTGAAAGAATAAGCCCTCTCCTTGTGTGTGTGTGTGTGTGTGTGTGTGTGTGTGTGAACGCATAGTTGTTCTTCTTCCGCATAACAGTTGTATTATTGAACTTGAATATTGCGCATACGACGCGAGCTGCCAAAAAAACATACATTCAACTATGCGCTGCATTGTCGGGCGTTTTGTTTACCAACATACAACACACATCACATGAGTGATTCTCAAGATGTTCAATACACTCGAGTGTTTAGTGAGACACACGTAGAAATTTGACATTGTGCACTGTGTTTGTCAAGGTCGCACAACTATAAATCCAGCGAGAAGTAACCACCAATGCTCGCTCCTGAGCCACCCACACTCACCATAAAAACTGCACAGATCTTGCTACGTAAATCATTCTTGGCATCAACCAGGGCAGAGCTCTCAGCAGCCAACCAGCTGGCTGATTTACATAAGATTTAAGATACAATTTGTGCTCTTCTGCACTCTGCATTCGTTGCACTTCTCTAGGTTTTTAGTTGCGATTGCTCAACGATCTACAATCTCTTTTTTTTTTGTTTTTTTTTTTTTGTTGCAGAAAATTCCGACGGTTGTGACGGTCTACGATAGCGAGAAGAAAAACGGCAGCAGGAATAATGCGAGCATAAACCAGCCCAAGTGAGTGCCTTTCATTTTAGTGTTCGATGCCACAGCTAGCGTAACTGTGGTGCGCATATCAATCAATTAGTGTTTGTGTTCGATGCGATTTTGCATTCGCTGTGCAAAATGTATAAGAATATCGATAACAATTCGTCAACTACAATGTTTGAAATGTATTCATCGGACAGATTCATACGCTCCGATATGGCCGATGTGCCGGTTCAGCAGGCGGCTGGCTCCACCCTCCCTTTGGTCCTGGCGCGTAAAAAGGGTGGCGATGATGGCGAGGATGGCAACTACAATCCCTTCGAGCATCGCAAGGTCGAGCATCCAACATCGTAAGTATTATGTTATAAATCATACTGATGACGATAAAAGTAATCCTAAGCATTTAAATTACAAATTTTAAAGGATTAATAAGATAGTTTTGAATCAATGTGCATACTTGAATTACCTTATATAAATAGCTGATAATTGCACTAGTTGTATGCGATTAAAACAAATCAATGACTAACTAATTTACAAACGTCATTGAACTTTGCCTAGACTTTGAAATTTCTACTCGCCTTTTTTGTATTTGAATGAAAAGAAAAAAATAACGGAAATTCGTTTGCAATTTTATTGACATTGTCCTTGGACTTTGTCTGAAAAGCTTTCGCACTAAAAATAAAGTAAATTCGCAAACGAAAAATGAAAAACATAACAAAAACAAATCTCGAAATGTTGCTGCACGATTCGTTTACAGTGTAAAATGTGTAACGGTGTCTGCTGATCAGCTCAAGAAGAGAAGAGAGAGAGAGAGAGAGATAAGAATAGTGTGGGAAGGAGTGGGAGTGGGAGAGGTAGAGGAAGGCAGGGGCTGCATATTGTGCACTGACATGCAAAATTGGGTTGGGCAAAATATGTTTGACACACAAAAAATAATTTGATGCGCTTTTATTTAAGTATAATTTGTATTCAATTGAATCACGTTTTAGAACTGATTCATCTACGATTAACGTAACAAAACAATTAAAATGCGGATGGGGGTGTGTGTGTGTATGTATGTAAATATGTAGAAATGTACATGCAATATATATTATCTATATGGTTGACTTGACATCACAACGCAACAAAAAAAATAGGCAGTCGGCAGATTTTTTTTATTTTTAGTAAATGTTTTGATGCAACTTAAGTTTTCGTCTACTTTTCTTTTGGCAGTCGGACAAGAATTGCATATTATAGAAATTATATGATAAGTATTTGCATATAATATTTGAAATATCTGCGTCAGTTCAGAAAATGTCAATTATTGATTTGAGTTCATTTCGATTTCTAGGGATTTGGAAACCTTCATGCATCTGTTAAAGGGCTCACTTGGCTCGGGTATTCTGGCCATGCCGATGGCCTTCGCCAATGCCGGCCTGTGGTTCGGTCTGGTGGGCACCCTTGCCGTTGGCGCCCTCTGCACCTACTGCGTCCACATACTAGTGAAATGTGCGCACATATTGTGCCGGCGCCGGAAGATACCCATGATGGGATTTGCAGATGTGGCTGAGCAGGCTTTTTTGGATGGCCCGCCCTCGTTAAATAAATGGTCCCGCTTCATCCGCTTCATGGTGAATACTTTTCTGGTGCTCGATCTGCTTGGCTGCTGTTGCATCTATCTGGTGTTTGTAGCAACCAATTTGGAGCAGGTGGTTGGCGTCTATATGGAAACGCCGATCAGTGTCCGCTTGTGGATTGTGATTGTTTCGGCGCCTTTGATCTTCATGTGCCTGGTGCGCAATCTTAAGTTTCTGACGCCCTTCTCTATGATTGCCAATATTTTGATGTTTGTGGGCATCGTCATAACGTTTGTCTACATGTTTTCGGATCTGCCAGCACCCACTGAGCGAGTTGGCATCGTTTCACCAGTGCAGTGGCCTTTGTTCTTTGGCACGGTCATCTTTGCTCTGGAGGGCATCGGTGTAGTTATGTCCCTGGAGAATGACATGAAGAACCCCAAGCATTTCATTGGCTGCCCCTCGGTGCTGAATCTGGGCATGGGTCTGGTCATTGCCCTTTACACGCTGGTCGGCTTCTTTGGCTACCTGAAGTATGGAACTGAAACTGAAGCTAGCATAACGCTGAATCTGCCCCTGGAAGATAAGTGAGTTGCAGCATCCACATGCCTATCTCTGATACTAATCAACTTCTCTGCTTGCAGATTGGCACAATCCGTAAAGCTTATGATTGCCATTGCCATATTTTTCACCTTCACTCTCCAGTTCTATGTACCCGTCAGCATTCTGTGGAAGGGCATTGAGAGCAAGATTGCTCCTGCCCGTCAGAATATTTGCGAGTACGCCTTGCGTGTCAGCTTGGTGGTAAGTGCTGATAAATTCGTACTCAAAATTTCCACTTTAATTAATTTTAAAATGTTATTGCACTTTTTCAGATGCTATGCTGTGGCATTGCTGTTGCGTTGCCCAATCTGGGACCATTCATCTCGCTCATTGGCGCCGTTTGCCTGAGCACGCTGGGCATGATTGTGCCGGCGACTATTGAATTGGCTGTGTATAATGAGGATCCGGGCTATGGGCGCTTCAATTGGCGACTGTGGAAGAACTCGGGACTGATTTTGTTTGGCATTGTGGGATTCATAACTGGCACATATGTGAGCATACGCGAATTTCAGGCTGTGGGCGATGAGCATTGATCAGTTGCTGCTCCAGATATATGCTAATTTAATTTAAATTAGTTTTAACAAAACTCTTCTAAGCACAGGGATATCTAAGTTAAGTTTTTAACTAATTTTAGGGCTAACCAAAGTTTTGTAAGATTCTCCCTCCGCAAACAATCCAATACCATTTCCAATTTCAAACTAAAACCATACAAGAATTATGTAGTTGTATTAGAAACTTTATGCTGGCCAAGATAAGTCAGATTTGTTATAGTTACCTTCACCCATACCCATATCCATTAACTTAACCGCTACCCAAGCAAAGTATTTGATTTAGTTGATGCCGCATTATGGAACGTAATTGTGGCATTAAAACTATTTAGATAATTCTTCTAGAAGTGATTTGCGTAAACGTAGTGATCTTTTGACAACAAAATATATATTGTAGTTATTGTAGTTGTAATTATATCCTAAATTAGTTACACACCAAAATAGACAAACAGATTTAAAACACAGCCAGACACACATTTTTGTTATATTTTCGTTAATCAAAATATCATTGAATTTCCCTATTTTAATGCCCTATTATTATTATTATTAATGACTTATTTAATATATATAAACACTACCTATCCAAAAAGATACCATTGCATAATTCGCAAAATAAATTTTGAATTACAAAAAAATTATTTGAATTATATAATTTATACACAAATTGAAAGATACATATTACAAAAAATACATAAGAAAGAAAGCAATTTAAAACAAGGTCTTTTAATTTTTTTTCACACGCAAATTATTGAGATTTAAATTTAGGATATTTTTCTATTTCAGTCTAAGAGTATGCTATTAAATATTTAGAATTGATATATAACGAATCTTTACATTTTAATGTGTTGCATACTTTTGTGATTACAAATTAGATTAATTGAAATTACTATTTTCCTAGCTATGGAATATATATAAATATAGATTTCAATAGTCTAAAGACATCAAGAAAATTTGGCAAATAATGCAAAGTGGTTAATATTACTTTTGTAATTTTTTAAATTCTCCTTCGCTACAGCTCTGTAAATGATTGTAAAGTGCCCGTTAATTTATTTGACCTTGAAATTGGTACCTATTTAACTATTTATCGCCTCCACTATGTTGACATTTCTCACCGCCTAGTGGCAAAACGATTTGCACACATGTTTATTTGCACTAAGCCACAAACAATCCCCAAAGCACTTGATAGTGGAGCGATAATAAGCCTAACTGCCAAAACCACAGCAGCGATAACTGCCTGAAATTGCAACAAAATTTTAGAGCATTCCCACGCTTCTTTATGGCGCTCAGAAACAAGAACTGCGAGCTGAGAAATCAAATTAATATAATATGTGATATAAAGCGCTGAAAAACGAAACGCTGATAAGATATTTATTCAGGTGCTGTGCAGTGTTTTTATTTCTACCGTAATCACCCACAAATGTGTTGGCGAAAAAGGCCAAAGCAGGCAATAAAAAACAAAAATATAAAAAAGGGAAATGTGCAAACGCAATTTAAGTCCGAGTAACTGAAAACGGAACCGTGAGAAAATTACACCCACAGATAACAACACACACTCACACACACACAAGCAAATACATACAGGCTCAAGAACTCATATAACACATATACTTGAGAGTTGTATCCATCAGATACTTAAGCGATAAGCGTTTTGCATGTGACGCAATGAGGCGTTGTTTTGTGTATGTGTGTATATTTGTGTGTGTTGTGTGTGTGTGTAGGTACAATTGAAATATTACTGTTTACCAACGGTCAACCAGCGACCAGCGGTCCAAGTGAGAGTTTTAAGCTCGTGCATAGTCAACAAATTGTATCTGACGAATATAGAAATGAGAAGTTGCAATTGCTGCTTGTTGTTTTTGTTTTTTTTTTTGTGTTTTGGCTTGATAAGCAGCACCACGCAGCGTGTGAATTTTGAAAACCAATCAGACTCCGTTGAGTTACTGATTGAACAAAAGCTGAACAAGAGCTAAAAAAAAAGAAGGAAATTTAAGTAAAAAACGAAACACGACTTGGAGTATCTTATGGATATGAGTACGCCTTTTAGCCATCATCATCCGTTCGATTGGGTTGCATCTTTGATGATATTTCAGTGCTGGCGCATAAATCAGATGATTGGTGTATGCACAACCTTTGAACCGGCAGATTAAACGGCATAAGCAGCCAGCTGCATAAATTGGCAGCAGTCGCAAATTCATTTGGATTTTAACTACTGTTAATTTACAATTGATGTTTGACTGCTTCGATGCCAAATCGATTCGATGCGCTACAGTTGGTGCAGTTGGTGCAGTCTGTGAACACTGGTTTAATAGCTGATCGATGCGCAGATAAATGCATCTTATTGGTGGCTCACTGCCCACTGCAAGTCCAAGACCAATGTCTCTCTTCCCCTCTTCACTCTCTCTCCTTTCTCTATTCTTGTCTCTCACTAAATAGTTGTATGCTTGGCAGCTTAATGTCAGGTGCACAATGTTTAGGCCATGTTTATTGGGATTACTTAGATGCTAAAAATTATGACCAATTTGTCGGGGTTCAATGAGATGCAGCAGCAACAGCAATAGCAATAGCAACAACAACAGCAACTAACAGCAGCAGCAATATTGCCATCAGGGACATTCACGAGAATACTCGCCTTTCAAGTCAATTGCATGCAAATGCAGTCAGTGCGAGTCCAGAGACGTTGGCAACGTCAGACCGTAGAAGGTTCGTTCTGTGTATCTCGCACTTATTTTGCGTACATTTTTGGTAAACAAAATTAAAGCCTTAAACAGATAATGCGCTATCACAGACAGACATACAGACAGACAGACAGAGAGACATAAAGGCAGTGGGGACCTCGTGCTGAACCGGCATTCAATGCAAATCTCACTCTCGCCCAGTTTGCTGGCTGACGTCTGGCGAGTTAATAGAAAATTTATAATGCCAGGCGTGCCATAAATTGCAACAAAACACCCACATGTGTTGTATGTCAACGTTGCGATAGGCAGCAGCCAGGCGAAGGCAGGCGGCAATCGTGTGGGAAAAAGTTGTAATTTGCAGTTGACAAATACGCAAATCGCAAATCGCAAATACGCTTTCGGTGCTAGCAAAAATTAACTCATATTGCTGCAAAAGCAAGCAATCTCAACTTGCAGTTGGAGTCTAGTCAATGATTTATGTGCACAGCGCGGCCTACGAAAATGTGTAGCAACGGCAACAACAACAGCAACCAGCAACAGCAACCAGCAACAACAACCAGCAACAGCAAGGAGCAACTGTGAGCGCTACAATGATCTGCTGAACAATGGCATTGGGGCAGTGGGAGCTGCTAGAGTGGCTAACCAATCTCTTGGCACAGCCTCCTGTTTTTTTTTTTTTTTTTCGTTTTTGCCTACCTGCTGCCGTGTTGGCGTTGCTGCTGTTCCTGTTGCCGATGCTGCTGTTGCTGCTGCTGCTGCTCCTACTGCGCCGCAGGCTGCAATTGTCTGCTTAAAAGCGTTCATTCTGTCCACAATGAAGCCACATAACTTGGCCGCAGTTACTTACTTGGCAGTCAGACAGCCAAGTGCCCCCTGTACCCACCACCACTCTCCCAGTCTGCGCCAGTTGCCTTCGATGTGATGATTTATTGTGGCTGCGCCTGCAGCGACCCCCATCCACCGTCACCGTTCACCGTCCAAATGTCCAGATTCACAGTACGGTAGCCGTTGTTCACTTGGATGCATCTCGCCTTCTTGCAGTTTTGTTGCTGCCATGAATTGAAACTTTATTTAATAAGTTGATGTTATTTGTTAACTGCGCTAAAGGCAGCAGCAGCAGCAGCAGCAGCTTGCTGCTGAACTATGTTGCTCCTGGCCGGGCTAGCTAGCAGTTCTAATGCACTCATTGCTTGGCAGCAACATGGCCAAATGTTTGACCATAAATTACTTGGCCAATTTCCACCAAGGTGTGAGTACCAGCCAACGAGAACAGCAATATAGTGTATTAAATTGTCGCTTAAGTTGTTTCTGAAATGGTTTAGAGCAGTGTAAATGGGTTGTAAATAAGCTTCAGGTTTTATTCTTATCACATTTGCTTTAAAAATTGCAAAAGTAAGACAGATTTTAGATTTTCTTTAAAATAATTTATTTTATTTTTTTTAAGAAGATATACAAGAAATGGGACTTAACTGCGTTATTATATTATTATTGTAGTAAATCCAGTATCAAAATATTTGATACTATTCAATCTCTGAGTTAGAATGTGTCACATCGCTTGTGGCCCTTAGATTATCATTTGACCTACTGGCAATCAGTTTGCAGTGCTCTTCGTGTAATATTTGCAATCAATTCATGTAATTGTTTTAATGCAATATGTCAGTGAATTATATTAGAAAGTAGACGGACACACGGGTACTTTAATCTGAGCCGCTGCATCTGGCCAAACACTTGCTGACAAATTGCTGATAAATAAACCTCAAATGCGAGAAAAATTTGCAATAATGCCTTTCTAATTTCATGCGACGCCGTTGTATGCCGCCATGGAAGGCACCTTCTGGCGGGGCATGCAAAGCGCACAAAAAAAAAATCAAACGGAAAAGCTGAGAGCGCATTGAGTGCTGCTGCCTGTGTAAGCGTGGCGCCTCTGTTGTCAATCCTATATATATATATACAGTTTTATACATTTTCCACACGTAATGCGAAAGTTTGAATCATTTGTCCACTGTGCACAGTTCGCCAACTGGTGATTTTCATTTAAAATTCTTGTCACAAACATGTAATTGCAACGCGCCATCGACTGCTTACTCCCGACTCCCGACTCCTGATTCCCAACTCCTGACTGCCAGGCTGCTGCCAAATGGATCTACTATATAGCTATTGGCCTGGCCTATTGACAATGCGTTTGTCAGCTGTTGCTGTTGCTGTTGCTGGCTGCTGGCTGCTGGTAACTGCCACAGTTGCTGCCTCTGGCGCTGTGTTGACACAGATAAGTGCGTGGCGGCGGCGTCGGCAGCGATAAGTAGCGTTTATGCATTAATTTTTGCCTCAAAGTGACATTATTTATTACGCATTAATGCGCTGAATTAACGTTTATTTAATTAATATTAATGCTGGCACAGCAATTGCCGACTGTTGCTGCTGTTGTTTCTACGGTTGCTGTAACAAAGCTGTCAGTTGCTAGTTGCTGATGTTGCTGTTGCTGCTGTTGCTGTTGCTGCTACTACTTGGGCTGACATTTTGTGTATGGATTTTGGGCAGCCAGGCAATTAAAGGTACCGCTAACAGGCATTGCCTGTCCAAGCAGTCATTCAGTCAGTCAGTCATGCAGTCAGTCAGCAATTGTCAGTTGTTGCTAGACAACATGTTGCTGACATACCTTCCAGCCATGTTGCTGGGCTGCAAATTTGGTGCAGTGCTGTGTGCATTGGGCAACGTTTGTTGTTGTCGGCATCTTTTGTCTCTTGTCTCCTACAACTTACCTGACGATACCTTGCAGAACTTGTCGCCGGTATCTATTTTTGACATTCAGAGGCATGTTGCTGCCTCAGCCAAGTACAACACAGGTCAAGGCCTTGGGGGCAGCAATATCAACTGACTTCGACTTGTCAATATCCTACAGTCAACAAAAACGGTTGCCGCTGACCGTTAAATTGTGCAAATATTTATACAGAAATCGAAAGTAAAGTCGCTGTAAATATGTAATCAATAACTCACAAAATTTTGTACTTGGTAAAATACAACAAAATATTTCGATAAGCCAATATTTGTGTTAGGTCGAGGCGGTAGATAACGGCTCGCACGATATTTGTAATCCATCAGTGTCGGGGGTGGCCAGAGGACTACAGACTGTGGATTGTGGCCTGTGGCCAATACTCGTAGTTTGGGCGCAATAAACTTTATAATTTATAGACCAATCAGACGCGGATCGCACGCACTAAAACAAGTGAAAAATCATAGTCCAAACACATAATGCATCAGTGGAGATCAGAAAGAGGCAGGCAATTTATAGGATGGCCATGCCAATAGACACCGCACAGCGGGTTGTCATATCGAAGAGCGACTGTGACGGTAACTAAGACTCCAGAGTGCCGGAGTATCTGGGATGCTGCCCGTTGCGGTCTCCGCTGGCCAATTGATTTATACAAACGGCAAAGCAACGGAACACAAATTGGTTGCCATTGCACTGAGGATCGCTATGCTGGGGTCCACGAAATGATTTGTTGCACTTTGTAGAGATCGGCGCATACGCAGAACGCAGAACTTATTTTTCCTTTTTTTTTTTTTTGCCAGTTGCGCTGCTTAACCTTTTGAACTCGCCACATGGGTGGAGTTCTACACGTGTGGCAGATTTCTGTGGAAATCATTAGCCAGAGATCAGCAACAGTTGCTGACAGACTGACAATTGAACTGGCTGAATGCATGGAATTGCTGTTGCTTTGCATGCGACTTGCGTAGCTAATTAGAGCCATAAATGCGACACACACACACAACTCAATCCCCCAATGTGAGCTCCGTTGAATTTGTTCAAAGCCCCGCGGATTTGACGGAAAGTGATATGCAGGCGTTGGCAAAAAATGTTCGGTTTTGCCAGCAAGTGAAGTAACAAAAACAACAACAACAACAGCAGCAGCAACAGCAACAACTACTAACAGATGTCGCCTGTCGCCCGTTTGCCCATTTAGGTTATGTTGGAATCCAACACCAGTTTATCAAGCGACGGCCTAAACAATAAATTACGCAATCCAACCGCTCAACTGCAGTCCATCAATGGCATAATGAGGCAAGCGGCGGGCTGCCCCAGCAGCACCAGCGGCCCCAGCGCATATGCATTACCATATCGGCATAAATTCCGGAGCATCGTTAAGTGGGCCTGAAGACGACTGCCAGACAAACAGGCTGTGCTGCTGTTCCTGAGTAGCTGCAACATCAAGCAGGTTGCCTGCCTGCCTGCCTGCCACATGCCACAGTTAGCCAAGTTACCCAAACCGCCACCTAATGAGGGAATTACCGCCAATGCCAATGTCGACATCACCTATCGATAATGACCATTGAGAACTATGGAGCAGTAGGTGGAACTGTTGCTCCTGCGACTGGGCATTATCTTGGTTGACCTTTCAAATGCATATTAACCTACCATTTATTTATTTTACTTTCTTTTTTTTTTTTTTATCAATTTCTATTATAATTATATTTACCTATTCCTCTATGCCTACATTTCTCTAATCTTTAAAGTGCTGCTTCCACATTGCGATTATCATGTGGCTTATTATTATTTAAATTGACAGATTATAAGTAATTAAATACATATGAATATTCTTCAACATTGAAGGCACTTAACCTGCCAAATGAGCTTTTGAAAACTGTTTCAAATATTTGAATAAATTGTGTGGTCACTAGAAAATAAACGCCAACTCTATTGTCAGTTTGATTGTCCGAACTGATGGCAATAAGACAAGTCACTTAACTGGTTATCCATTCCATACGTATGGAATGACTCATAAAACTTGCCCCAAATGACGTTAAATAGAGTGCAAGTTTCGACTGAAATGACCGGGTCCCCTTCTGGTTGATCCCGGCCTAACGCCGTCGGCTATCTGCTTTGGCAAGATTTAAACTTCAAAAATATCTTTTTAGGAAACAGATTTTTATATTCTTTTTAATATAGGTTTGTTAAATTTGAAGTTTGCAATTATGTAAATGTCTAAGAAGAGCAGACAAAGAATTAGAAAAAGGTTTACTTATAAATACCCTTTTAAAAATTATGATATGATATGATATGATTTTTCCTTTAAAATATAAAAATTGGTGTTAAGTCTGTTTAACTTTTTAATGTTTGGGAAAGTAAATTAAACAAAGGAATATAGATTAGCAGTTGTACTTTTATAGGGTATCCCAGCTTCAATAATACAAACACTCAATTTTCCCTTTTGAGCTTTAAATATTAGCATGCCCCAGAGCAGTGATTCATTCCAGGAAATTAAGGAACAGAGAGACGCTTGTCTGTTGTGTGGGCGTTTAAGGCACCGCAAAATGATCTGTCCATGAACACAGAGGAAAGAGACTTGGAGCAAGGAATTCGTTGGTTGTGCGATGGCTGCTTCTGCTACCTAAGTTATGCAGCAGCCCGCTGGCAATCGAGGCAGCAAGGCGGCGAGTCGGCAATGATCCAACTTTGAGCCTTAGCCCCGCCTTGTTCCGCTGGCCAAGTGGGCCAAGTAGGCCAAGTAGGAGAGCCAAAAAAGACAAACTAATTAGTGCGGCGAACGCTGTATTTTGTGCACGCATTTTTCACATGCCCAGCGACGATGGTACTAGCCATAAATTGGCCAAACTACCACTGCACCAAACCGACCCACTCCGCATCATTCAATGCGATTGGCAGAAAGTACAGTTTCTAGTTAAATCTGAGTCCGCATTGTGTGCGGCCCATCGATGGCCTCCCGCTGAGTGGGCATGGGATTCGGTATGACTATGTGAACAAGTGTGAGCACGAGTTCGACTATAGAATACTAGTAATATATACTATTGTACCCCTCACCCAGCCACCCACTTCGCTACTCAACGACTGAGCAAAGCGCCCCTTTGCCGCTTTTGTGTTGGCGGAAATGTTGTTTTTCCTATGCAAATTCTGTTGGTGCCTCTTTTTGCATTTGCCAAGTGTCTTTTGCTGCGTTGTTTATTTGTTTTTTTCCGGGGCCAAGTCAGGGGTCAACTACGCATTTGATTGCTGTTGCTGTTGCTTTTGCGTGTTTTTTTTTACCTCCCATTTCCCCCTCCTAATGTGTCCAAGGTGTTTTGCGCAATGTGTGTGCGGGAGGTCAGCGAATTGAAATTTGTTATACTAGGCGATGACAATGTAAGAACGGGAACTAAATACCAGAGAATTGTATGTCATTTGATCGAGCAAAAGTTACCCATTGCGCAAGGCTTAAGAACTAACAACACTTAAATTAACTAACTAAATATGAACGAAAAGGAGTAAAAATTAACAAAGTATTTGTAAAGTAAAATACATTGCCTGTTCATTTTGTGTAAAACGAATCGACACTGTGAGCGATTTGGGTGCACAGGGTATACAGTACACAGTACAGAAGCAGTGGCAATATCTTGGAACAGTCCCACAAAGTAGGCATTTAAATATGCGCATCGGCAATTGCATTGCAGGCGTACCACGCTGCGTATGAATTTTCAGTGAAATTAACATACTAACGACACTTTGGAGACCCGTCCAAGGGTGGCAACCTATTGATATGATGGTCGCCCCAAGCACAACCCATCCAGCTCGAATCCCAGTCGATGTGACAGAGTGAGCAGACATCAGCTGGCGCAGCAAGTGGGTCAGCGACTGCAACTCGAACTTCGCATGTGGTTCAATAATTCCAACAGTAAATGCTAAACTATGCGCATAGATTGTCAACGCGCCAAGATGCTTAGCTGATTGCTGCCGTCTAGGCAAGGATTGGAGTGGTGCTGTTCTGTTTTGCTATCGCCAGAGCTGAGGCTGCTGCTGTGGTGGACGTGGTGCGTCATTAAAGTGCAGACAAATGGCAACGGCATGTGCGGCACATGTCAAACTGCAAGCGGCAGCAAATGGCAACAGGTGAAAATGTTGGAATTCTGATTATCTGCTGGCTGTTTGGCTGCCTGCTGCCAATCACCAGCAGCAGCAACTGTTGCCGCGAGAGTCAAGCCAAGTCAAGGCAGCAACTTAAACTGTAACTTTCGACGATTTGTCGTTCGACGCTCGGCGCTGCCTTGTTGACGGTTTTGCTATTTGTTTTTTTTTTTTTGTCCAAGCTTCAAGCTTTGCTACTTTGATGTTTGGATACAAACCCATCAACTCAAATACACAACTACAAACAGCAGCAGGAGCAATGCAACATGCGCATAATTATATTGCTGCTGCTGCTGTTGCTGCTGTTTCTATCCGCCAGCAACATGGGTGCTACATTCCAATTGTTGTTTTTGTTTTTGCCCATTGAGCGTTTGCCATTTGTGGGCCGCATAGGGTACGCCCACATTCAATTTACAACCGGAAGTGTGGGTGTGCACGCATTTTGATATACCAACTTTACTACTCTGATTTTGAATTTTCTCTGTTTTTGTTCTTCTTCATTTTTTTTTTGTGCAAACTGGAACTCATTTGCTGCCGCATAAATCAAAAATCGCAGCAGCAATTTCTTAGCAGGCAACTAAACTCAATAGCAACGGCAACAGCAACAGCAACAGCAACTCCCGCATAAAAGTATGAAAAACGCATATAATGATTGGCTCCAGACCAACAAGAGCAGCAGCAGCAGCAGCAGCAGCAACAGCAACAGCAACATAATAGCCCCATTGCCTTGGCCACGCAGCAGCAAACAGCAAAAAGTGGGAGGATGCAGTGAATTTTCTCCCTCGGCCAAACTTATTTTTTAGCGTCGGCTGCCGTTTTGCCTGGTTTGCTTATGTTCTTGTTTGTTGCTGTTGCTGTTGTTGCTGTTGCCGTTGCTCTGGCAGTTGCTGTCGGGCCGTTTGCCTTTTTGGGGCCGTCAGGTCTTTGGCTAAGCGGCAGGTTCCTGTCTGCGTCGTCTGGAGTCCAGCTACAGAGACGTTGACTGCATTTTTAAGCGCTCTGCGCATAAAATAAAAGCTGATTGCAGCAGCAGCGTTGCCTCGGGCAATGGGCGCGCGTCGTTTCTTCAATGAAACGAGTAAAAGTGCAGGATGCTTTGTTGTCCTGCCCATCGGAACAGCTTCTGCAGATACAGCAGCAATCCAGCACCAGCACCAGCACCAGCTAATTTCCAAAGAGCGAAGCAAAAAACAACGCAAAACCCGAGCACTCAACTCAAGCTGGTAGCAGAGATGGTTCGGTTGGCTGCAATTGCTGGTGCTCAGATCTTGTGCGATAATGATGGAAGTTAATCATTAGCTTGGAACGTGTATTATGCGATTATTAGTTTGGCCTGGCAAGGATTATTGTATCTGCTACTAACAATGCCGTGCCACATACTTCTTTTCTCCCTACAATTCTGGTGGGCGTTTCAATTTTGCAATTTTTTTTTTTTTAAGTAATTTTCAATTTCCGTTTGCCATACTCAACATAAAAAGCAAGCAGCAACATTTCCTCTGCGTAATGCGATGCTCTTCAAGTTTGCAGAGCACATGTAGCAATTTGTCAACGTTGTTGTCGACTAGCAAGGACAAGCACAACGTAGGCAAATCTCTGCTCGCAGGTAAGCAGGTAAGCATGCGGCAACATGTTGCTGCAACATGTAAAATGTCAACGTTTTTTAAGAATCAATTGCAGCTCAACAGCAGCAGCAGCAGCAGCAGCAGCAGTCGCAATTCGATATTGTCGTTGTGGCTTTGGCGTTGGTGTTGTAGTTGATCTTATTGCTGTTGTTGTTGTTGCTGTTGTTGTTGTTGCCGCTGGTGCTGCCCGCCTTCTGGCTGCCGTCTGTCAGCAACATGTTGCCGTCGCCTCTTCCCCCTGGCTAAGTTATGGCCACACACGTCGAATGGGGCGGCCTTGAAGCGCAATCCGAGTACCGAAGAGTACTTTGAAAAAATCATTGCAGAATTTAAATAAGCAGACAAATAACAACAACAAACAAAAAAAAAAAACGCATACATCGCACACACATATTGCGAACTTGCAATTGACGTGCAACATGATTTTGTAGGCGTGCAACATGCGCATGCGCAACAGCCGCAACTTTATCAGATTGCCGCAGTCCCAAAAGCTGCCTCAAATATAGTCCGTTTTTATGCACCTCTTTTTTTTTTTTTGCTGTAGCTTTGCGGCACGTTGTTGACTGTCAATTGTTTGGTGGGCGTTGTAACTGCAACAACAGCAACAAGAGCAACAGCAGAAATTACAGTAACAATATGGCCCATAGTTGTGCCCTCGCCTGAGAGCTATATCAATGTCAACAGAATTATCACACAGCGCTGTCAATATATGCAAATATACAAACACAGAAGACCAAAACAGAGTAACCAAGACCAAAATGCAATCAAGTGACAAGCACTTGCCAGCTAAGCACTTGGCCAGTAGCAACAACTGCAACAACAACTGCAACAACTGCAACAACAACTGCAACTACTACAACAACAACAACTGCAACAACTACAACAATGCGAGACTAAGACAAATAAATGCGTGTTCCTCCATGTGTGTGTATGTCACACTCGTTAACACGCTGCGAAACTGCGCGAAATGTGATATTTTACACGATTTATGCACAAACAACGACAAAAGTTGCAACTGCAAAAGGCAACGCCAGAAGCAACAGCAAAATAGCCAAAGACCAATTGCTGCTAGCAACCTTTTTCAGTGGCCACACACGTTGCTGAATCTTAACTGTTGCTGGACTCCACTCAACCAACCAACCAACCAGAAGATATGTTGCTAGTAAGCGTAATTGTTTCGTTAAGTATGTGGCATTTAAGGCTTTCAATAGTTATCAAGATATTAAAGTAAATTTCTACATTATTTCGTGAGAAAATAACAAAAATTCTATATATAGATTTGAGATTTAAAATATATTCCAATTAGATAAAACATAAGCCACCCTTAAATATAATTTCAAGTTAAGATCTAAGCAAGACCAACTGAAGCCAATTAGAAAAATTTGTTTTTTTCTCAGTTGCTGACATGTTGCTGAGAACATTAATATATGTTGCTAACGTGTTGCTGTTGCTTCTGTAAGGAGCAAAGGTGCAGCTGCAATGTTGCTGACTGACTTTCTGGCTAATTTGACAGGCCGGTCAGCAGTTGAGCGATGTTGATGATGTGTGTCTGGTACAGTGAGCACTGCCTACAGTTTAGATTTATGCAATGCCAATTGCTTGTGCCAACAACATTTGTGCCCATATACATAATTGAAATGTAATAAATTCTGTGGAGCTTTTCGTGCGCAATTAGCGCGTTTTGGCCAACAGCGACAATTGCTGACCATTTTTTTTGTTGTATTGGTTGCTGGTTATTAAATAAAATAATTTCATAGTTGGCGCATTGCAGCAGCAGCAGTTGATGTTGTCTTGTGGCAGTTGCCATTGCTGGTTTTACAAGCTGTAAAGTGCGAAATCAACACGCTTCATGCCAACTATGTATGTGCAGGCAGGCAGACAGAGAGACAGACAGACAGAGACAGAGAGACAGACAGAGACAGACAGACAGAGAGTAAGGCAAACTGCAGCATCGCGGAATTGCATTCAGTTAAAGTGGACAGTGTCCAATGTGCAGTGTTCAGTGTGTTAGTTGTCAACACAAATGGCAATCGGCGTTGATAAATTGGTGCTGCCTTGGGCCAATTATAACCGTCTTTGGCAATGGCCAATACACTATCTGTTGTTACGGTGAAATTGCGAGGCTTTATGCAGATCCACATAACCACAGTTCCTGTCTCTGCCACTGCCACTGCCACTGCATCAGCCTGAAGCCCCGCAATGCTTCCTGCATCCGCAGCGCGTGGGTGTTGAATGACTAACAATCGATACTGTTGTTGCATGCAACAAAATATCAGATGTAATCAGATATTGTATGTCTCCACTCGCAATTTACCCTTTTGTTCACACTCATATGGTTGGATAATTAAGGCACTCGCAATCACGTCGTCGTCGTCGTCGTCGTCGTCGTCGTCTTTTTATGGACGTCTGCCCAAAAAAGGCGCCAACTTTGCCCCGGTCACAATGGCCAAATAGGCCACGTGCTACAAATTGTTATGGCCAGAGGGAAAGAAACTGGGGAACTGAAATTTCTGCTGATGCTGCTGCTGCTGTTGTTGCTGCTGCTGTTGCTGCTGCCGTTGCATGACAAAAAAGTGCACACCCTCGCACCTGAGGCTGAAACAGAAATCCCTGCCGTAAGACGATCTTTGGGTTCCTTTTTGGTTGACTGCTGCGCTTCTCAGCTGTTCCTCAATTCCCGTTCCATTCGCCAGCTTGGCGCGCGTTCTCCCTCTTGTGCATTATCATTATTATTGTTATTATCTACGGCCCGGTGTGTTTCCCTTCCGCTTATACAATAACATCCAATTTCTGCTACCTACTTTTGCCAGACTCTGCAGCGTCTTTGAGATTTGCCTTGATTTGTTGCTGTTCTTGCTGAAATGAAAAAAAAAAAAATACCCGCATGCAACACTGAATGTAGCATAAGTTGCATATTTGTAACCTACGCTAATGACATTAGAACCAAACAAAAGCTGAGGAACTAGATATAATGGAAATGAGAGATGGAATAAAAAAGATACTACGCTAAATATAGCAGTCTTTTATTAAGCGATGCGGAATTTAGTTAAAATTATGTTGAGCATTGACTTTAATAGGATGTCTTCAATCACTTTTTATATTTGTGACTCTTTAAAAAATTCGATATCAATCTTTTCTTGGTAGTATACTATAAATATATGTTAAGGATTGTCTGCTCTACAAGGGCCTTTTTTAAGTGCACTATTGACAACATTTTTGCACACGTTTCCCTTAATTGCAAGCCACCCCAGCAGAGATTATTGACCTCTAAGCAAACAACAACACGAACATATTGCAAGGGCGGCATTCTTTGTGCAGGAATAACAGCAGCTAGAAGCAGCCAGCTGTTGTGAGGCTCAGCACACACAAGTCCTGGCGCGCTCCTACACAAATACACAAACACACATACACACATACATACATGGACATAATGAAACATTGAAGAGGAAACCGTGCAACAGAAGTCACGCACAATTGCAATTACAAAAACTGTCGAACAAATCTGAGGAACAGCTGAGGAGAAGGTGTGACTATCCTCACGGAAGCGCACGAGTTGTCGATATTAAGGAAATGAAATGATGGCCAGATCCTTTGCGGTGTAAAACCAACGAATACTAGGTGTCAGAAAAATTATAGCAGCAGCAGCAGCAGCAGCATCTGTGGCAGCAGCAATTACAACTTCAATTAGAACATGGCTCGGGGGCAGCTATTAAGGCAAGCAATTGGCCATAACAAGTGTCTGCAAACTGGGCTACATAAAATGACATATGGGCGACGCCAACGCAGACGCATTGCGTGTGTGACTTGGCCAGACGCTAAAAAAAAAACACCGTAGAAAACGGTTAACGGGGCTTTTTTTTTAGCAAAAAGAGGGAACAGCTACCGTTACCTAAACAGAAGATTTGCACAAATTTTTATCATTTCAACAAGCAGCAAAAAACATAAACATATTTTAAACAAAAAAAAAAAAAACATTTAAAGAAATTCAAACGAATTGGCACATTTCTGTTTTGTGTTTTCTTTGAGTTTGGCTGGAGCTATGCCCCTGGGCACGCCCACTTAAATTGCGTGCCATGCTGAAAGCATTCATTTTGAGGCTGAGCTTGATCTTGACTTGGACTTGGAGTTGAGTCTGGGGATGTGGATGTGGATGTGCCACTGCGACTACAATTAAATTTGCATTTGTATGAATTTTGTTGCTGCTGTTGTTGCAGCCGCGGGTGAAATTCCACGGCATAGGAAACATTTATCACTGCGTGGCAGTGGTAGCCACTAGCAGCACAATCACCACCACCACCACCGCCTCCGCCACCGCCACCGCAGACAACGCACAATAAAACTAAAGCGCTTATAATTTCATATGAAATTCTTATGGACTTGAAGTCAGATTCGGAGTTGGAGTCAGAGCCCCAACTATTAGCCGGACATGCAATTGGCCAAAGGGGCAGCGGCAACAGCAGCGGCAGCAGCAGCAACAGCAGCAGTAACCAACTTAATCACAGGGTTGCCAGCTGAGTGGCCTAAACGAAAATGCTTAAATTTAATGACATAAATATACACGAGGCAAATGGAGTTGCACTGCGAGTTCCACTTTGTTTCTACTCGTCGGAGTCGAAGTTTATGTCGTAAGAGTTCTACGGCGGGTGGATCTCTATGTGCTCGGACCACTCGTAATTTATGTGTCCCTCAAAATGTTACCATAAATCTAAGCATATTTATCAGTTACTCATCAAGGAGCTGAGATTTTTCCTTTGCCAGCTGTCTGCTCATTTAGGGAAAACGAGTTTTGTCTTGGTGCTACGTAGGTAGGGCGGCGTCTACCCACCACCTCTTTTTGGTTTTCTTTTTTCCGGAATCTTTTGCGCATTTGCTGCGTAATCTTTGCCGCCGCCTGCCGCCACCGCCACCCCTTAAGCAGGATAGACCGGCTGCTCCTTTGGCCGGGCAAGAAAAGAAGCCTCCTCCTCCTTCTCATGGGCGACCCTCTCGTTGTTGTCATTTTGCCGCGGCGCAAAAGCGGCCAAATACAAGGCAGCTGCGCATGAAAATTAAAAATTATACAACTTCTGCGCAGTTACCCATCGTCAATTGGCCTGGGACTGTCATCTTCTGCTCTGTTGCCATGCAGCATAAAAAAAAAGCTTTAAGAGATTGGATAGCTCAGTCCTATCTTAAGGGTGGTAGGCAGATGGTTGGCATTTTACGAGCTTTGTCGGTGGAACTAATGAATCCTTTGTGTATCTCTCACAGTTTTCTATGTAGAGTAGAAAGATTATTATAATTTTTCATTAGAGTATCAACTTTCCAGAAGTGCCTCTCAACTCCCAAAACTGGTGCTACTTCGGTAGAAAAACCAGCTGTCTAATGCCCATGTGCGTTCTATATATCTATCCATTTCAAATTAAAAAACACTGCCCCCAACTTGTTAACCCATTTGTCAGTAGCTCTTCGCCATCCGTTGACAATTAATTTTTTGGTTTGTGAGCTTAGATTTTATCAGAGTACTTTGCACTTCCTCTCTAGCAACAGCCACAGACAGAACAACCATGAATCCCACACACACAGTACAATACCGAAAAAAACACCGACGCTGACGACTCTGACGACTCTGACACCAGCATTGTCGACGCTTCCAACATGAGCTTTAAGCATGCGCACGCCTCAATCTCGCCAAGATCTCATGGAAGACAAATTTCAAATGATTTACCTACCACGATGTTTACGCATGCGATGGCCAAGAGTAAGTGGGGAACTTGTCGGGCACAAGGGGCAGCGGGAAGCCACATTCAACTTTATTTCATTCACTAAACTTTTGTCTTAATGAAAGATCAGTCCAAAAAAAAAGAGGGAAATAGAACTAAACAGCAATTGGGCTGCTAAGTGAGTGGAGGCCACAAGCTAAAAGTTTCGCATTAAAATCTGTATTTTATTTTTTGGTTTTTTTGTTTGTGTTTTAGTTGTAGCTATATTTTGTGTTGGGTAGTCGAGCCACCGGTGTTTGTTAATTTAATTGAATTTGTTGTTAGTTGCTTAGTTGTAGTCATTAAAGAATTGTGTTTTAACTTAAAGTCTTAGCCAAGAGTTGAGAGCCGTTGCCTGTGCTGCTGTGTAGGCAGCCAGTTTTGATTGGCTATAAGTGTTTTTTTTCGCCTGCGTTGATCGCTGGATTCATCTTCATCGTCATATTTATCATGTCATGTCTCCACTCTCACCCTCGTCTGCTTGCCATTTTTAATCTAGCTTACAACATCCGTTGAAAAGTGCACAATTGAATGCTAAGCATTTTCTCACGTCGCTTAAATGGCTTAATAACTGAATGCATTTGTGGCTTAGCTTTAAGCACTGGTAATCGCTCGAAACCCCCTTTCCACTCCCGCTCCCGTTACCCCATTTCTGCACCTGTCCCACTGGCTGAGTGGCTCTTGGAATGCCCACGCAGGCATTGTTGTTGTTGTTGTTGTTGCCGCTTCCGGTCTGTGGTCTACGCCCCATCAATGGGCCAACGTAGCAACTGAATGAATGAGTCTCCATGTTGGTTGCTCTTGTTGTTGTTCTTGTTGTTGTTGTTTTATTAGAAATGCCATAAAACTGCAGCAATTGCGGCTGAGGAGAGCGCATAAAATTGATTTGATTGCTTCTCAGGCACAACTTACCCCCGCCGCCCTGATAAATGCTGCTGCAGTTGGATATAGATGGAGCAGGTGATGGAGATGGAGATTGTGATGGTTGGCAGTACTAACCGAAATACGCTTCATGACTGGGCCAACTGATTTGTTGTTTTCTAGCAGGTTGATTGTCGTAAAAGCGCAGATATAGGCCGCCGTCCAGCAAACTGATGAGACTGATGACCAGTCTGCTGGTGCTGATGTGCTGATGGAGTTGCTGCTTGTCGCAGTCCCAGACCCAGTCCTAAGCCTCAAATCCCAAGTTGCGAGCCGCTTCCTCAGTGCTTGGCGCATTTAGAGATTAACTGGTTTTATTGCTCGATTGGCTATAATATCTTTTATTTACGAGGCTTGGGCTAATTTGAATTTTCAACGTTTTCTTTTGGCGCGTTTCGGCATCGACTTCGCCTTCGATTTCGTTTTCGGCTTCCAGCTTCTATTTCTACTTAGCGTTTTGGCTCTGCTGCCTTCCACTTTAATTTCTATTGATATTTTTTGTGACGCTAAGCTTTTGCTTGACCATCTCCATCTCAAAACTCGGTGGTGATTTTTTTTTCCATTCGATTTTCGGTATATGCTTTCCCACACTTTTACAGGTGAATGGGCAAACGCAGGCATTTCTATCTCTACGGGTGTTTGTGTGTGAGTGTGTGTGTGTTTGTGTGTGTGTGATTGTGATTGAGAAAGAGTTTTTATCGCATGATTGTTATATTTTATTATACGGCTTATATATTGAAATGCTTCACTTTGGAGCGATTGGACCGTCGTGTGTGTTTTGTATGTTAATCGTTTATGAGTTTAAGCCCAGTTCATTTTTTTTTCTTTCTTTCTTTTGGGATGGTGAGCAGATGAACAGGCAGACTGAGAGACGGGCCCAATAGTTTAATTTTTATTTGAATGAACAGTTAATTTTATGCCAAAGTGGCAAAGTGCCAGCAGCACCAGCACCATCAACAGCAGTTTAGGGAACATCGTCAACATCGTCAACATTTCGGGAGCAACATTTATAGAGTTGGTCTATTTTGTGGGAGTTGTTAGGCGTCTAAGCCTTTAATGCGTGTTGTATAACAAAATAAAGCCACTTTTATGCCTTGGATTAGGCATGAACATAAATTATGCATTGGCGTTGGGGTTTTTACTTGACTGGTAATTCGAATGACTTAGGAAACGAACTCGACAAGAGAAGAGAAGCGCATTTTGTGAAGATGTTAAACATTTTTGTCATATTGAATATAAAAATTGGCGAATTTTTTATTATTTTTATCTAAGCTTTAATTTGAAAAGAATATATTAATAAATCAAAGCATTGCCTTTATCCCGTAAATAATAAATAATAAGTCTGAAAACTATATTAATGTGTGGAATCAAGAAATTCCATAAAAATAATTATATCACATAGTCTGGCTAGCAAGACAAATAGTAGAAATACTAATAATTATTTATAATGAAAATGTGCTTTTAATGAAGGACACCCTGAAACCGAAATCATCATTACTTTGCTAAGTGATGACTGAGAACTTGTTTCAGTTTAATTCACAATCTCATGCCATATTTATATGATATTTGATCCGAGAGGTTATTAAAATCACAATAAAGAAATTAATCAAAGCAAAAGCCGACAATTATTAACAGTGGCAGCAATTACAATCAAGTTGCAGACCACACTTGTGGAACATTAACTCATCTTCAAAGTTGATTTTAACTGTTTTAATTTAGTGGCAATTAATAGTTGCGAGCGGTTGTTGCGATGATCTCTGATTTGTGATCTCAACGATTCAAACAGCTGCCTCTGATAAATCATAAGACACACGTGTTTCCATTAAAACATTCGAGTGCCGTACAGTTGTTGGTTATCCGTGAGAATCACACACGGAATTTGAATCTAAGCTGTGCATTCGCATGCAAATTAGATTTTTTAATTGGCGCATAAAAAGGCGGCGACAACGCTGAGAGCCGCTAGTCGCTGGATGGTGAATCGGTACTCGGTACCCAGTACCCGGCACACGGGTTCAGTGCAGGGAGCTAGAATCATCATGCAGTTGACCCCCAGGCTGAGCATTGCGTGAAAAGCGGCAATGGCAACAGTCTTGGCAAGCTGTTGGCGTCATCGAGGTGCTACAATGCCATTTGCTTTTATGGTTATTGCACTTGGTTGCCGCAGTTGCATCAATGCAAATCAATGCGCCAAATTGTGGTTAACATTGGCGCAATGTTGGCGTTTTTAATTGACAATTCTGTGGCGGCCTCCTAGCCAAGGTTTGACAATTTCTTGGACAGACGTCGCGACGCAGTTATCGTTGCCCTCCCGCCGCGTGTGCAGCGCTGATGCCCTGGAGGATAGACGATGCCGTCGTCGAAAGAATGAGCATCATTAAAAAGAAGGAAAAAGGAGCAGCATGATATGCGCAGCGGTACTCAGGTAAAGCTGATCAGGGGTGGCTTTAGGATGGGCCGGGGCTGGGTTGGGTTGGTTTGGGCTGGGTTTCGCCTGCGGCTCGAAATCTGCTCCTTGACAGGAGGGCCGCGGGCGGCTTTCTTTTGTTTAGGCAAAGTTCCAAAGACGTTAACTGAGATTGCAAAGAATATCGTTTCCCGCCAAAAGTTAGGGGGTTGCACGACACAACGATCGGCGGTGGTGGGTTGTGCTCGGGTGGTGGTGGTGGTGGCGGGCCAACAACAACAATGCTCAAGCGGAGAGGGTGATGACTTGCCCAACCGTGGGAAGATTTCCAACACAAAAAGCAATTGCACAAATGATTGTAAAGGCATTTTCTGTCAGAATTCAAGTAAATTTTATTGCAGCTGCGCAAAAAAAAAGGCAAAAAAAAAAACTGTTATCCACTTTCAGTCCCTGATATATATGCACGTCTGATCTGAACTGCTGTTCTTCGTTCGTATCGTAGGCAATTACGACATTAAAATGTACTTAAATCAGCCAGAAATTTGCATAAGACAAGCAGCTCAAGTGACAACTTCATCAGCGACAACAAATCAGCGACGCGCCAACAACGCCAACGCTAACGAAATGTTTATTTTTGTGTTGGTTGATTGGTTAGCCGCTTCCAGACCGACGGAGGCGTTAAATACGAATCGCATCGGCATCTGTATCTGTATCTGTATCTGTATCTGTATCTGTATTTGTATTATTTGTGCTTTTGCTGTCGCGAATTGGCTGCCAATTGCTGCCACCTTCGCGTCGGCTAACTGGGCCTACACCATTTTGGTTTTATTTGCTCGCGGCCTCGTCATCGTCATCGTCAATATTGTCGTTGTCGCTGTCGTTGTCGTCTCATTTCAATAACTTATTGTTGTAGTTGTTTCACACCAATCAACTAACACTAGCCACACACACTCACACAAACGCTCAAACACACACTTAGACATTTGTCTATCAGCATAGCTACACCTACAAGCTGGCTGCTGCTACTGCGCTTGTTGTTGTTGTTGTTTTTGCTGCTGCCCGCAAGCAACACGAAAAATTTTTGTACGAATCGCGTAAACGCGTTTTTGCGTTTCGTTTATTTTCCCTGCCCACAATTCACATAAACAAGGAGAATGTGCATTGGTATTGCTGTGAGTGTGTGTTTGTGTGTGTGAGCGCTATTGTATTGGTGTGCTACTATTCGTTCATTCACAAAACGTGCCCAGTGGCCCTGTGTCTGTGTATGCTGTGTCTCTGTGTGTATGTGTGCTTGGCATGCTTTTGGCTCGTCTCTCTTTCATTTTGGTTTTTGTTTTGTAAACACACACCGCACACACACACTCACACAAATGCCATACACAGAAAGAGAGCGTCGGCAGCTGCGTCACACAAGCACAGTTTCAACTACTGAGAGACTGCGCTCTCTCAGCTCTCAGTTCTCTGCGGCTGCATCGGCATTTCAAGTTCAGACGCTCGACGCTGGCGTTGAAGTTGCTTGCCGGCATTTGCAAGTGTGTGTGTGTGTGAGAGAGAAGTTTGTGTGTGTGTGAAAGAGAGTCGAGTACTGTGAGAGATTCTTGTTTTGAGAGAGCATTTGATTTTTATCCGAACACAACTTATCCGGCCATGTGTTAGGATTTTGACAAAAAAATATTTTTGCTGGAAATTATATTTTGAAAAAAAGCAAATCATTTTTCAAATTGTGTATTTTTTATTGGTTTGCTTTTGGACAGTTAATAGTTAATAATTTTCACATTATTGATAGCTCAAACAAATTTCTTTAAATTAAAAGGTCAACGAAATTTGTAAAGTATGTAAAGGGTTCTCAACTATTTAAAAAAGAAATTAAAAAAAAAAGAAAACCTTTAACTTGAAACTATTTGAACATATACAAATGGTTAATTTGAATATGATTAACTCAATAATGTAAATCAAAGCTTCTTGAATGTTTAAATTTAATTGTATATTATATTTATATATTATTTCTATATATATTAATATGATTATTATTTTTACTGATATACACTGATTAAAAAAAATGTCTTATAAGTTGCGCAACTGTTTAAAATTGAAGCTGGTAAACCAGTAAAAATATCTTATTGGCATTACTCTCGCTTTTATGTGCTTATTTCTAATTTAGATTTTCACACCCCCACCCCGTCTAGTCAAGCTCGATAGGCTGTGCCCCTAAACCAATCCAGCTGCAACTGCTTTGAACGCTTCAAAACGGCGGAGCAGCAACAACAATGGAAAAGTGGGAGGCGCCTATTTGGAGCTCGCTTTCGCAAAAGCGAAAATGCAACGAACTCTCCTCATTGGTATAAAGTTTGAGCAATTAGAAACCCACGCAGCCATAAACAACAACTACAGCTAGTGTGTGGGGGCAACAGCAACAGCAGCTGCCCCAACAACAGTAACAACAACAGCAGCAGCAGCAGCCGTTCGGCAGTTGCAGTTGCCACATACACCAAAAACAGCAACAACATCAGCTGACAGTCGCGAAGTGGAGAGATAAAAATGCAAAAACAACTGCGACAAAAATCAGCAGGCAGCTTTTATGTTGTTTTTTGCACGTGCTGCGGCCTCACGCTCTCCCACTGCCTCTCTCTCCCTCTCTCGCTGTCTTTGCCGCTCTGAGTCGGCTTTATCCGGCGAATGAGACGCCAACACACACACACTAACGCACGCTAGCTGCTGCGTCGGTGTTGCTGCTGCTGTTGCTGTCGTGTGCTTGTGTTGGTGTAGCGTCGGCAGCAGCTGCGTCGCCAGCCTATTCTACTTAGAAAGGTCGCTGGCTGCGCCAGTGTCTTGCTGGGCAGTGTCGGTTCAGGTTCAACGTCAGAGCCCCGCACGCGTTCGCCGCCGTCGTAAAAAGAAAAAATATATCGCAAAAGTTGATCAGTTATAAGCCGAGTCTCCAAGCTACACAAAAGTCTTGCTGTTTACATTATTCGGTTGGCCAAAAATTGTGCGTGCAATTGCTATTGCTCTGGTGCCGCCACCACCCTCCACTCTCACACACACACACAACTCACACACGGTAACTCCCTCTCTCTCTCGCACACACATACTGCTTGTTTGCGTGTTGGTGGTGCAGCCGAAGCCAGCGAAGACGACGACGACGACGACGACGACTACGATGCCGACGACGCTGACGACGACGACGCGACGACGGGAAAATCTCTTTGCGTTGCAGTGAAAATTTTTTCGTACGTTTTCGTTATTTGTTATTTGCACGTTGACGCGGCGACAACAAGAAACGGTACACGGATACGAAGTGTATAACGAACGCGCGTGCAACAACAACAACGGCAACAACTAACAACAACAACAACAACCTTTTAAACGTTAACACGCGTCTGTTATTAAAAAACAAACAAAAAACCAAATCGCATATTTATTGATATTTAAAACGCTTTACGCACGTCGCATTCTAACGATTAACGATAGATTTTTTAGTCACACAACTTGCTAGAACTCAACTCTCAACTCTTAATTGTACCTAGCTGCGATTCACAACAACAACAACAACAACAACCACAAAAATAACAACAATTTTTAAGCTAATCAATTTTTGCTCTCTCACTCAACTAAACTTGCCAAATTTTTTAATACAATTAATAACATAAAAAGTTTTATACAAGCAATTTATAACAACAAAAAAATACAAGGAAAATTTTTAATAATAATATTGATAAGTGCATAAGGTCGCAATTGAAGTGTCTTAAAAGAAAGAAAAGAAAAATTAAAGAATATATATAGATATATATATATGCAATGAATTAAACGAAAAGCTTGCCAAGTTTGAATAAAATTATTAACAATAAAAATATATTAAACATAATTGCATTCGTTTAAAACACAACACGCGAACATCGCATAGGCAAAAGTTTGTGATATTTTTTATGATATTAGCAATTAAAGTATACAACAACAAAACAAAAATAATAAAGAAATAAATACACATATTACAAATATTTTAAATGTGTGGTGCGCAAAAACAAAAGCAACATCTACAAAAAACAACAACAACAACAGCAACAGCAACCAATTATTGGATAATGCTTGGATAATGCTTGCCACAGCGCCCTAAACAACCGAGGTGAGTTTTTATACTCATAAATGAGTTTTTTTTATTTGAAGTTTAATATTCTTTTTAAAGTTGCTTTTTTGTTGATTGTTTTTTGCCGACGGCAACGTCTTTTAGGCTCAGGCGCCAGCAGTCGCCAATTGGTTGACGCTAGTTGCCTCAGCAGAAAGTTTTGTTGAAATGTGTCAAAAAGTTATAGATCTAATTACATAGCAAATTGTGCTTGTTGTTTTCAATATTGCTGTTGTTGTTGTAGGCTCAGTTTACAGCCAAATTGCAACTGCAAACTGCTGATAATCAGCGCAATATCAGATAGCCCCAAGCCAGTTGATATATACGTCGCTACTTATCAGATATGCCTTGACGCGATCACCCATTCAAGTTTAGAGGGTGTGATGAAATCAAAGCCAAACAAAAAAAATCTAACTAACTGAGTTCAATTAAAATGAAATTAAAATTTCGATTGAGGTTTAGTATACCACAAAATAAAATTATAATATTGATTGAGGTCTAGTATACCATAAACATAGCTTTTTGAGTGTGTTTTAAATGCTGTATGGCTTAGCTCGATCCTCTGGTGTCTCGTTAATGTGGCATTGCAACACCTACAACAATTCATTGGCCTCGCCTGACTCTGACTCACTGATAAGTGCTACACATATTGCTATCAATACCAGCCCCCATGATGAGGCGATCGCAGATGCTGTGTGACTCTTGTTGTTGTTGTTGTTGTTGTTCTGTTTCTGATTTGGTTTGACGTCAATCGACAACAACAAACATTGACAACGGCAACGACAACAACACTGTGCGGCTAGCAAATTGACGCACAATAAAAGCCACACAAACACATCAATACACACAGCAGAAGCACAGCAGCAAACAAAATCAGGCATATTGCAGGCGTGCAACAGCAGCAGTTGCAGCCAGCCCTTCAATCTTTGCACACGATTAATGCGAAAGACTTTTAATTGCCATCAAATGCCATAATAAAGCACACAACAGCCAACTGTGCGAATGTGAACTATGCCAATTGCCTACACCTTGAGCATAAAAATGGGCAACGGCCTGTTTTGCTCCGTACTGACAAACTGACAAATTTGTATGCACGCGCTTCAAAAGTGCAATATTAATTAATTCCAGCAACAACTGCAAATCGCAACAGTAACAGCAACAGCAACAGCAACAGCAACTGCTGCTCTGTATGCTGCTGGAGTTGCTGCTTAGACCAGGGCAATTAAATTGTATGTCATTCATTGGTAATTTATACCATTTAAAGGCAAACAGCAGCAGCAACAGCAGCAGCAGCAACAACAACTCTCTCGCTAGGACATGTTGCTGGTGTGAGTGATTGCTGTTGCTTCAGTTGCTGTTGCTGTTCCTGCTGTTGGACTCTTTTTGGGCTGCAAATCATCACACCTGGCAATTAGCATGCGTGCGTGCCACGGCTCGTATGAGTAATGATCGAAAATGTTCTAATATAAATAAATATGTTGTTGTTGTTTTTTTTTTTTGGTGGCTAAACCGTTGATCGATAGCTCGTTTGAGCTGATCGCTCGATAAATGCAACTTGCCATGAAAAGTGCTGGCCTTAAATGGGCATTAAGCTATTGCACATTTCTCAATATGTCGCGCGAGTGTACCAAGTGATTTTTTCTCTGTTTTTCAACTCGATGTCGATGTCTGGCTTTATACGCACCGCACCTTATAAGACAATGACGACGTCTGCCGGACAGTCGGACCGGACCGTCTCTGAGACTGTTTGGCATATTAAACAGGCAGCAGGAGCAGGAGCGGTGAGAAGTGTGTGATGGCAGCGACGTCACCCGCACCACAAGCGACGCCATTTTAAAGTGGCTCAAAGTCGCCAGCGAAGCCATCTCCAATTCTCTGCCACCCTCGGTGCATTTCATTGGCATTTCTTGCATTTGCATTTTTAGCAAAAGTCAAGTGGAGCGTGTCCATCTGCGAGATACTCTGTACAAAGAATTTACCCAGCATTGATAAAAATTTTTTAATTTGGTTATGTTGCGACTATTTTAATTTCTTGATAGGCGACTAGTGGGAGTGCTTAATATTTACATATTACACTAAATTTCTGTCTTTCTGTCATGTGTTCCACTTTCTCTTACTGCTCATTTGTGTCGCCGTCGACCCAACTCATGATTTCATTACAAAACTTATTAGGGTATGTAGAAGTATTTAAGCGCCTGGGATTCGTTTTTGTGTATCGGTTCATTGGTTAATTTATTTCACGCATAGCCTTAAATTAACAATTTTAATGTCTTAAAAATAAGAAGAAAAAATATATACTTATATATATACATGTTAAGCAAGTAAAAATAAACAAAAGCGCGCATTGAAATTGAGACGTTGAGCAGAATAAAATATACACAATACACAAAATAAAAATGTTTAAATATATAAAATAAATTAAAAAAAAAGAAACAAAGGCGTGTAACAGAGCTGACAACAATAAACAATAGCAACAAAAACAAAATCAAAAATGTATTATAACGAAAAGTAGCAAATACAAAAAAAATATACGATAGAATCTAAGTTGAAATCAAATTCTGAAGCGTTAATTAACTTTAAACGATTGAGAACGAATTGATTTGGAGAAGCCATTTGATTTGGATTAGTTGTGCTTGCTTTGCTTTGGGGTTCAGGAGTCGAGTTCGAGACCCTAAAGCACACAATGATCCGCCATATAAAGACTAAAAATTAAAATTTAATCATCACGTGTGCGTTAAAAAGCGGGACAACAACTGCTCTGAGACGATCCATGGCAATGTCCATCACTAAAGTTGTTAATTAAAATGCGTTAAACAATAAAACAAAGAAAATCCAATGAGCAAATGTGGAGAATGCGCAGACTCAGCGATGTTGCGACACTTGCGAAGAGTTTAACACCTCGAAGGTGGCAGACATTTGATAGGCCACTTCACGAATTTAATTTTGAGCTTAGATTTATGTATGGATTTTGGATATTTGGATATTGGGGACTCGGATCAGTTGGCACCGGCTCAACGTTTGGGCATGCGTTGTTATCATGCCTTTGATAAACGTTTTGTTTTTCATTAGTGTGTGGCCTGGCAGCAACCAAGTCTCAAACTTGGATTAATTCAGATCACACCCCTTCAATTAGCAGCCATCGGTAAATTCCATTGAATCTTTTCAAATTATAAGCGTCCTATTAAAACGCGTTTCATCGTTATTTTTCTATATATATTTTTGGCAGCCATTTTCTGGGATGAACATAAATATTTATTTATAATTTTTTTCATGGGTTTATTATTTATTATTAATACTATTTTTATTTTTTGTGGTTGTGGTAAGCGTTTAACACTAGCGCAAGTGTATTCAGTCGGTTAGTTGTTTGTTGTTGTTGTTGTTTTTGTTGTTTTTGTTGTTTTTGTCAGCTGTTGATAAGCAAAATGTGCTGCTTACTACGTCAAAACCGACAAGCATTCTCAGAATTGTCATATAATTTTCGAGTATATATAGCAGATTATTTAATATGCATGGGCTGTTTTCTTTTTCTTAATGGGAAACCACACATTGAAAATATATATTCAAATTAAATAAAGTCATGCTGATAATAAAAAATCTATATATATATATATCGCACCGACTTATGTGTGAGGCTCTCGAAAAAATGTTTCACATGAGTTTACGTATAGGAAAACGTGCCATAAATTGGGCGCCTCCAACTTTTAAAGTACTTCAGTAGCAGCAGAGCTGCTGCGAAAACAATATTTTATTTAATCTCAAGTAGTTTCAATTAACGTCATTGGACTACATAGATTGCTGATTATGCGGCGCGTTTCGTGAGCACTTTGAATTCACATTAAAAACAAATATTTAAAAATAAACACGTATAAAGAAAGGAAATGTATAAAAAAAAAATAATGAAGAACTATATTAAAAGATTATTAGATTGTGACCACCCACAGCAACTACAACAACAGCAAATTGAATGAAACTTTTTGCAATAATAATAGAAGCAAAAAGACAAAGCAAATAAATACTCGCATTTGGTCAGCTTTATCAATTTGCAATGTACGTCACAGCAATTCATTAACTTTACAATTTATACTAAAAAAATATATATTATTGTTCGATTTGGCTTTGGTTTTTTGTTGTGTGTAGGTGTTATTTGATAAGCATGTGATAAGTGGGACACTCGTGGGACTGGTGGGTGGTTGATTGCTGGACTGTTTTGATGGAGAACTGGGTTCAGTTGGCCGGGTGAGTTGAAAAGATTACGAGTGGCTCGTAAACTGCGCATTGCGTATGAGCATTGCATAAAGCCCATAACTGACTCATAATCTCGATGTGGCAAGCAGAGAGCAGTAAGCGGCATGCGGTAAGCGGCAAGCGGCAAGCAGTTAGCGGCAAGCGGCGCTTCATTAGGAAAACATTCAAACCTGTTGCTCACACGCAACTGGCCTCAATGGTCACCCAGTTGGTCACTCGGCTGGTCACTCATGGTGTCTTTCCAACTGTCCAACTGTCCATTTGTCGCTTAGCACATGCAACTGTCTGCACTTAGTGCTCGCTGTCGCCAATTTGAATGTTGTACCCATCCACCCTTCTGCCCCCATTCTCTCCTATTCTCTCACACTCATTTGAAGTTAAGCCGGTTGCTTATCTTTGGGGCAGCGTTTGAAGTTTTTCATTTCTTTTATTTGTGTTGGTTTTTTGTTTTTGTTTTTGTTTCGGGTTTTTTTTCGACTGCCTCGCATAATATTTTAGTGCATTTTATAAGCACAAATGCCTGTCGCATAAAAATTAATTGTAATGTTTGTTTATGTGCACAGCAAATGTTAAACAAGTTTTATTTATTTTACTACATGGCGAATGAGCAATGTGGCAAATGTAAACTCAACAGTGTAATAACAATTTAAATACGCAACTAGTTAGAAAAAAAGTAAGAGCAAAACTAAAGACAATAATAAATTAAGATATAAACAAGCGAAATTATGACATACGTACAAAACTACCAGTATTTAAATTGTAAAAGAAAACTATTCTGCTCCATTTCCGCAATTTAAATGTGTTCATTTATTATATACTTGCAAGGTGTTAAGAAGCTAAATTATTTTCTTATTTCGCTTTAATTTCATTGGACTAAAAGTAAAAATATTTGATGCAATAATCTTATTAAAGGTTTAAACTGACTCAATTTGGTTACGCAAAACCAACTTTCGACAATATAAAACAAAAAATCGCCCTCAATCAAATTTTTTCTGTCTGCGGCTGTCTTCCTCGCAGCTAATTAAGTTTATAAATCCTCGTAATTTCAGCGAATTTAAATTAATTTAGTTGTTGTTTTTTTTCACAGCAGCCTTTTGATTTATGTAATTCTCATTGGTGTTGACATATTTGAATTTCCTTTGCCGCCTCCAAAAAAACCCGGCCTTGTCTTCTGTCGTTGATTTGGTTTAAGTAAGCGTAAATGGCTGACAAAGATGAAAAATATCTTCATGCCAACAAATCCATTACAGTCAAGTGCACACCAGCAACAACAACAACAACAGCAGCGACTAACAAAAAATAAGACAAAATAATGCCAAACAAATAAATAAAAGTAAATGTGTGTGTGTTAACTTAAAAAAATTAACCGAAATTTTATTAGTATTTGCGCAAGCGCAGGCAATGCCAAGGCAAATATTTGACAGACAGCGGGACTGACCATAAGATCTTCGCCGAGCAGCAGCGGCAACAGAGGAGAGCCGCAGAGAATTGAAGAGAGAGAGAGAGAGGAGAGCCTGGAGTGGAATGGAGAGGCTCGAGTGGTCCATGACCAAATCTCTGTTTGAGTTTTGAGGCGGGCAAGCCAAGCAAAAGGCAATTAGAGTTGACACTTTTGGTTTTGGCGGCAGCTCGAAAGGGTTGCCCGGACTGAAGAGTCGCAGCAGACGCAGACGCAGACGCAGACGCTGACTGCCGGCTACAGACTGCAAAACCAGTAGAACGGAGAAAGAAGTGAGAAGTGAGAAGAGACAGAGCAGTCTCTTCTTAAAGAAGTTGTCGCTGACTTGTGTCCAGCCAGACGATGACGTGCCCAGGGATAGTTTAATTTTCACTAGGCAATGGGGCACTTAAAAACCATTTTCACTTGAGACGTGACCGCTGCTGACGTTGTCGTTATTTTAGTTGTTGTTGTTGTTGTTGTTGTCTTTCTAATGCTGCTTTGTTTTTGTTGTGTCGCTGGTGTTGCTGGACTGTTATTTATTATCAATATTGACGCAGTAAGAGAACAACAACACCAAAAAAAGACAACAAATCTGTAAAATACCACGCAACATTGTAAACAAAGTGTAAGCCGCTTTATTGTTGTTGTTGTTGTTGTTATTGTTGTCATCTTCTAGACGCGCCTAAAACCAACAAACCTGAGAAACTGTCACTAAGCCAACATTTTCGATATTTTCTTTGATTTGCTGCCTGGAGAACAGAACAATGAAAAACTCGTCCCAACACAATGGGCCAACAACTAATCATAAATTTGTGCCGCGATTATTTTACAGTTTGGCAGTCGCCTTTCAATGTTGATATTTCAATATCTGTTTAACATATATATATATATATGTATTCCAGAAACTGAAACTTAAACTCTAACTCAACCAAACTTAACTGAGCCGATCTGAACTGAACTGAACAGTCTTTTGCCTTCGGCTGACTTATGAGCTCAAGAAATGATTGGAAACGAACGCCAAATGAATATGCAAATTATTGTTATTATAATGTTTATGCCTATACATATATTTGGTTATACTATACCTATATTTCCCTCTCCCTTATTCCCCAATATCTTTGTTGTATGTTTTTTTGCCGCTTTTGTGTGCTAATTGTCGAAAGAAAGAGTCGAATTTTTTTGAAAAGCGACTTTTAAATGCTGGCACGTGTGCCTAAACTTGGACATAAATAAATCAAAATTATGAAGACGAAAAAATAAAAATAAATATTAAACAAACGAACGTAAAGAAGCTCAACTGTTTTCTTCTCTTACCACTTTTTTTTTGTTTTTTTTTTTTTGAGGAAAGTATTTACTTTGTCTCTCAACTTGAAGTCAAAGTCGAGTCCGAGTCCGAGTCGTTGTTGGCACCCCAATGAAAAAAAGAACCAGAGAAGTGGAGCGCTATCTGCGCGGCTGGCCACAGGAAAAGGGAAGCCTGTTGAGTGGCAAACTGATTTCCGTTGACAATTTATACACAAAAAGCAATACAAAAACAACAGCAAGAACAGCAACAACAACAACAAACAGAGCAGAGTAGCAACAACCACAACAAAATGTGGTGGGCTCACCAAGTAAAGTTTTAAATTCCAAGGCATACACGTTGTTTGTTTTTGTTGATTTGCTTGTAGAATTTGTAGCAACAACAAAAATGCATTGCAATAGCATGAGGCAAGCCGGGCGAAGACAGGCGAACAAGCGAAACACATTGACAAGCAACACGAGGAGAGCTGAATTGAGGCACCCCGGAGGATGGAGACGCACAGTTGCTTCTCACGCTCTCCACAAAGGACACGCAGTGTCCGGCTCTGTTCCACACACACCCACAACAAAGGTGAATATGCCGAAGCGCAGCTATCATGACAGCTTATGGTATAAATTTGTTGGCCCAAAAAACGAAAGCGTGTTCCGACTATGACATACGCTGTTCGAGATTTAAGAGTATTTTCAATCCTTGTCGTTTGCCAATTCGCTAAAATAATCTCGATGTGTAAATTTTGTACAGGGTATGAAATGTGTCCGGTTTTGATCCGCACTTGTCGTACAGTATTGGCCTTTTATCGGCTTTTTGGCTCTTCGGCTTTGGCTTTGGTTTTGACCAATAAAGTCTTATTATATACTCATCAATTCAGCAGCAGATAAAAGTCAAAAACTTGAGATACGTTTGCGTCGATGTCGTCGTCGTCGTCGTCGCCGTCGTCTTCGTTGTCGTCGTTGTCGAGCGACCAGGCAGATAAATTATAATTAAAGCAGCCGCAGCTGAAGACGACTAAGTTGAAGATGCTGTTGCTGGATGCTGCTCTGATGTCAGAGCGTATTTAAAATACGAGTAGAACAACCTGCATTCAAACTCCGACGCCACACGACCAACAGATAAACAAAACAAATAAACAGAAACTGAATCGGAGGCAGTGGCAGAGGCAGTGGCAGAGGGAGAGACGAAGTCGCAGACACAAACGTCGCATAGAATTGAGCTTCAGTCAGCGCAAGAAACACCTGTCAAACTGGTCCACATACAGAAATACACACACAATACACACAACACTCACGCAAAGCTGTCGGAGGGCCCAAAATATATACAAGCGGTCAGGAGGAGTAAGAGCAGTATGAAAGAGAGTAGAATGCGGAGGAGGTGGAGGAGGAGGAGCACAGCCGTTGTTTGGATAATGACTTGCCAAGGAAGACGGTCAGTGATTTGACTGGAACGAAACGGATATGCAACGCGCTTATTATAAACCAAAGGCAACCAATCCAACACAGGGTACCGACGCCCATTAGGGTCTCTGATTAGCCGGGGCATTGATTTAATTGAAACTAAAACGGAAGTTATTACGCCAGACCGATGCAGTTCTCGGTTCTCCGTCTCTGATTTGATTAGATGATGCTGCAGAATTTGCGCTATGGAAAGCTAAATACGAAAGATTCCATCATCCATTCAATGACTGCTGTTATTCGTTTGTTGGCCACCAACCTAAGCAGGAAATGCATGTAACACAAAAAATGACAAATCAGTTTATAAGTCTTTCAGCCCTAAGCCTAAAATGATTTACACAATTGATATTTTGCAAGCAGCTTGGTTTTCATCGTCCTTTTTGGTAAAGTCTTTCAGACAACCTTAGTGTCATTTGAGGCTGAAATTTGACTTGTATCAATTAGCGAACACGCAAAAGGCAAATGGCGCAGGGAAAACTTTAACTTTTAAACGGAGCTAACAACTTACTTGGCATGTATCTGTAAGATACAAAAGTTACTAACGAAAAGCTTACAGTCGCGTCGCAATCAAATTACAAACTAATCGCATGCAAGCGAGCAGAAAATCAGCAAGCTACAAACAAAATACCAGCAACAACAACAGAAACAACAGCAACAGCAACAACAACAACAACAGCAACGGGTTCATGTCTATGCCAACGACTGGTGTGGATTACAATAAGTTGGCTAAGTTGGCGGCGCTTTCGTGTTGCAGCTGTCGCTGCTGTTGGGGGTGTTGAGTAAAAAAAAAAGAAGTGAAATGCAGCCACTTGCCACTTGGCACTTGGCACTTGCCACCGAGGCCACAGAAGGGGGACAGCTTAAATGCAAAATAACTGCAATGCGTGCGTGTGGCAACAAAAAAAGTTACAGGCAAAAGTTTTGCCACCTTCGCCTTGCCTGACGCCGCAGAAGGGTTGAACGAGGACAACTTGGCATGTCTTGACAGTCGACAGGAAGTGCGCAAAATGCCACAACTTGCATATATGCAAAGTGCAATTCTCCCACTCACCACCCCACCAATTCGAGCACACACGCATACGCATACTATGGTAAACCCATGTCCGCATTGGGATAGCTGAAAAAGTATCTTTAAAGTTGCATGTTGAACGCTTGTAAACAAGCTTGTCGCGTCGGCCTATAAAAATATTATTAAATTAAAAGTTGAGCGCGGCCAAGTGAAGCTGTTGCGGCTGCCACAGAGAGGTTGGCCACAGCAGGGGCGGAACTCCACCCACCAGGCGACAGCAAGGCGCAAATGCAACAACTGCTTAAATTGCAGCCGCGACTCGAGCAACCGTGCAAAAGGCAATGCGCAAAAATGCAGCCTGTGTGCATAATTATGGAGTCATGACGTTGCCAACGTGGCGATTGCAATGGCGATGACGACGAAGACGACGGCGATGGCGATGGCGATGGCGATGGCGATGCTGTTGTGGCTGCCAGGCTGCCTGGTCATTAACTACTGATGAGCCGTAGCCGTTGTTGCTGGGCAGTGAGAAACAGTAGCCAATGCCACTCGGCGGCGGCAGCTTCTCCTACTTCTACTACTTCTGCCATCTCTGTCTTGCCACAACATAAATAATTATTAGCAATTGTGTGCAGGTGCAACAAGCAGCAACAACAGCAACATAACTTTGGCTACTTTAATACTTATTGTTGATATTGCACTGCAATTTCAGCATTTTTCACATTTTACAGCAATTGCGAGAAAAAACAAAAGACTTAAGCAACGAACTTGCTGCAGTTGCCACTTTTAATTGAATTGAGGACAGACCGAAAATTTAAAAAAAAAAAACAGCTGACAGTTCCGGGCAGAGCTCCAATATAAGAATTCCACTCCGATATTGTTGCTGCCCCCCATTGAAATGGCCACCCAGATATATACTTTTCAGATCTTTTCAGCTTAAACACACTCAGCAGCAGCAGCAGAGGCAACAGCAGCTGCTGCTGCACTCCACAGAAGCCCCACTGTCAGGTAAGCCCAGACAGACGGTTAGGGACACTGGACAGACATCGCGGGCCAACGTTGTAAACGTCAAACTGAAAAACCACTCAAAGTTTTGAAGCGGCAGCGGCAGAAAAAAAATTATTAACTGACATTTTAATGATGATAATGATGATGCCGTTGACGTTCGCGTCGGTGGCGTCGGTGGCTGCGGTGGCTGCTGCAACTGCGTCGGTGGCTAGACATAAAATATAAACCTTTTCACCCCACCAAAGCGCAGGTAGAAAAAAAAAATCCATCGATGTTGTGTTTGTTGCTCCTCCTCGTTGTTTGTTGATGTAAGCGGCGTGATTTTTATCAGTTGGAGCCGCAATGTTTGTCCGACTGGCGCCAGTTTTTATGTATTTTACGCGCCCAAAAAAGAAAAAACCCAAAATCAAAAGGTTCAAAGAAATGTTTTTCAAAATTTTTGTATATTTGTGTGTGTGTGTGTGTGTGTGAAATGCATTTTCAATTGCGATTTTCGAAGGGTGCGCAAATCGATTGGCTATGAATTTTAATTGATTTTTTTCTCAAGACAGCAACAAAACGATAAACAAAAGGAGCAGCATCAGCCAAACCGCAGAATGAAAGTTGTATTTCATTTTGTATTTCGATGCGCTTGTAAAAGGCTCGCGCTCAAATAAAGCATGAAAATAAGTTTTGCCTGGCTCACACACACACACACTCGAAACACATACAGACGACTGCAACTGCAGGCGAATTGTGGCTAATTTCAGTAATCTGCAAAGAATGCTGCAAAAGGCACCCACAATTCGCTGTACAGACTGAGACTGAGGCTGAGACTGAGACTGAGACTGAGACTGAGCCTTAGCCTGAGACCGAGACTGACACATAGGGACAAACAGACAGACAAACGGACAGCGGCTGTCCAGACATGTGTGCGTCTGTTTGCAACCTGCTTAATGTCATGCAGCGGCAACAACAGCAACAACAGCTATAACAACAACAACAACAATAACAAGAACAACAAAAAGAAACCATAAGCAACTACAACGCACTGTCACTGTCATGCATCATCATCATTGCAACCTGGACCGGAGCCGGTTGCTGCTGCTACCTCTGCTGCTACCTCTGCTGCTGTTGCTGTATTTGAAAATTATTGCATGTCCAGTCTGCACTCTGCAGCTTGAATCTGCAGTCTGCAGTCTGCAGTTTGAGTCTGCAGTCTGAGTCTGAGATTCAGGCTGAAGCATGCAAAGCTGAGAAACTGAGAAGGCGAAACACTTGCAACATTGGCATAGCCAGTGAGTGATGCGATTATCTGCAAGATTCGCTTATCTACGGTGATCCATCAGCTATGTGGCACTGAGGCACTCGCGTATGTCAGTTAACTGCCTTCCCCCACCCTCCGCCCCCCCCCCCCCCAACCAATGTCTTTGCTGCTGCAATGGCTGTTGCTGCGTGCAAAAATGCGTAGCCTGCGCGGGCGTTTGCCATATAAATTAGAATGTGCGTTGCAATACCATTTTTGTATTATATTCTTTCATATATACTTTATATATATCTTGGTTGAGGTTTTTTTTTTTTAGCCGCTCCCACGGTTGAGCAAAGCTGCCAAGCTGGCCAGCACCCGCTAGCAGCGCATTTTGACTGCTTGCGGTTACTGCTGTTGCCACAGTTGCCGCAGTTGCTGCTGCCTTCAGGAAACGCTGCTGCTGCTGCTGGAGTAAACCACAGTAGGGGTTTTCAATTTTTTTGTTGACTTTGATTGAAAGTTGACACAGCCAAGCGTTGAAAACCACATCCGTGGTGGGCAGCAGCACCACTAGGAGCACTAACAGCACAACAGCAACAGCCTGTATGCAAATGCAATTAGTTTTTGATTAAGTTGTAGCCCCCAAAAAGTGGCAAGGGCAGTCAGTCGTCTTCAGTGTTCAGTGTTCATCAGATTGCTCTAAAGTTGTTGGAACAGCACACCAAAGTACACTTAAGCGCGAAAGCAAAGCGACAGACCGTTAAATTGTTGCAATTACCAAAGCTAGCGCTGAATGTTGCTGCTGTTGCTGCTGCTGCTGCCGCCATATTTGCGCATGTTGCTGCCGTGCAGCTGTAAAACAATATGCACAGTCTTTTTGTATGGGTATGAATTTATGTGTCTGTGTATGTGGGTGTGTGTGTGTGTCAGACTATTGTTGTTGTAGTTGCATGGGCCAATTGCTTAGCACGCGCTGCTAATTTTGTGCTGCTGCTGTTGCCGCTGCAAGGCAGGCAGCAATTTCTAAGTTGCATGCACGCCTCGTTGATTGTAGTAGGTGGCCTGGCCCGGTCTGGCTTAGCCCGACTTAGCCTAGCCACTGGTCATTATTATAGTATAGTAGCCACAGTGCTCAGTTTCGAGTGCCGCTGCAGTTCGGAGGGTGACCAAAAGCCGCTGCTGCAATCATGTTAATAACAGCTTGTATCGGTTGCCAGTTGCTGTTTGGTCAGTTGCAAGAGTTCTATGTGTGTAATTTATGGCTGTGGCTAATTGCATTTGAAAGTTTAAATGCAAAAGTCAAACGGTTTTCAGATATGCATAAAAACACAATCAACTTAAACGAGTGAAATGCTATTTTCTCACACAGAATCTCACCAAACAGATTTTTACTATGTGCCACACCAGACAGAGCAGCTCATTTGAAATTCCAATTTCAATAACGCTCAATGATGTTTATCGGCAACGCTTTATTTTTTGTTGTTGATTTTTTTCCCATTTTTATTTTTTTTCTTTTTCTATTTTTATTTTATTTTTGAGTAGGCGTTGTCCGCAGCAACAGCAACAGCAGCAACAACAACAGCTAAATAACATTGCCTTGTACCAATTTACGCACATAAAGATGCGCTGGGCCAAGGTTCAGGGCAGGGCAGGGCAGTTCAATGGCTAGATAACGCCATGGGAGCCATCAGCTTGGGTGCGTGCGCCGCTTATGATGATGTTGTTGTTGATGATGCTGCTGATGTTGCTGCTGCTGCTGTTGTTGTGGGTGCGCGATAAGGCAGAGCCCGAACGAGGGACGAGAGTTAGAGCCAAAGTTTATCAGCTTGCGGCACACAGCTGCGACTGAAAATTCAAATGCTGAAAAACTGAGAAAAAATACCGAACATTGAAAACAGTTGCGCTAATAAATTCATGTCGCTGTGGACAGCAATCGACTGTCTGGCTGGCTGGCTGCAGCATTGCTGAGATATATGTTTTGAAACAAGTTTTTGGGGCGGCATATTTGTTAAGGTCGCACAGCTGCGACGCCAGCAACAGTTGCTGTTGCGGTAGCCATTCCACATAAATAGCTGTTGTTCATGTGGTACATGGGCTATATGCAATTTTTTTTGTGTATTTTTTTTTTTTTTGGGTATTTGCACACCCGCATTGGCAGCAACCGCAACAACATGCCATGTTGCATGCCTAATTGCAACAGGTGGCAAATGCCAGCAGCCACAACAGACATACACACAGTTACTGCTTCGGTTTGCGGTTGCAAGGGTTGCAGTTGCTCGCGCTGTTGCCTTTGCATTTACAGCAACATGTTGTCTGTGTGCCAGCAACACAGCCAATTAGCAGCAAAAAAAAAAACAATAAGCGTTTTCAATTGTCAAACACACACAAAATGTAAATGCGGATCAGCATACGTTGACAATTCTACTAAATGATTAGCAAATAAAGGCACACATTTAAACAATTGTTAATTGTTTGATGTTGACCAAAAATGGCAACAGCGACAGCAACAACAACAACAACAACAGCTAAGTCACTTTATGTTGTCACTTGGCTCTGGCATTTGATTGGCCTTTGATTGGTTGCTACTGCAGCTCAAATAATTAATGAGTTAAATATTATAATTTATTTAAAACTAGACACGATCATTAATCAGCCGTGTAACATGACTCTGCAGTTAGTGCTTGGCATTGGATTGGCTTTGGCTTTTTGCATGCTTTTGTTGTCGGTTTGGCCACCGTTTTTAAGGGGGCTGCTGGCACGCCCCACTAATTGGCCACTGGCAACTGTTTAGCTGGGTTTTTTTTCTTCACCGTTTTGCTTTCTGGTGGGTGGCAACGCTTCAATTTTCTACTAATTTTGCATTTATTGCCAAACACTCAATCAATCAATGTCCAGTTGGCCACTTTCCGGCCCAACAAAACGGCAGCAATGTTGCAACCACCTTTGGGTAGCAACATGTTGCGTAAATATGTGCAAAAAAAAAAATGTTTTTTTTTTGTAATAAATTAAGCAATTTTGAAAAATTCATGAGATGCGAAGAAAACAAAGTCAATGCCACCTAAAGTAAGTAATAAAATGTAGATAAAAGCATTAAAAAAAATCACTTAAAATTTGCAAATATTATAAAGAGATTTGTTGCTCTTTTGCTGTATTTGTACGTCATTAATATTTATCAATTTTGTAGAACAGAGTCATAACTATTTGTATGCTTGATTAATGATGTTTAGCTTGTTTTAATCACTGTGGCTATTAGCTCTTAAATGCAAACAGTTTTGGCTGGCTACAACAATTTGTGAGTTGTGAGCATCAGAGAAATGTTAACACATTTGATGCCACACATGGCAGCACAGTTATATATATGTCTTCATAACATCAACATAGACGTAAACATACACATATAATTTAAATAGAGCTACCTCGTAAAGTGACCATAAAGTGGTTGCCAGCTGTAAAATCTATGCGAAAGTTTCTAGAAAGTTTTTGCCAACAATTTTATGGCAAAACATTTTTATAGTTCTGCTCAAATTACTCTTTGTAAATGAAACGTTTATAAATCTTACGTTTTTTTTTTGTTTTTATTTTTTTTACAGAACATGCCAGAATCTATTGCAGTAGCAACAACATCCTAACTAAACGAGGTAAGCACACATCAAATTTTTTAAAGTAGCAGCAGCTGTATTATTTTGTTTTTTTTTTGGCTGACAATGGCAACCCTGGCCTGACCATGCACAGACAAAGCTGGCAACCTTCGCCAGCACAAAAAAAACAAAGTAAAAAACAAAGGCAACAAAAATACTGAAACGCATTTTGAATTTAATGCGTGCGTTGCAGGAGTACAAAATAGCGGATCTGACAGGAGGACGTATAGGGGGGAGGGGTAGGGGGTTGAGGTAGGCAAGCAGAGATCGCATTCGTATCGATCATGTGCGCCTGTCCGGCTTGCAACATTCAAGTGTCGTCTTGTGTTTCGCATGAATTTCGCATCAGCTTCGGGCCTCGAACACACAGAGCCTCGTCTCTCGTCTCGTTTGTCTCCCGATCTCTCTCTCTGAGTCGGAGTCTGAGTCTGAGTCTGGCAGCCGTCTGAGTTTAAAGACTGCGTCTGGGGCAGCTTTAGTAAGTTGCGGGCGTTGCACGGCAGGCGACCTTCTAAGTCGGCCGCTAAGGAATTGCAACTGCCATTGAAAATGAGTGAAGTTGAACATTTTAGACAGATTGCCAAGTTTTTGTCATAAAAACGCGGCAACTTCGGAGCTGCAGCTGAAACTCGATGTGGTTGCTTTTTAAAGATTAATTGCTTGCGACAGTTTGGAAAACGATGGCGACGTTCAAATTGCAATAGCAACGACAACAACAACAACAACAACAGCACCAGCAGCTGCCCCTTTCAAGCCATAAAAATTGGCATTTTGTGGCTAAAATTAACATGACGTCAGTACGAGACGTTGTCAATTACTTTGGCTTAGAGTGCGACCTTTGGCTGGTTGAGCGATTAAGGCCGCACCACTGCAACAGAAGCAGCAGCAGCAGCAACAGCAGCAGCAGTTGCAACTACAACTTAATCTCATTCGTTTGAAACGCTTTTTTTGTGCCCGCAAACTAATTTTTAATTCATTTGTTGAAGTTTCTTTGGACACGCCCTAACAAAAGCGACGCGCTTTTGGTGTCATCACATTTGTTGTTGTTGTTGTTGCTCTTTGTGTTCAATTTTTTGTTGTTTAATTTTTGAATGTTTTTCAACTTTTTGCAACTGTTATTTGCTTTGTATTATTTTTTTTATTTTTTGATTTGAATTGGATTGGTCGCTTTTATTCATAAATGTATCTCGACATGAAATACAGCTTAATTAACAAAAAAAATCTGAAGAAAACCTGCAGCTGCTCGCCGCTGAAGCGCAGTTCCATTCATATACTCACTCCATTCAGACTCCATTCAGTGCGTATTTCCCAAAAAATGTTAATGCTTACTAATTTGTCATAGTATTGTTTTCATAATTGAGTGAGTAAAATCCGGCAATAAACCATCGAGAGCAGCAGTTCAAGCACAAGCGACACAAATTACAACAAACCATTGAAAATCAATTAACACCTGCGAATGCACGATACAATCGATCCAAGTCAATCCATCTATCAGCAGGAGCAGACACGAGTTGTATAAATTAAATATCTTTTCATTGGCAATCAGTAAAAGAACTTTGAAATTAACATATCAAATACAACATAATTGCACGATAATAACCAAAACAACATGAAAATGAAACCTGTTATGTTGTGTGTGATTAATTGGCCATCAGTTTGTTGGCTAATAACAAAACTTTATAAATATGTTTTGGGTTTTTTTTTCTTGTGCTTTCTTGTCAACTGTTAAGTGAAATATTATGGAACATATTGTTCAAGCATAATAATCCTGAAACTAACAATTTAATAAAATTACTGGAAAAAAATATGGAGCTTTCAGAGCCTGATCATCTTGCGATGCCTGACGCTTGTCGAGAACCTCCTGGCAACACACCCCTGCTCCGCTGCTCCCCCTGCTCCTAACAGTTGTAATGCAAAGTGACAGCGACAGCGGCTTGTAGGCAATCAAAATGCAGTATAAAACATGTGCAGCTTGCAATAGTTAGGAATATGCGTTGAGTGTTGAGACTGTTGCTGTTGTTGGTGTTGTTGTTGTTGGTTGCTGCCTGCAGATTTCCACCTGGCAAGGGGCGAACTGTGAACGCAAATTGAAAGAACTTGTTGGCTGTTTTGCCGGCTGCACGCAGTTGTCGACAAGCAAATTGAAAGCTTTAGCTTTGCACTTGCTTTGCGGTCAAAAGCAAATACCTCTGCAACACTAACACCAGATATAACAACAAACAACAAACAACAACAAGTGAGCCTTGTGGCAGTAGTACCAGTGCTGGTGCTTGTGGTGCATTTGGTGGTTACAACTATTGATTACAAGTTGCCAATCGCTGTGTCTCACATTACCCAATACAACAAACAGGCAGCAACAGCAACAGCAACAGCAATGGCAACAACTTTGGCAACGACCTCGATGCGGGTGTTGCAGACAGGCGCAGACAGGCTCCAATAACCAGCCAACAACAACAACAACAACAACAACCAAATGGAGGCTGTAATTAATGCGGGAGCCTGTGCTGACATTTTGAGAAATTTATTGCTCCAAGTGGATTTATAGTCTGCGACATTTTATAGTTTTACCTTGCGGTCGTTTTTCGATCGATCGAACATGTAATATTGCCAGCAACATGTTGCCGTTTAATATTGCTGCTGCTGCTGCTGCTGCTGCTGATGGTGGGAACTGCAACAGCAGAAGCATCAGCCACCCTTTCATGCGCATCATGTGCGCGCGCGCATATATAATTTGGCTACCCGATAATGATCGGCCTTTGGCATAATAAATTTGCAGCAATGCCGCAAAACGTTGTGGCAACTTTCAAGAGTAAAGCTATAGTTGTTGGTGTTGGCGTCGCAACTTCAACTTGAACTTATCCTTAAAGGTATCCAGATACCGGAGAGCCGAGCACCAAGTTCCTGTAATATCAAAGGCAACAAAAGGGGTATCTGTACCTTGCAATCTTTATTAATTTTTATATAGCCTGAGACCTGCCTGGCTGCCCAGTGCCAGTGCCAGTCACGCTGCACTTTCATAAATGCCAAAAATTTCACCTGCTTTCACAAAGATGATTAAAAATAAATATGCAACGTAGCGACGTCGACGTCGACGTCAACGGCCCGAAACGAGTGCAGTTCTGAGGCACTGCAAATGGTGGGCTGCTCCGCTTCATGATATACGATAATTTCGTTCTGATAATGTGACGGACAGCAGCCTCAGTCTCAGCCTCAGCCGCAGCATCAGCCACAGCTGACCCAGATGGCAATGCGTGAGTGTTGAGCCAAAAATCGTTTAAGGCTAATTGCAAAGATCGCTTTCGGTTGATAAACGAGCGAACGGCGTTGCCAGTGATCAGAGCGGGTGAGTCAATGGGAGGGGGGGGGGGGGAGGAAAGAGGGTGTCCGAGATAGGGTAGGGTGAAACGGTTTAGTCAGGGATTGAGATGCCTCAGGGCGCTGACCCAAAACCTTTACGAGCAAAACACAAAAAGCCAGCTAAACAAATACGCAGCGCGTAGTTAATGATGATTGCTAGCCCCCAAAGGTTAAAATTAAATAATTTTCAACTTGCTTCCAAGTCTTGTCAGAGCCAGCTGAAAATGGCGGGCGTTCCAACCATCTAAAGCAACCATTCATTCATTCATTTGCCTAGCCATATAATTAGCATGAAATGAGTAGGATTTTTGAAAATTTTTAGTCAAATATTTCAAAGACATTGCGCTTCTGGCGATCTTTTTGCTGTGGTCTATGTAAATTTTTTTTTTGGCGCTTTGGCAATTAAGCAGAAAACCGTGTGGCTAATTATGATAAACCTTTGGTGGAATATAAATGCAGAGAAATATGTGTACAAGAAATGGCAAACAGGAAGTGGAAGGTCAACATAATTACTATTCTAGCAAAAAAAAACTACAAACTACAAAGTAAATTTGGACTTTCGAATATTTATTTACTTTCTGGTTTTATATTGCTGTAACACTAAAACTTGGTTGTCTATTAAATCTTACTAGTCTGAAACATCTTTAATAATTTCAAAAAGTTTTCTGTTTCTACCACACTTATGAGTCACTTAACTGACTCAGTTTATAGGCACGTTCCTGTGCAGATCTTTTAGCATTTAAATGACTGGCAACCGGTTCGGTTTAACCCTAGCCAGGTACTTACAGCTCCTGTTTGGCCCATTCTTTACTCTTTCGGGCGACCCCAGGCGCCGCAGATGCCCTAGCTTGGTTGGATGGTCGTCGATAAGGCGGCAATGGTTTAATTTAGCCGAACAGCCAAACAAAAGGTAACTAAAAGAAACTGCATCGGCAGCAGATGACGACAGGATCGTTGGGCCCAGCCCACGTGCAACTGCAACTGCAACTGCAGAAAAAGCGGCAGCAGCAGCAGCAGCAGCAACATATATATCGTAACTAAATTGACTTTGATCACGCGATCGCCCGGCCTTTGTGGCAAACGGAAGTATGCTAAGCAACTTGTTGCTGCCACACCGGCAACATCTAGCAGCAACAGCAGCAGCAGCTGAAGGTGTATATTGCAAAAATAATTACATTTGATTGTAAAAGGCCAGCGTCTAGGCCGCCGACTCGAAGTTGGGATGAGGACACGGAGCCGGAGTCGGAGTCGGGGCTATGCCAAAGAAAAATGTGCAACATGATTGCAGTTTACAGCGCTTGGAGAGTCGAGGCAACACCGGCAGCAACAACACAAAACCAACAGATAAAATGCATTTACAATTGAATTTGAATGTAATTTTATTTAAGCTGCGGTCAGCCAGGGGCAAATGTGTGTGAGTGTGTGTATATGTGTGTGTGTGTTTTTTTGCTGCACGGCAGCAACAATTGGCCAACTGGCAGGAAATTGCCATTATCTGGCATTATCCACTTGTGCAACGGTAGCAGTAGCAGAAGCAAAGCAATATCAGGCGGCGTAAGTTGCACGTCAATCTCTGGCCGAGATCAGAGGTTTCAATGATCCTCTTAATTAATGACACCAAAGTAGCAACAGCAGCAACAGTAACAATTAGCATATCGTTAGCTCGCATATTGACGTCAAATTTGGTCTGGCATTTAATGAGCAATTCGTACTCATACTTTAAATTACGGTGATCATTTTAATTGCAGTGCGCCTGCCAAAGCAACTCTGAAACTGGAAGCCGGCAGCTCTCAATTTCAAATGCAAAAGAAAGAGAGAGATATATATATACATTAATATGTGTATTGCTGGTGCCTGATTGTTTGTTTGTCTGTTGTTTTCTTGTGTGTACATTTGAAATCAATTAAAAAGAGCTTTCTAACAAGCTTTTGCCGGCTAAAGTATGCATGAGCTTGCGCTGGAATGGGGCGTGTTTTGTACTGAGCATTGCAACATGTTGCTGGCTCAGCTCTTGCTGCTGCTGCTGCTGCCGTTGCCGACGTCAAGTGGTCTTTGCTCATTGGTTCGTGCTGCTTAGGCGTAGGCGTATAAATAGCTTTTTTGTTTTCTTTTTCACTGTTTTCACTTGATGCGCACTTCATTTTCAATTATTTTTTTTGCCTTTGCTGTTGTTATTGTTGCTTTTTGCGTTGTGTAAATGGCGTTTTATTTTATTGGCCATATTTGTGCCCTGTCATGCTTTGTTTGCTTTCGGCTGAACAACTCCAACTGCTGCTTATGTTGTAGTTGTTGTTGTTGGTTGTTATTGCTTCTACACTAAGCTGTCCATTATCAATGCGTATCACGTTGTTGTTAAAGTCGTTGAAGTGTGCTTAAATGGCGTCAGCAAGACATTTGCAAGTTTAATGGGTTAGGCTCCATACCAACGGACCATCAAGGCAGCCGCATAAATCTGCAGCAGCCAAAATGTAAGCCAACATTTTGTACAAATAACAAACATAGGGCTAATAAAGAAGCTAGCTTCAGGTCGCCCGTGTGGGCGCTGCAGCAGGGCAGAGTGTGTCTACCCCGCCGTGCACACAATTTGTTTACATTTTAATTTCTGCAATTTTGTTTAGTTAACTTTGTAAGCTGGTCGCCGTCGGGACGCCATAGGCACAGAGCCAGTCAGCTTATCGCAGTGGTGACAACAACAACACAAACAACAACAACAATGACGACAGTTACTGCAGGCCAGTTTTGATATAGCTGGTCGAAGGGGGGCGCCACTTAAAAACTTCATCAAGTTACTGGCGCTATTTGTGTGTTAGTCTGTGTGTGTGAGTTATAAGCGTGACAAAAGTTAAATAAACATACTCACACACATAGCCAGGGAAAGAGGCGCTCATTGTGACCGCCATTGCAGCAACTCCCCCTCACGTTCACTCTTGTCCCACTCACCCGCTTGTCGTCCCACACTTTATGTAACAATACGGTTCTTTTGCTTGTTGTTGCTAGTTGCTTTTTGTAGTTGACGCTTTTGATATTCTCATTGTTTTATTTGGTGTTAAAACTGTTGTCATAATTAAGCAGATTGCAAAAAAAAATTTAAAAATGTGACAATGAATCATATTTCCACTGGCATTGCACATTTTAAGTTTTCTTCATTTTTAACGGCTATTTGCATTCTTAATTTTTAGCTCACAATGAACAGCGTGCTCAACGCACCGCCAGCAAAATCAAAATCAATCAAAAAAGAACAAAAACAACAGCAAAAAAATGAGCGCCATTTAAAGTGCGCTGCTTCCTCGTCTCGTTTCTCGTTGAATATTCAATTAAGTAACAGCGAATATAGGCTATCTCGCTCGCACCCTTTTCCGCTTACCTTGCACATATTTAGTTAATTTTTTTTTTTTGTGAACCGTGCTGTTTATCGCATAGATACTTATCAGATAAATGACACTGCAGAGTTACAGTTAAAGCCAAACATTTGCTTACAAGCATGTTTCGCTGTTTAGTTGTGAAGCGCAATGTTTTTGGGTTTTTTTTGTTGTTGTTGTTGAGATCTTTAGTTAATTTAAACAATAAGTTCTTGCTAGATTTTTAATTTGAATTATTGTTTTTATTAATGGAACCGTTTTTATGCTGCTGCTGCTGTTTTTCCTGTCGGTGTGCTGAGCTAGCATGTGAATAAAATATATTTTTTTAGTATAGCCGGTGTAGTTATTTTTAATTATGCAAAAAGCCATTAGTATTCGCTAATTCGACAAGGTCTTTTGTGGCATATACGTTTTAATTGAAAAGACATATAAATATATCCCTGCAATTTACAAACAATTTGAAGTACTCAATTTGTTTCCAGATAACTCTTAACCTTTGCAGTAGCCGCTTAATAACCATTGGATACTTATTCAGCCCAAAACCGAATTAACACTTCATTTAGCATAATTTCACACCAGCTTCAGTCCTACGTTCTCCATTATACAATTTCCCTGGCGCGCAAAAATATATGTAAAAAAAAAACAAATATTAAAGTCTGCCGCAATAAATCAAAAATCTCTGCTGCTGGTTTACAGCTCCTTGGTTGGCCTTCTTCTCCGCTATTCCTTTTGACCAGCCATTTCGCGTGCTTAAAGGGCACGGAGAACCTTGGCCACTAACATGGCTTCAACGCCGTCAACGGGCGTGAAAATTTATGATATTTTTTTTATAACTAAAACCAAAAAAAATTCCAAAATGTACAAAACTACAACTCAATGTCTTTTGGCACAGGGCAAATGAACAAAAATAAAGAGTAGCATTTGGGGAGGAGCTAAAGTTTTTCGCATAGTTGTCAGTGCTTCGTTGTTTAATTACGCTAATTAGGAATATTAATTGCCATTCGCCATTTGGGGTGCCACAACTGTGACCCATAACACCCAGTTGCAGTTGTGTTGAGGGCTTGTTTTTTTTTTTAAGATTTTTTTGTGGCGCAACAGAAAATAGAATATGAGTTATGATGATATGAGACATAACGAGCAAAGTTTTCTGCATTTCCATTTAAGTTGTGAAAATCGAAAAAGTTAATAAAAACTTTAAAGAGACTCCGAGACAAAGGGCTGCACACACGCACTCCATTAAACTGAGTGTGGCAGACAAACATACATATGCGACAACAGTAACAATAACAAGCCACTAACTGGTGCACAGGACGTGGAGCAGGCAGGACACAGGTGTCCATGTCGCCTGGCACTTCAACACCCAGCAAATAGTTACCCACCACTCCACTCCGTCCGTCCAATCGTTCGTTCGTTCGCTGGACTCTTTTCATTTTCTCAACACGTAAAGCAAACACGTGACCGTTAAGGACACGGACACGGCTCCTGCTGTTGCTGTTGGCGTTGTTGGTGGCGTTGCTGTTGCTGTTGTAGGCGCAAATTGCAAACAGAAGGACAACGACAACGACAGCGACGACGACGACGACGACCCCACTATAAACTGCCAGCTTATGTCAGACACAAAGCCAACTCAGCCCATCCCAACAAACCAGGCCAGCGAAGTCCCAGCCAAATGCCAAGTGAAGCGTGCGGCGTACAAGAACTCGTAGCTCGACCGCCTTCTTCTCCTCCTCCATCCACCCGCCGTGCGGCGTGCGTGTGTGCACAATATTCATATATCACAAGGATAAGCGCAATGCAGCAAACGTCCTTCCAGACGTGCCGTCGTTGCCTCTGCCTGTGCCTGTGCCTCTGCCTCTGCCTGTGTCTCGGTGTGTAAACTCCTCCTATACTGCTATGCTACTGTCCTATGCCATCCTGGCAGCAGCCAGTTGTTGGCACTGACCATTCTAGGCATGGGAGTTAAACTAAACTTGCGCTTCATGTGTGCAACTTTTAATTATTTGCGAATGTTGGCGCCAGACGACGGCTTAGGATGCTCTCTCGCTCGCTCACACACATTTTTTTTTTGTCCATCCATCCGCGTGTCCCTGTTACCCACAAGCCATTCATTGATTTCCACTTGCCTTTTGAGTGACCAGCAAGCGGCGAGCGCCGGGCAGCGAGCAGCGGGCGACGAGTGCGACGACAGACGGCGGTCAAGGCAATGTCATAAACTTGAGCACCATAAAATCTGCTGGCAGAGTAATAAAAAAAATGCCACAGCGGGAGATGAGAGACGTATGTAGTATGAATGCATGAATTTGTTGTTGTCGCCGCCGCCAGTTGTGCCAGGTCCAAGTCCAGGGCGTGACCAGGGAACGGCAACGGACTTAGTGACAAACGCCAAACGCATAAAACTAACGCAGCGTAAACGGCGACGGCGGCAACGACGACGCCGACGACGACTACGGCGACGATATCTTCAGTTTTGGCAGCGACAGCGAAAAATTTATCTTATTTATTTGTTGAGCGTAAGCCAAGAGCAAGTGCAGCATTTTGATGCTTGACTGATTGGACCAAGTTTATGAGGCGCCACCGACGGGCTATGGCGGCGATTGCAATTGTAAGATGCATGCTGCGGCAGCATCAGCGTTGCCAGATAGTCAATAAGCCGATCACGAACAATAAGCCTGCAAATTTGTAAATAAACCAATATTTTATTTATTTTAAACAATACGAATAAAACGAAACTTTTAATTATAAATAATTTTTAACAAAAGTCCGCGTTGCCAGATTGACGGAAAAAATCGCTTTGGCTTTTTGGCAAATTTTGAATGATTTAGTTGAAGTCACTTTGAGCTGTCAGCTCATATTCTGTGCATTTTTTTATTTTACAATTTCAAAATTCGATAAAACATCGCAAGTTAACTTAAATCAAAACTGATTAATTTTCAAAAGTGTCAAGAATACTTGATTGAAATTATTATAAATATGCCGGTGTGCAATGATTTTTTCCACACAACCTGCAAACTTGCAAATAAACTGTATTTAATAATAAGTTTAACATTTTTGAATGTCTTCTTACAAAAGTATTTTTTTATATTATTTCTTTGCAGCCATTTCGGTCGTGTCCGTTCGCCCGCAAGAATCCTTGGCCACGCAAGTTTAGGCTGGTCCAGAAACGCTCACAGGTTGCTAGCACGACGCCCACGCCACAAAAAGTTGACCTAATGACGATGGCAGAAGGCACCGACCCCATGGGGCATCATCATCACGCCGCCGGCTCGCACAATCCCCACCACCATTACCACCATCATCCACATCCCCATCAGCACCACCACCATCCAGCGCAGTATCACCACCCAAATCCACATTATGCGCCCACACAGCAGCCACCGGCAGCGGCAGCTGCCTCCCATTATGCACCATATGCTCAGCTTCAGTATCCGCATGCAATGCCCCATCAGCATTTGCCGCTGGCGCTTAGTCTGCATCAGCAGGCGGCGGCGGCTGCAGCATCGGCAGCAGTTGCTGCCGCTGTTGCAAGCGTTGAGCAGCACAACAGCAACAACAACAACAACAACAATCAGCCGTTCATGGCCAACAACAACATAATGCCATGGAAGCAGCGTAAACGCAAACGTCTCTCAGCGGTGCTCGACAAGCTCCATCACAACAACAACAACAATAACAATAATAACAACAATAATAACAACAATAACAACAATAATAATACCAACAACAACAATAATGGAGTGGCCTGCAAAACAGAGCCAATGGATATGGATGAGCGGGATATGGATGAAATGGAAGAGGACGGCGATGATGACCAAGGAGAATCCACAGAGGATGGCAAGCAGAATCACGAGGCTAACTACATTAAGCGGGAGCAGCGTGACGCACTGACAGCTGCCAGCGATGAGGAACCGGTCGAGGCTGAGCCTGAGCTATCCGCTGAGGAGCTCTCGCATTCGGATCAGGACGATCAGGAAAGTCCGCGAATTAGCATGAGTCCGCTGCATGTGGCAGCGATGCCCACGTCCGATCCAGCGTCAGATAGCGCCGCTGCCGCTGCTGCTGATGCTGCTGCTGCTGCCAAAGAGAATCCGCTGCACGTGGATATCAAGACTGAGCATATGCCAAGTCCATATGATCGCTATTTTCCCATACCCTCGCCGCTGTTTGGCTACTATCTGCATACCAAGTACTTGAACGAGGTGTTCCGCAGGCGCCATGATCTCTATCCCTCGCAGCTGCAGCATACACCCTCCTCCATTGCCTCCGAGACGGAAACGTCGCCCACCAGCCAGGGCAAGGCACCGAGCAGCAACAGCAATGGCAGCCAACAACATCCCCGGCAGCAACATCAACATCAACAGCAACTTCTACCAGGAATGCTGATGAATACATCGCCACCGCTGTCGCTGCCTTCCCCGCCGCGCAGTGACTCTTCGGTGACCACAACGCAGCCGTCGCGAGTAAGTCCTAAGCCAACCAAGAAGAAGACATCCTCATCCGCAGAGAAGCCAATGCCGCCGCCACAGGAGCGACCCCTGGATCTGTGCATGCGCAGCGATTTCTTCGGTGAGCCCAAAAAGTACAAAACAGGAACGTCGCCGTTGCATGCAACGACTGCCGCATCCATGATGCCACCGCCTGCATCGTTGAGCGCCGCTAGTAGTCTGGAGAGCATGAACGCATTGTCGCCCGCCTCCAGCACGCACTCGAGCACCTCACTGACCAGCAGCATGCCCACATCGACACTGGCGCCTCCCTCTGCAATGTCGCCATATGCAATGACGGCAGCGGCGGCACATGCAGCGGCAGCTGCGGCAGCAGCAGCCATGATCAAAATGGAGATGCCAATGCATCCGCTGCACTCGCATGTGCCGACCACAACGGTGGGTGTGCCAGTGATCAAGGGGGATGTGGCCTCACCCACCACAAAGGAGTCGGTAGCCTGGCGCTACAATCTCGATGTGTCGCCGGTGGTGGAGGAGATGCCGCCCGGTTCGGATGTCGCATATGTGTGCCCGACTTGCGGGCAAATGTTCTCGTTGCACGATCGTCTGGCCAAGCACATGGCCTCACGGCACAAGTCGCGCAATCCCGCCAACGATATTACCAAAGCCTATTCCTGCGACGTCTGTCATCGCTCGTTTGCCCGCTCCGACATGCTCACCCGCCACATGCGACTGCACACCGGCGTCAAACCATACACGTGCAAGGTGTGCGGCCAGGTCTTCTCGCGCTCCGACCATCTGTCCACGCATCAGCGCACCCACACCGGCGAGAAGCCCTACAAGTGTCCACAGTGTCCGTATGCCGCCTGTCGCCGAGATATGATTACACGGCACATGCGCACCCACACACGCTACGAATCACGTGGCGCTGGTGGTGGTGCTGGAGGGGGGCGTGGTGTTGAGGGTCAAAAGTCACCATTACAGTTGCTGGACGTGAAGATGAACATGAATCTGCCGATGCTGTTGCAACAGGAGGAGCTAATGCAGAAGTCACCGCTCAATTTGGGCGGACCCATGCCCATTGTGGTAAAGACAGAAAGCGCCTAACGGTATCTCTATGCGGCCGCGGCCAGACAATTTATGACCTTCTAGAGGCGCCACAAAAGCTTGGAGCCAGCTTAGTGCCCAGATCAGTTTTGTAGTTTAGCTGCGCGCAACACTGGAAATCTCTCTGCGAAGACTGAGAACCTAATTACTACCTACAGTTAAAGGCTTATGTTTAAATACATTTATAGTTTAAAGAAATCTATTTTAATTTGCACACACACACACACACACACACAGACACACAGAGACACACACACATACATATAGAGAGAGTTAACTCAGACCACCACCCAACGTATTAACGTTTAAAAGTAGTTGTAGGGTAAGAAGAGAGAGCCGAAGAACCCTCATGGAGACGGGCTTAGTTCGTATTCTTAGTATTGTATTTTTGGATAATGTTGTAGACAACGTTCAGATACAGCTAGCAATTCCATGTTCCACAATTTAGTTTTTAGTTCCGTCACATACAAAACGTTTTATATAAATATACATACATATACATATGTATGTATGTATTTAGTTAGTTTGAGTTTAGTTTAATAGTTAGGCAGAGGTCAGACATCGGCCTCTGGGCATTTTTGAACAACATTGAAATTATTAAGCTAGACATCCACACACATCTAGGCTATGTTTGCTCTTATTTATAAATATATATAGATATATATAAATTTAAATTTATTTTACTTATGTATTTAGTTAATTTAATTGAAAGCAAAGCGGACAAACCACAAACAAACATTAGTTGTACTTATATTGTAATTATAATTTTAAAATTAATTTTCTCTAATTTATTTTAGTTTTTTAAAACTGCAGCATTGTGCATTTAGTTTTTTACGTTTTAGTGACTAAAAAGACAATTTGTATTAATTTAATTATAGTTTTACAATTTTACACATACACACACACACACACACAAAAGACAAAGAATTCTCCCTAGGGCACAGAAACAAAAACTTTTCGATTTCGTACGTGAAGCGATTGACACATTGATATAAAAAAAAAGATAAATTACTTATTCCTTCTCTTTTTTGTTTAACAAAAATCTATACAAAAAATGTATCATTTTGCATCTATATGTTTTTTTTTTCATAAAATGAAATAAAATCTTTCTGTTTTCTTTAGTTAAAATGTTTATTTGAAAGACACTTTTTAAATGCCAGTTTGGATTGAAGCAATGCGAAAATTATTGAAATTATGGCAAGTTTCTGTTTGCCAATATTTAACATTTTTTATAGTTGTTTCAAGTTGAAGTTTTTGTTATTTATTACCATTTTTCTGAGCGTATGAAATATTCATTATTAATTCTAATTAAACGTTTAAATAAATTATTAATTTATGTTGTAGTTCGTTATGATTAGTTATTAGCTCAAATTTTCTTGACAAAATAAAACAAACACGAAAAAAAAAACACAAAAAACAATGAACTCAACACAAAAAAAACTATACACATAAATCTTTATTTATTTTCTTATTTTGACATTTGGCTATAAGTTACTTTTAATTTATAGCACCTTGGACAGTGGGCGTAACCGAAACATCACTACATAAATTATTGGATTAACATTATTAAAAGTGTCATCCGCAGTGATCCGCATTTAATTTGGGTTAAAGTGATGCGAAGATTCGTGATGTGATTTAGGGTTAACAGAGTTTTGCAGAGCTTTATTTGACTACTTAAACTACTTAAAAAAAATATAAAAATGTTTACGCTTAAGTTTTGGCTGTTTACGGCTACCTAAATCCTTTTGCCGGAAACTGGCTTACAAGCTTTTAGGCAATTGAAAGCGCCTACACGGCAAATGGCAGAGTTGCAGCTGGTCACGAAATTGCAGTCGAGCACGCAGCACCCAAATGGTCACACCCCCTCATCGGTCTTTTGGTAAGTTTTTCCCACGCTTTGCCACTTGCGGGGGTGCCACCGACCTACTCCAACTTTCCGGATCCCCTACCGCTGGAAACATGAAAATTTCTTTAGGCTTAATGGCCAGACGACACGAATGCCCAAAAGGCAGGCGTGGGCGGGCGAGCAGGCGGGTGGCAGGACTCCGTCTGGGACTGTGGCCCTCTTGTGACTGCTGCAATGCAGTTTTGCGGATAATGTCTGACCTTGTTTTCCAATGACTAAATTAATTCCTTAATAAGTGAAGGGGTTGCAAAGCGAGGCGACGCGACGCGACGTGTGGCAAAACAAACACAAAACACGAACTGCAGACATGGCACAGTTTGACTTTTGGGTTAATTGTGGCAGCCACCTGCCCACCCCGCCCACCTCGTTTGCAATTAAGCAATGCAAAAGTTTTTTTGGTGGCAACTTTAAGGCTGCGTTAATTGACAGACATTGCGGGATCCGGCAATATGGCGCAACTGCAGCGGCTCATAAATCACTGGCGGTGACTAAGTAGCCTATAGGCCTAGTCATGTTGCACTTTGTACGCTCCGCATACCGCAGTGAGGGAGAGGTGTTAGAGGGTGAGGCAAAGAAAGGGTGGTGGGGGGGGAAAAGTGGCTGTTGTGACTTATGGTTAGCCAGACAGATTCGAACTAGGGGCCACTGTATTACTAGCATTAAGTACTCTGCACATGGTTGATGCCGCATTGCATAATCCATTGCATTCTGTTGGCCGTGCATCATTTTGGATGCCGACGTCGTTGACATTATTTGCAGCTCGGCAAGGATTTTTGTACGCATAAATCTCTAAACAAGCGCGCGTGTCGTGCGTTTATTATCACTTCCGTCTGGGCAGGCCAGGAAAGGCCAGGCATGGAGGCCAGGCAGGAAGGCCAGGCAGGGAGACCAGGCAGACAGGCATCCAACCAACCAACCATCTAACCAGACAACCAACTAGCCGTTAAAGCAGCTCCTTTGTCTTTTCGGGCAGCGCGAAATTTATCGCCATCATTTGTAATTGTAGTGCGAAAATTGAGTTTGAAGTTTCTGTGTGTGTGTGCCAGGTTCAGTTCAGTTCAGTTTATTTTATCTCAGTTTTCGGTTCGGTTCGGTACATTCTACTACCCAAACTTTATTGTTTTCATCAACATAATTCTTTGGCGATGCGTTTTGGAGTCAGTCCAAATTATTGTTAGCCAAAGATTTACTGCTCCACAAAAAAGGTGGCACTAAGCTGGGTATTTCCAGCTCCAAACATAGTTTCGCAAATGGTAGGCCATAAATATGCACAGAAACTGTGTAAAATATTGCAGACAGATATTATATATTTGGAAGATGTTTGTATATTTAGTATATTTCCGTCACACGGAAGTGCCTTAAAAAAAAAACCCAATTTTTGATACGCATTAAGCTCAAATGATTTATTGATATTGTATATAGAATCTAAACTATACTAAATCAAACAGATTTCACTTATTGCATTGTAAATTATGCGATTTTTGCAAGGAAACAATTTTTTGACTAATACTAATTAAATAGATAACTATTTACCAAGCATACGTACGATATTTTAAATGAATGAAATGAAATGAATATACATAGTCTATTAACCAAAACTTTTTCAATGCTTCTGAGAAGTTTAAAATTAAGGCATTAAATGCTGTTCAATAAGCATAATAAGAAGTCAAATATTTTTTATCAAAATCCAATTTACTACAAGTGAAAATCACAAAAAAAAAGAAGGTACATTAACTTCAATAAAAAAAATTTTAAAATTGTAATAATTTAAGTAATCGAAGAAAAGTAAATCAAATAATTAAAATTTTACTAAAATCGCTTCCAAACATATTTTTATAGCGCTTTTCGAATTTTACCTTCAACAAATTACAATTAAATTATATGTAAATTAAAGCAATAATTAATTGATAAATAAATCAAAAGACTTTTTCAACTCTTAGCTTACATTTGCCTTTTAGATATAAGAATGCAAAATGCAAATCAAAGATTAATGCAAGAATATATGAATATTATAATGATATCAATAATAAGAATAATAATAATAATCAAATTTAATTTATTTTTTAAGCAACGCTAGAGTACTTATAAAAATCAGTGAACAACATTGTGATATTAGTTGAGAACAAAATCAAATTACTTCCAATGCTACTTCTATATCATTTGTAGACGTCATCCAAGAATTCATATTTATTAAAAGAGAAACTGTTTCGAAAGCTTCTGAAAATTTGTTTTTGGATAACGTTCAACAAGTTCGGCTAGCCGATCTTTATATATAGACAGATTCTCTTTATGGTGCAAGATTTTTCGTCTTATTTTATGGTGCTATGTAAACTTGTGCTTAGTTAGTATAATTTTATTCTCAGACCCATTATTATTGTGGTCTAAATCGACAATCTTTAGCAGCCCAAATAAATCAATTACTTTAATATTAACACTAACTAGGAAACAATAAAATACCTACTTATTAGAAAGGAAAATCACTTTAAAACTAGATTCATCATTTCTATTCATATAAAGCTCAACTAAATTATTAATAACTATTGTATTGTATTATAAAAAAATTTAAGTTTTCTTGAAACAACTAGGAAACTTTTCAAACATTTTGATCCAGCAACTACTAAATTAATTAATGGAAAAAATAATAAAAAATAAATAATATTATGCAGCTGAATTTTGTGGAATGCGAAAATAATGCAAATGCCTTTGGCCGCCGGTGTTTGCTTGAATGCAATCAGTGGAGATTATGGAGAGGCTGGGCCAAGGGGGACATTCGGGCCAAAGGGTTGCAGAAATAATGCGAGTAATAACAAACTGCAGGCGTAACTGAAATGCCAGGCTACTGCGCATTTGTCCAGGCGATGGGGCAATGCAGCGATGGCGAAGGCGTTGGCCAAGACGGACGACGGGAGGCGCAACTGCGGTAATTACAATTGCCGCCGGACATGGACAGCAGTAGCAGCAGCAGCAGCACCAACAGCAGCAGCAGCAGTCGGAGCAATGGCAGTGGCAGGAGCACAGCTGTGGCTGCTGCATCAAAGCAACAGATCTTGGAGCATCCTCGCTCGCCCAAGACAATTATATGCTGCCAAAGACGCATGCGCAGCAGCCAGAGCAGCTTCCTGACTGCATTTTATTTTTATACCCCCTTTCCGATTAAAATGCACGAAAAGGGTATAATGAACTTGGGTAAATTTATGTGACAATCAGAAGAAAGCACAAATTTTATATATATTCTTTATCTAGCTACAAAGTCAAATTAAAGTTTCTATTTTATTTTGAAATTCATACATTTTTGAAGAATCTAAAAGATTATCTTCACTAATTACGTTTAATTGCAGATATTTTATGAGAAATACAGGGTAATGTCTAGTTTATCACTCTCGACTATTGCTCTCTTACTTGTTACGTTTTTATTTGAGCAAATTGCTGGCAACTTTGCGCACTGTGACTGACTGAATGATAGACTCACTGACTGCTTGACTTTCAGACTTTCAGGTTGACTGAATGACTGAATGACTGACTACCTGGCAGTTGTTGCCGCTTGTGCTGCAGCAGTTTCGTTTCAATTGCAATTTGTTGCTGCTGCCCTGTTGCATGCACAAAAAAAAAAGAAGAGGAAATATAAAAAATATGCCAAAATGACTACGTGCGGGCGTTTTGTGGAAGAATCTCGGAACAGCGGCGAACCAGAGAGCAGCCGGGCAAACGATAATGATGATTGCAGCTAAATTATGATGCCCCGGTGCGAATGATGCAGAAACGCAGCAACAGCAGAGAAAGTGTAGCACATAGCACAGTACAGTTCAACAGAAGCTGGCAGCAACATCATCGAAAGGGACTCAGCGGCTTTATTTAGCATAGCTCGCAACGCCTTTGGGGTCTGAAACAACAGCAGCAACAACAACAACAGCAACAATAACAACAACAACAACAGCATCAACAAGAGCAGCAAAATGTAATAATTGCAAAGCAGTTTGCCGCAGGTGCACCACCCGCCTTTTGTCGTGGACCTGAACCTGCAACTTAACCGGCTACCGCCTCAAATGCGATGAGCATGGCTGATAAAGCAGCAACAGCAATAACAACAACAACAACAAGAATAAATATCCGATGCTGGGCAACGTCTCGTATTTAATGCATTTGATCCTTGATGCTGTTGAAAATGAACTGAGCTTGAACATGCAATCAAGAAAGCTCCCCTTCTGGCCAATCTGGCCAATTTCATGAATGAAAACTTGGCACAGACAGTCTTGGACTTTTGCATGTTTTCTCGCTTACATTGGCCCAGGAAAATAAAAACAAAAACAAAAAGACACGCACACCCACACAACCAACTGGAAGGAGCGAGTTGCTGTTGCTGTTCTTCTTAATATTGTGAGTCGAGTCTTGGCGACTCTTGTTGCAGCTGCAGCGCATTAACCTCGTTCACCGCTGCGGCTGTTGCCGCTGCCTGGCAAGCAAAATATTTACCAAAGTGATTAAGATGCCTGAGTAATTTTTAACACAATTACGCTGCCAAGCAGACGACGGTAGTCAGTAGTCAGCAGTCGGCAGTCGGCAGTCTCGGACTCGGACTCTGCAATTGTGAGCTGCTGCTGTTGCCTTCTCCATTGAATGGCTACTGTAGTTACACCGCCTCGTCGTCAGTTGCAGCTGCAATGCTGCTAATGACCAGGCCAAGCCAACGACTCAGCCGCCGCTCGCAATATAAACTGTGGCATTGTCTGACTGCCCCGACTACAACCCCAACCCTAACTTTAAACTCTAGCTACACTCAGCAAAAATATCATGCCCATAAAGTTTTTGAAAAAGTAAATAAAAAAACTCTAAAATGCAGAACCATATTTTTCGCTCAGTGTGTGTAGCAAGTGGGATCAGGCAACAGCATCACGCGGACACCCGAACTTTTGTGTACAGTGGCCATTAGCGTTTCCACACAACGCTGGCTTTAATCGTAGCGAAACGTCGAGCGGGGGTTGCGGGTGTTGCGGGTGTTTTACGCATCAGCGTTTATTGACAGCTTCTTCTGGGCAAAAAAAAAGTATCGAAATAAAAAAACTAAACATTTTGTTGTGATTTATTGGATTTCCGATTTTTGGCAGGTGTTGAGTTAAGCTGATCATCAGTTGCCATTTTGTTGGTGCTGTTGCTTAAAAAAAAAAGAAGAAGAAGAAGAAGAAAAACTCATTGCAACGTGCGGCACATTTGACGCTCATTGCCTGCCCCATTCTCAGCGCAACGCACGACAAGGCAACAAAAAGCCAATAACAAACCAACAGACAAGAAAAAAAAAAACAAAATCAAACAAAAATCGTGATGCGTTTGGTTTAGATTCGAGCTGCACGATTTTACTCTGGCTCTAGCAACATTAACGATGTTGCCACAAACAACGAAGATGTTGTTCTTACCTGTTCCTCAATGCGAAATGTTGACAAAGAGCAGAGTTCGCCATTTGAGTATTTGTTGGCCATTTGCTAATAATATTTATACACTTAAAAAAGGGTGCAACGATTTTTTCAAAAAGTTTGTCGCGAATGCCAGAAAATTATGTTTGTCAGTAGAACTTGATGTATAATGGCAACCCAAAAGAAACTGATTAATTTAACTTATTAAACATAATTCTCAAGCAGGCAATGATTTAAATTTTGACATTCTATGACAAAATCAAACTTTTCTTACTTTCAGCTAATACAAATTCCCCTTCCGTTTGCAGTTGTCCAATGAAAATGAAAATGAGCCCGGCACGCGCTTGGCCACCGCACGACTGGAAAATTGCAGTGGCCGGAGCGGAGCGTTGTTCGCTTGGCTGCATCCGAAATGACCGAAGGGGGCAACGGGAGTGGGTAAGAGTGTGAGTGCTGCTGCTGCTAGTGAAGCCACGTGTTGCGCATGCGCTTTTGGCCCCTGGATAATGTAGTTGGACACGACGCGATGCGACGCCCTAAGCTTAGCGTTTGCGTTTGTCAGGGTCGACTGCATCGCGCTGCCTTCGTGCTTGCCACTTTGCAATTGTTCAGCTTGTGCAGTTGCAAGTGGCACGTTGCCTTGGCGTGAGGAAGCAGCAGCAACAACAGCAGCAACTAGCAGCAGCAGCAGCAGCAGAAGCAGTAACTGCAACACCTTCACTCTCTGCGGTTGTGGTGATAGCGCAATGATGTATGGCCTGAACCTGCAACGCTGTAACGTTGCATCGCTCCTGCTGGTGCCTCTGCCCCTATCCCAACCTGAACTTGCTATTGCTGCTGCTGTTGCTGTTGCTATTGTAGGCGTCAACTCACGTTTATGCTTTGTAGACATTATCGCGCCTGTTTATCTTTAAATTGCAAGTAAATTACTTTGGCTCGCGCAGCTTGATGTATTATGCCGACTTGTTGAGTGGCCTCCGAGTGATTTGATGAGCTGAGCAGTGGGAAAGGAAGTGGAGGGAGAATGGAGGGAGAGAAAGAGAGCAATAGTCGAAAGATATTTAAAAAATCAACCCGTTTATTCGAGCATTATAAACTAAACGTTGAGCGTAATAAATTAGCTAAGAAAGCGTCGTCAATTGGATAAGTGTGTGTTGTGTGTGTGTGTGATTTGGGGTCCTCATGCTTTTGGGGGAAATCTCTCTCTCAGTAATGTGTCTCGGTGATTCTCACTTTACCGTATTTGCCGTGCAAATGATGCTTGGCAAAGGACAGCAGATTGGAATGGCTGTGTACGTCCAAGTGGGCGGGGTAGGCGGCCCTGTGGACTACGGCGGCATGGCTATGATGGTGGTGTACCAATGGTGCGGAGTGATGGTGATGCACCAACGGAGCCGAGTGATGAGCGTAGTGATGCAGGTCAGCGTGATGGGCATGGGCGTGTTCATCAATGTGGGCGTGCTCATTGTGAATGATGTGATGATCGACCACAGGATTCCTATAGTGCAGGAAATGATGTGGCTCATCGTGCACCACCTTGTGCACGTGATGAACTGGCTCCACCTCATGGATTGGCTCGTGGCTGACGATTTTAGCAGGCGCATGGACATGAGCGTGATGCACATGCTCATGAGCGTGCACATCATTATCAAGATGGGCAGCGTAGCCTTCGTGATGGTAAACGGGATGAGACACAGTGTCCAAATGATGATCAGCACCATCGATCACCACCGAGGAGCTGTGCCCCAGATGAATGCCATCCGAATGATGAACATCGGCGCCCACAAAATGAGCCAGATCCTCGTGATGATGATCATGCTCCAAATGTGGCAGTAAACCAGCCTGGGCCACGCCCAATAAAGCCAAAGTGCAGACGAGGAACTAAAGAGAGGGAAAGAACCTTTTGAGTTAAAATATCCTGGTTGTCGTAGTTTAAGGCCCACCTTCATTGCGGAGATTTCACGCTTAATTTGAGTGTATCCAAAAGATAAAGTTGACGGGGAGCTTGAGACACTTGTGTTACACTGCTGTTGTCACTGGACTGTGCTCTAATCCGTTGAAGCCCACACATTTTATAGCAGCTGGATGACCAATTGCAATTGTTGGGCAATCGCACGTGGGCAGCGTGGGCAGACTGGAATAGCTGCTGGTCCCTTACCCAAGCCATTCAAACGTTATCAAAATCGCAAAGCAATGAAAGTAAAATGTGCTTCGAATTCTCAATTAAGTTTTGTCGTCACATTTGAAAGGTAAGCACACACACCAACTGTTGGTCAGTGGAGCTCATTATGTAAAGGGCCCATTGCAGCCAATAAACCATTTCCAGGTGACTTCCTCACCCAACGTCCGATCATGTCATAATTTTATATGTTTTATATATACTCGTATGAACAATAGGCCTCACAATTGGAGAGGGGGTGACCCCATTATAGACCCAAATTGCTTGCAAGGCCATCGACTTCAATTCGATTAAATTGCATTTTGCAACCAAACAAGTGAAAGCGTTTGCAATTTGACCAACATACTACAACATTTTTTATAATGTCCAAAAAAATCAATTCACACAATTTGCATGGAGCATACAAAATTCATAGAGACTACGTGCGGAATTGGCCAAAGTGTGTTGATGACATGGCAAATTCTGTTTTTGGCTTATATTGACAGGAAAGTGTTAAAAATAATAACAACAATTTGTGGGTGCTATCAATCCGTTGGTGCGAACAATGTTAAACAAATAAATGTTGCCAAAAATAGCAATAAAAAAAATAGATAGAAAATGTTCTAAAAAGAAGAATTTAATAATAAATAAATATCATGTGTATATATTATATTATATGGATATCATTTATCACTACAATTTCGTTTCCTCGCTGGACGACGTGCCGTCAAACAAGCTCAATAAATTATGACCAACTTAAAGCAGTTACAACTAAAATCAGCTGCTTAGCACGGCTAAGATAAGCGAATTGGGTCAGCCTACGGCTAATTACATAATAATTTGGTTTAATCACAACGCTAATGAGCAACGTTGTATGCAAAGCAGCTAGACAGTCCATCGAAGGGAGAGGGGTGCGGGCAAACTATCGTAACTATCGGTTTGTGGCGGCGGCGGCGTCAACACCCCGTCGAAACTAGAGACCATAGTACGTGCAATGGGCCATTAAGTGGAACTTAAAAAGCGGCGAACAACTTTAAATGCCGGCCAGGTGCCCACGCTTGGGCGGCCTGTCAAATGTTTTCAATGCGAATTTGTTTTGGTTTCGATAGAAGCGCAAACGCAATTTGTACGCCTGACAAATATTTGAACATTTCCAATGAATTTTGCGTACGAATTTGACAATTCTTTTCGCCGTTTTTGGAATTGCCAGTTCCTGCCTGGTTTTTTTGTCTGTTTTGTCAGTCTCTCCGTGTGTCTTACACCTGCCCCAACAGCCAATTAGCCACAAAAGTATCTCGTAGCATGCAGCGAGCTGTGATCTAGCTGCACCGCAGTCTGCAGCAGCTCACACATCGAAGAGGGGCGGGCAGTGCAGTATTTGTAATTAGACGGGGCAACAACAACAGCAACAACAACAACGTAGACGCGACTTATTTCAATATGCAAATTGTTGTTAGACTAGCATAGAAAAAAACATTTACATAAAGCGGCGGCCAGCTGCAGCAGAAGGAGACAGCCACAAAGACAAAAAGCTGCATAACAAATATGTAAAAAAAAAAAAATATATATATATACAAATAAAAAAAAAGAAAATCTATAATTTATTTGCACAAAAATGACGGCAACATCGTCGTCGGCGGACGCGGTGGTGGTGGTGCATGTTTGTAATTGAGTGCATCGTTAGCGGGGCAGCAGCAGGAGGGCAGGAGGCCAGGAGGTGGGAGTGAGCTGTATTAGCGACGCTGCCAACAACTAATTTAATGCCAGCGGCAACAGCAACCAACAGCAGCAACAGCGACGGCAACATGTCAACAGCAACGCCTGCCGCCAGCACGGGCCAACAACAAGGATGATCCACATGACAGGGGGCGGGGGGGGGGAGGTATAGAAGGGGAGGTCAGTCACTGTACATATGCATATTTTATGCCTTGCGACTCTGCTGCTGCGGTATCCATTGTGGGCAGCTCTGAATATGCGGCTAAAATAATTGTGCATCACATATTTTTGCCGACCACAAATCAACGGCATGAGAAATTTGGTGGTAATTAATATTGTAAGTATAACTTATTATGCTTTTAAATAAATGGGTGTTGTGTGCATTTAATGGCTCATGGCTCTATGTATACGTAAAAAAAAATGCCATGGAAAACTTTTCTTTAGAATTTTAAATTGTTGGCTATAATATATTTGAAAATACTTTTACTCTTATTTAAATAAATAATTCGCTCGATGGTTTTCGGTACTCTAAACCATTTTATACTTTTAATACGCATTCGCATACCAACATTATTGTTTGAATTATTGACTCATATTATACGATTACAATATAAATTTCACAATCATCATTATGGCATTAACAGCCCTTTGGCATTTGCTCCTTTGAGACTATGCCTTGATTACTCCATGTTGGGCCCCCTTCAGCTAAATGGGAATAAAGCCTATCAACAGTAGCTGCTACAGCTGCCCCATACGCAGGTGTTTTTGGCCACTGTTCCAATTTGCAGTTCATTTTATTTTCGATTTCTCAGCTTACGATTTTTAATCATTAATCCGCGACCAGGCAGACCTGTTCCGGCTGGGGTCCACAGAATCACATGAGCGACTGGCACTACCCCCAACAAAAAATAAAAATAAATAAAAAATAATAACAAATTGCTTAGCAGTAGTAGTGTAGGCCAGAGCTGAAATCCAGTATTATTGCATTTTCGCCTGGTAATGAAGTTCAGCAAAAAGTTAATCGGAAAAGCAAGGCCCCGCAACTAAATAGACAAATGATACGGAACGGAAGCTGCCAGCCAGTTGGCCAATTGTGCGGTGGGTTTTGCTTGCACATTAGCAGCTATAAATTGTCTTAATGCACACATGTACATGTACACACACACATACACATACACACATTCATATGCGATTGGGGCCAGGCAGACACCTTGAACGGCGGCAAAGATCAGACCCACAGGCTGAGACTGCAACTCAGAGCGCATCGTCGTCGTGTCGCCTCGCGTCGCCTCTCGTCGCGTTTGCAAACTGTGGCAGCAGTTCGAGTCCAGGTTCGGCATTCAGATCTTCATACATGATCATGCATATAGCAAGTCGCGCGTGTTGTGTATCTGTATTGCCTCCACGAATATAGTATCTGCATCTGTAGCTGTGGGCCTGGCTGTTGCATAAGATGCTGCTGCTGCTGCGGCTGCTGCATGTCCAATCGCTGTAAGATTGTGAAAATTGTAACGCTCGATTGAGAGCTCAAAGTTGGCGCAGTTGTAGTTGTTTTTGTTCCTACTGATGCTGCTGCTGCTGCTGCTGTTGCTGCTGCTGTTGCTGCTGCTGTTGCTGATGTTGCTGCTGCTGCTGCTGTTAGTAATATTGCACAAAGGCAAGTTTTGCGAAAGTTCGTCAGCAGCAGAACAATGGCTCAGTCTCAATTGAAGTGGTGTTGTTGCTGTTGCTGTTGTTGTTATTGTTGATGTTGGCTGTTCTTATGGCCATTGTCAGTTGATTTCATCTGAAATAGAAAGCATGCAATTTTCATGCCACGCCATGGCGTCGATAGCGGCAGCAATTGATCTGCCGATCTGTGGTTCGATTGAAGGAGTTATTACACATGAACAAAAGCAGTTGCTGGAGCAGGAGGAGGGGAAACCATTCATTGACCATTGGATTCCATGGCAGATATTGCTCTATTAGTGTTTGGGCCATGTCCACGAATGATGTGGCATAATGATTTTGCGGAATTTCAAATGGACCGTAGGACAGGTGCTAATTTCATAGAACGGCCAATTGAAATACTTGGCCAAGATCTTCATAGGCCGCCGACAATAGCCATCGACAAGTGCGTGGCGAAAACTAACTTTAAATTACACCACACATCTAGAGCTGTGTTTTTGCCACCTGGTTAACAACTAAATAGATTTAATATGCTGCAATAGCCATAATTCTTTTCGAAAAATGTCTAAAAGTCATTATCAAGAATACTCTTTAAATAAGATAGTTGATTAAGATATTCTTTAGCTCTGCTAAAATTGGTTTACTAACAAAAACAAAACTCCTCCTAAAACCTTTCACATATTGCCAATTTGGCAGCTTGACAAGATTGATATTACTTGAATTTAATTACAAGAAATTGGATTAGAACAAATCTAATTTAAACACTTTAAATTTGTTATTCAGTACTTCTGCTATCGACATTTATGTTGCACTGTGTTATCTAGTGTGCAATTGGATATTTGAGCAGCCAATTGGCCAATTGGCCAATTGACTGTGGCTTTCGGTTCGGATAGCGGCTCGTTTCGGAATCCGCATTGACAAAGCGGCGTTTAATTGCCTGAATGAAAGTCAGCCACGAGTCTCGAACGGAACACAGCTGCCAGATGCTGGCTGGGCAGTCAATACTTATCGGCATTCCCACGCAGAGGCGGATGCACAAAACGGAGAGAGACAGGTAGCCCGCCAGCAGAGGTTACCACCATGAAAACTCATAAAATGTGGCTCTAAGCAAAAGGATTCTTAATGCATGTGATAAGGATGCGCACAGAGGCAGTGCATGTGCCGTCATCCGGACACCGAATGACCATTTTTATGTCGGCACATAAATTAGTTGAGGTTTTGAGGGAAGGTCGTGAAAGAAATCGATTGAAATTGATTGAGTTTAACTGTAAATGCATTTTTAATAGCAGGTTTTGCTGTATTTTGTTAAAGATACGAGAGTTAACGCTACCTCCGCCACTGCCCCCGCCGCTGCCTACGTCGCTGCTTATCAAAGCCAAAATATCAAAGTGGCTTTGTAGTTCGTTTCTATGGCTACAGGGGATCAAGAGGGAGGAAGAGAGAGAGAGAGAGAGGCTCTTTTATGGTCTCCGACACTTATGCATATCGATTCCGAGACTTGTAAATTTGTGCGTATGCCATTAATTTTTTCCCCGTCTTTTTTATTTATTTTGTTTTTGTTGTTGTTTTTTTTTTTTTTAGCTCTATTAACAACAGCAACATCTTGTAAAACTGTAATTTTAAATTAATAGCCACGTATTACAAGCAGTTTAAATGCGCAAGCGTAGGAGGCGGGGACACCAGCCTCCTTTAATCCCCCCACCGCGAAGGCATTGTCAAGAGAAGCGGTGCCCCATGAAGGTGTTGAAATCAACAGCTAATCCAAACTCTATAAGAATTTATAGCGGAATTATGTGACAGTTGCTGCCGTCACCGTTGCCCTCGACGTTGCCATTGTTATTATTGTTATTGTTGTTGTTGTTGTTGTCGACTAGCGGGCGTTCAACAATAACAACAATAACAATGCGTCAGTCGGTATCCAAGTTGAGAGGCAGCGACTGTGTCTCCATCTCCAACTCCATCTCCGTCTTAGTTTCAGTTACTTGTCTCCAGGTTTGAGCGTCTCTTACGGCATTTCATTTCAACGCATTCCATTTCAATTCATCTCATCTCATCTCAGCTCATTCGATTTGATTTCTTTTCTAAAAAAAACGCCCTTAGGGGATTCAAATGCTGAGATGCTGCTGCTCTTTAATTTTCACCTTTTGCCCGTGCTGGCCGCTGAAGGCTTTAGCTAATTTATGCAAATGTATATTTAATCGTCGTTGACAGTTAAGGCGGGCGCTGAGGAACACAAAAGGCGCATCAGCAGCGGCAGCAACATCCAGCACATTATTGTTGATGTTCTTGTTGTTGTTGTTGTTGTTGTAGATCGTGTGCTCTTTTGTGCGATGATAGATGTTTATGAGGCGGCAACACCCACTGTAGATGTGACTTGAAGATGGCGCTGATGTCTCCCGGTGCAAATTTGTTGACGGTGCATGTTGTGCATGTTAAATGAGTGCTTTTTAATGGAACACATCTAGATGCAGCAGTCAAGTCAAGTGTCGCCTCTAAAGCTGAAAACTATCAGCACATAATACAAACAAAGACAGCACGGATTGCTGTGAGTCTTGTGAAACTGAATCCTAATGAGCTGGAATTTTTAATAGGAATTACTTATATTAAAAAGAAATTTATCAAATTGCACAATTGCTGTTCAATAGGGGGAAAATAGGCGTTTATTATTTAAATTTTAATGAAATAGTTCATCTAATTGCAACCAAATGCCTCACATAAATCTTTTTTTCCATAGTAGTTTACCGACTCAGTAACTCGGTAACCGGCTAGCCGCCCATTTATTTGGTTCCTTTAGGGCGCGAGGAATTGATTAGAAGCAAAATATGCCCCAACACATGTGCATTAAAACTGAAATTACTACCTGAATTCCGCAAGCGCATAAAACAAAGCCATCGAACATAGGTGCAGAATGTAACTGAGCCAGTCATGTTTATAAACCAAATCTTAGACAAAAGGCAACTAGCTTAACGGGCGCCATAGACAGAGAGAGAGATGCTGAGATCTCTACCGTGCCGCTTGAATGGCCGCAAGTGTCGTGGCCAGGATGCAGCACGCGCTGGAAGACTTGGGAAACTCCTCGATAAGATGGGTATTGGGTAAAGGGGGACTGACTTTGCGGCCGTCCACTCGCTAAATATCAATAACATTTTTATTTATTTTGTTTGCGGGCATTTTGGCATTTTTAAGTGCATTTATTTTAACGTCTTAAATCGAGCGTTTTGTAAAACGTTTTGTCCCGGCTCCAACTTGTTGCTGCCGTGGCTGCTTGCAGTTATTGTTCCCCCTTGTTGTTGCTGTTACGTTTGAGTGCACGCCGAGATTTGCAGTAGCTATTCGGGACCACTGCCACATTGCCATGGCGCGTGCAACAAACTGCAGCTGCACTTGTCTTCAGCTTCATACCTTAGCGAACCGAACCGAACCGAACCGATGCTGAACGTTACTCTCCTGGCAACAATAAATAATAAACCTTTTGTGGATTTTGGTCTTGATGGCGGTGGCGTTGGCCCGGCTACCGATCGGCCAAGATCAAAGCCCAATTGCCGCCATTGTTGTTTTGCTGAAAAAAACTAAAGAAAATCGACCAGCAAATAAAAATGTGTATGGAAGAGCCCAGCTTAAGCACATGGAAAGTTGCTGTTGCTGATTGTTAGACAAGTGCTAAATGTAGGTATTATTTTAAATTTTAATAACAAAAGGGAAAATCAAGCGGAAGCCAACACACAACAACAAGCAGCAAAAGTAACAACTTTGGTTACAAGTAGGCATAAAATAAAGGTGAGACGGACTCGAAAACCGGTGGCAATAATTTTAATGTCGCTAAGAGGCAAAGTACCAACGGATGAAGTGGGACAGAGGGACGTAGTAGGGATAGTGGCGGCATCGTAAAATTCTTAAAACATATTTTATGAGCAGCAGCAACAGAAGCAGTAAGAAAATACGAAAAACGCAGCAAGTTGACAAATTTTGGTTCAGGCCCGAAAGAGGTCGGTTGGGTCGCTTGGTAGGCGCCCAAAAGGAAAAGCAGCCTCATAAAAGATGGCGATTTAATTTAACGATTGTCATACTCATACTTAAAACGAAAGAGTACAAAACAGCAATAACAACAACAACAACAACGAAAGAAAAAAACGGTTGAATGTATTCGGTCGAGTTTCGAATGGGTTAACTGGAACTGGTGCCAGTGAGCCATGGCCAGACGTGGCTGGCAGTCGGAAGAAGCCACCCACATAAAACAACAAACGTTGCGCCATTGTCCCAGGCGCTGAAATTCACTTGAAAAAATCTCGAAAAGACCCAAAATAAATTGACAAGAACAAATAAGAATGCTAGGCAGATGAGCAATCGACTGTGTAATACTCTGTAGTCAAGACAAATTTGAAAGGTGTTTGAAAAGAAGTCGAAGGGTAGTCATAATTTATGTGTATTTTATTTAATGCCTATAATATTTATTTACTCTTTCATTGAAACTTTAGATACTTCAACAGTTTGCTAAGACAATTGCCGGATTGTTACCTAATTAGTTACAAAGCTAGACATGCCTTCAGGGCAGGGTATTAACTGAAAAGCTTAACTGAAATACATAAAATGGTATTGAAAAGCCCTAAAACGAAAGCGGTCTGCGATTCGACTGTTCGACTGAGCACCAAAGGCGAACTGCAACTCGATGTGGCACCGAGACGAGGTCGAAGTGAAAGAAGATGAAGAGGAAGAAGAAGAGTTACAGAGCCACAGATCAACAACGTTGATCACGCGCATGCGACGACATTCAATGTGATTTCGTTTGAAATGCCGCGCGCATGCGCGGGAGCAAAACAATCGCTTGACGTCGACGCCGACGTCGACGCCGATGTCGACGGCGACGGCGACGTCGATGATGTTTGTGGAGATCGGCAGTGGCGGCACTGCTGAAATTGGGTCGTCCGCCGCTGTTTGGGCAGATCCCTTGGCGGCAACGCCACTGTCAGTGTAGCAGTAGCCGCGCTCCTAGATGCGCGCTGCTAATGTTACCAGGCCGCTCAAAAAGTCAAAAGTGAGCCAGTGCAATCTGATAATAATCTGACAAACTGTCGCTGGCGTTTGACGGCGCACAAAGCGCACAAAGGCGGCCAGCGAGCAGGAAGAAATCAAATTTAGGAGAGTGGCGACAGAGAGAGCGAAAGAGAGAGAGAGAGAGAGAGAGGGAGACAGGGTTAGTGAGCGGTAGCGATTGCCTTTTCCTAATGATGACAATTTGAGCTGCAAGACGGAGGAGAACTGAACACTGTAGCTGCAGCTGGAGTCAGAGCCAAAGCCAGAGCCGGAGCTGGCTAGCAACGGCAGTCGCTTGCCTGTATTGAATTTTGAATGATTAGTTTGATTCGCGACCGATCGGCAGATTGAGCCTGACTTTTAAATGTCGCAGTGTCGTTGATGTTGGCGACGTCTCGGCTGCTTATTAGCCGCGCTAAATTGCACTAGGGACCCAATTTTGCACAAGCCACGACATCGTCAAAGCAAAGAGTCGGAGTCAGATTTAGAGTCGGAGTCGGAGTCGAAGTCGACGTCGACGTCGGAGTCGAAGTCGGAGATTCGAACAAAATGTAACGTGTGTCAGTTTTAAGGCAAGCGTCAACTCTAATGAACTCTTGTGTGAATTTAGCTGAAGTCAATAAGCCAAGCGCTGTATATCAATTAAACTGGCAGACATTTGTTGCAGCTACCTGATCGTGGATCGTGGCTTTTTGTGACGCCCACTTGTGTGTGCAACATGATGATCAATGAGCCGAAGCTATGACTCTAGCTACAACTGATGCCGGTCACATTGAGGCACGTAGAAACATGCGAGCTGCTTGTCCATGTCAAGTGCAACAATTACCACAATGCAACCAACGATCGTGTGTCCGGCAGTGTTCCAATATCAGCCAGCTTTTATATAATATACCAATACCTATGCCCACTGACCAATCCCAATAAGAATATTATCACTGCTACGCTTACGACAAGCCACAAGGCTACACGACAATAATAATCAAGATCAATTGCAATTACAAGCACAATGAATGCATTGGCTTCAACTTGACTCAATGACTATGACTTTGGACTTGGAGTTGGAGTTGGACTTGGACATGGACTTGCACTTGGACTTGGACTTAGACTATGAATGCCTATCGATCTGGCTAGCTGCCTCTACCTCTATAATGCTTGCAGGAAGTGAGCAGGGACACACGACCAGACGACACATATGCCAGGCGACTGGACGGACTGGACTGGACAACAGTTTGATATGATTTGCTGCAACATTTGCTGGTTTCTTTGTGGCTGTTGCTGTTGCTGCTGATGTTGTTGTTGTCGGTTTCATTTTGTGGTCGCTCCTTCTGCATGACGCGACTAATGCGCAAAATTCACACAATTCATCATCTTGCTACAGCCTTGACACTAACAAGCCCAAATCATTTTTACAGCTAACGGCTACAGAGCAACAGTGGACTCAATTCGATTTTAATTTTTAGTTAGTTATAACTATTTATCTTTATAATATATTGCATTTGCAAGAATCTCCCAGATAGATTTAAGAAATTTTTTAAATGTATTTCAAGTATTGCCTTATAAGTTTTTCTAGATAATTTTCTATTTGTTTTACTATCTGTAACCACTGTATAAGAAGCCTGATTTCTGCAATTTTTATGTAAGCGCTATAATTGCTTAACGAGCGTTCAAAAAGCTGCAATTGCAACTGAGACAGAAGCGCCTTAATATTGCAAGTGTTGCAAAGTGATTGACAAGTCATCAAAAAAAAAAAGGCATCTGATAATCTATGCAACTTTAAACACAACACAAAAGCAGCAAAAGTACACAAAAGAAGTTTAACCCACATAAATATATAAATGTTAAACTTGAGAACGCAGCTCGTTTTTATATGAAAATTTTGTAGCATTTTGTGATTTCCGCAGAATAGATACATCTACGTAGCGCGTCTATAAAGAGTTACGCCCGCCCGCCCGTCCTGCTTTGTCCACAGAGACCGACGCCGCCGCCGCCGTCGCCGCCGCCGCCGACTTCGCCACTCTTGATGTGATTTCGTAGAAGTGACCGTTGATGGAGTATTGCGTTTTGCTGTTGCTGTTGCTGTTGCGCGGTAGGTACAACAGTAACACACCATTGGCCAACACTCCGCTACGGTGGCGGTCTAAACGACCTCCAGTATGGCAAGTCCGAGTCGAATTTAATGTTGGAGCTGGAGCTGGAGCTCGAACCGAGCCCGTCATCATTTCATTGTTGCCATAAACTTGCATTTATGATGACTTACGGGTCAGTTTTCCTTTTGTTTTTCAGTCGTCGTCAAACCAAAGCACTTAATGTCGCACATGAGTTACAAATGCGATGGCGATGGCTCCTCCACACACTTGAGTTGACTCTCTCGCGGCAAACTATGTTGGTGGTGGAGGTGGAGTTGGAGGAGTCTCTGTATTGAGCCTACGCCTGGGCTGGCTCGGTCTGCTCAGTCTGAGTTGCTGTTGGCTTTTCGGTAGTTATTGTTGGCCAGGCCAGCGAAATCGCCATCCAGTTGTTGTTATATGTAGTTGTTGTCAGTTGTTGTTTTCGTTGTTGTTTGTTCTTTTATGTTAACCTTTTGTTTTTACCTGATTTCGACGCGACGGCACACAAACTTACCAAACATATTCGCCCTCAATGTCACAACAACAAAAGCAACAACGCACACCACATGGCCCGACTCTGTTTTCTTATTGTTGTTGTTGTTGTTACAACATTCGTAGAAATCACAAGTGCCAAGCGCGCTTCATTGTGGGAACTGTTTTCGGAGTTGGATTGCTGCTGGTGCAAGTATCTGCCCCTCAAACACTCCCTCACACACACTTCTGTTCCCCCTCTCTCTTTCTCTCTTTCTCTCTCTGTCTTTTTCTCTCTATGTTAGGTGTTTTGAGCTCTTTGGGCCTCTTCACATATTGACTCTAATATCCTTTTTTATCTGATTTGATTAACCTTTTGATGATCAATGATAATGAATATTTATTAACTGTTCGCCGGGCGCCACAAATTCCCACACTCTCTTCTGTCCAAACATGACATATTAAAAAACAAACAAAACGATTTTAACATTAATTTTGATTTATATAAATATATCGATGTATATAATTTAAGTAGCTGTGTTGTGAAACTATTTCCTGTTGTAACAGTTAACATTTGATAACTGCCATTAAAAACGAACAACTTATAAAATTTTGCTTTTATTATACATAAACTGTAGCTAATTGGGTGCTGGGTGTCTTTGGATTGAAAATAGAATACGATTTCTGTTAATTAAGCTCTTAGTTTCAGTTTTTATAGCTCAATTTTGTAGTACGAATTCCACTAACAACACCAGCAACAACAAAGTAAAAAATAATATCAACAAACATAATAAAACATAAATGACAATTTATGAAAAAGAAAAAAAAAAGTGTAATAAAAAAACAACATTTGCATATATGGATACGTTAATTAAAAGTTCGTCGCCCTGATTTTTATCAGACATAATTAAGTTGCATATGTCTAGAAGGAGCACTGCTTACTCTATGTGATTAAATTTTTACTAATGAAATTTATACACTGACTCCAAAAAAAAAAAAACAGAAAAGGCGCCTGCAAAAAAGACTTTCTCATAAGCACCGATGGAAAACATATGTTAAAGCCATTTAGATAGTTTGGGACCAGTGGAAAAACGGAAACATCAAAGTCTAGCAAAGGCTGTTAAATATCGAATATGTTAATCTTTGGTCAACGATACATTGATGAATCTCTTTATGATGAAGAGATCACCATGGGTCGCTTTAAGGCTAGCTTCATCATCATTTTATTGTTTACTTAAATTTTTTTTTAAAGTAAATTATTAACATATTTAAATTTAATGAGAAATAAGCTTGTTTAGTACTTTCATTCACTCCTGCCACAGGGCAACACCTTTAACACCTGTCAATTTGTTGGCATCCCATTAAACTACAATAATTTTACACAGATAACAGTTCATTTGGTGTGACATTACCCAAACTCACCGGATATATAATTTATATACTTTATTGGCCTCGAAACTTTATTGGCTGGTCACCCCAGGTAACCAAAAATCATATTGCTAAACGTAGACGGTTATTTGAATTTTTTTTTTTTGTGGTATAGGTCGAAACGGAAAGCGATGGGTGGTTTTGTTTAGTGTATTTGATATGAATGCATTTGCATAAATATGAAATTTATCAACGCTGCGAGCTGAAATGGATGTTGATTGAACTCATTTGGCTATTCAGAGATTGGGCGCACTCTTTGTGGCATGTAGCGATGCCACTTCATAATGAACACATATAGACAACAGAAACAGTATTAATAAATATACACATGAAACACGACAACTAACACCATTAGCTCCACTTTAAATTGTTAAATTATTCAAACGCTAATATGGTGCAAAAATAAAACACAGCTAACAACAACAACAAGAACAACAACAAGAGCAACAACGGGCAAACGATAAAAAGCCAATTTGTCTGTCATTTTTGGTCAATTTCCTACAAATTTTTAGTGGTCAGTTGGCCAGTCTCTTTAGCACACACGCATATATATATATATATATATATATATGCAGTATGGTTGGTTCATTTGTGCGGACATCAAACAAATTACTTTATTAACAGCAACACCATGCCAAAAACTGTTGATGTGCTGTTTATGCATCCTGAACCCCAACCATCTTCTTCTCTCTCCCTCTCTCTCTATCTCTTTTTGGGGCATACACCTGCTACTCTCTCCCTCGCAATTAGCATACTGCGGGGTGTGGTTGACTAAATGACAACCAGCAAACCAAGAAGGCAACCTAACCAACCAACCAACCAACCAACCAGCAACCAACTGGCAAATCATCATAAAGTGGACCACCAACAGCAGCAGCAGCCGAATCGCTGAACCGCAGACAAATTAACTTTCAGTTGTTGTCGCTGTCGTCTTGGCTTATAGTATCAATATTTGTGAGATATCGAATATACATATATATATATATATATATATATACATATATATTTTTAACAAGCAGGGAAATTAGCGAGGGAAATCATAATTTCATAGCTTTTCTCTTTTTTCATTATTGTTTAGATATGTGTTTTATGTTTATAACTATGTTTTGGTAATATGATATGATGGGCACTCCAAAATAAATACAACATACTAATATAGTATAAAATTGTTAAACATAAATCTCCATTTGGTCTCTTTTATGATGCCATAAAATTTACCCCCATCGTTGTTGGACCTCTAAGATTTTCACATTTATTTCAATATTGGTTTTGGATAGCACATTACCAAAAGATATCAAATTTTATACTAATCCATATAGTTTAAAACGCACCCATTCACCTGCTAATTAGATAGATCCAAATACACCTCACTTAAATTACCTTAATATTATACATCTTAATGGTATAAATTATATATCTTATAAATAAGACACGCGTTACAATCACTCACGGAGTAACAAGGTATCTTGTGTCATGGGTTGTGGTTATTAGAATAAAGACATATTTTTTTATAATTTAAATCGGTTTCACGTTATGCATATAGACATTGGACGAGTGTGTGTTGTGTTATTATGGGTTAGTATATATAAAATAAGAGTAACATGGTATATGAATTTACAACCAGTTCTCTTTTGATTGAATTTCAGTCATGAAAACTAGTTGTAACAGCCAAACTATAATTTTGTCATTTTTAAAATTTATTTTATGAGCAGTAATTTTGTTTTTTGTTTGAATAATGCCCAAGTAGTCACATAATTCATGCAAAACTCTCTGCTACAATTATGCTAATTTTAATTGAAAGATTTTTGCAGCCGCCGACGCCAAACTTGAACTTGTGCAAAGAATGTTTTAGCATTTTTTTTTTTGTTTGTTAATATGTTATCCGTTGTTTGGCTTATTTATTATACATTATGGGTATTTATATATTTTTTTTTTGTTTTCCGCTGTCAGGGGCAGCTTTCGTTGTTCTGTTAAAAAATCAACGCATAGCCTATAATTAAAGTATCATATAGCACTCGCGGGCTGAGCATGAAACTGTCAAAATATTTCCCTGCACCGAATGCCTCAAAAAAAAAAAGCCATCGTTATCTAGCTGTGCTTAGCTTAGCTTAGACCCGGCCATAATGATTAGCCGGTCATTAGTTGGGCCTTCAGTCTGAGTCTGAGTCCCAGTCGAGGGATTCATTTGAAAAGCCTTTAAGCCAAAACTTATTCCGTTTTGTTGGGTCTCTTCTCATGTGGCACGTATATTTATATCTGTATACATACATATGAATTTGGCCGCGGGTGCAGCCTAATGATGCTACAAATTTTATGCACACATGCTCATAATTATGTGTAGGCCAACTCTCGACCTGCGGTCAGCAAATGCACCCACAATAAGCCAAAGCCCCAAGCTCCAAGTCGACCAGAGTCCAACATGGCTGCACTCCGAGACAATGGAGCTGGATTTTCTGCTTGTTTTTGTGTATATCTGTAGATCGTATCTATTTATGTAAAATAAGCTTTAAAATATCTGTCGCCCTCGTCTGTGTATTATTCGTTTTGTTTTGTTGCTAATTTAATCTTTTACAGATTTATAACGCAAAAACATTTGAAAATCAATTAGGCTGGAGGTCTGCGACGCCATCAACGACGCTAGTTGATAAGCAAGTGACAACATTTAAGAAAAATGTTTATATTACATTTTTCTTTTAAAAGCCAAAAAAAAATGTTAAGATTTTGATTAACAGCTCATTTTATTGGCAGATGGAAAGAATCAAGTCTTGGTCGTAGTTACCTCTTCAATAAGTTTAATTTTAAAAATTGTAAGATTACGTTTTCAAATATTGTATTGAGTGTTTCGAACTTTTAAAAATCGAGGTCTGCTTGAATAAAATTGTGGCCATATAGACAATAAATGTAGATGTATTTTTATTTGTGTTTTCTAGGGGCCATTTTGAACACTCCTCTGCGTCGATGAATATTTTTTTTGGTTATGGTTAAGCTATCATGTTGTGCATATCAAATTTCATTCATTTGGATCCGTCTCCCAAATCTCTATTAGCTTCTTATGTATAGAGATCGTGAAAAGTCGCAACTAGTAAAATCGAAATTAATTAATGATCCGAGAGATGCTGACACTCCTCCCGCATAATTAGCCACAAATATGGCTACAGCCAAGATGGGCTTATAAATACGCTAAGTAGTATACACATATTTAAGTAAAGTAGTATTTTTTTTTGTAGATACGGCAGCTGTAAGCTGTAAGTTTACGGCTGTGTTCCCAGGCTTGTTTTTAGGGGGCTTTTGTTAATAATATTAAATTAAATTTAAATATGTGGCTGGTGTTTGTTTATGGCTTGCGTGGTGTTTTTGTTGTGCACAGCCTTGTGACTACCGTTAGAGCTAAATGAATTTTCAAACACATCGCACAACAAAGACAGACTGGCGACTGGCCAAAAACCAATCAAACCATGATGAACAATTTATATGCTCTTATGCAAATTAGTCAGTTTTTCTATCTATCTATAGATTTTTGGTCTTTTGAAATTGTAATTTATTAAATAAAATAAATGTTTATGAGCTTTTAATAAAACGCGCAACAATAAAACACTAAAAGTTTATATAAGCTGTCCAAAACGTTCGAGCCGGTCCAAGATGCCAGACATTTTGGCAACAAATTGAGTAATCAGTTAAACACGATGCGTAGAGAATTGACTCTAAATATTTCTTTTCAGCACAGCTTTTACAAAAAGCGAGAAGCATTTTAATCTGGCCAAAGGCAAAGCCAAAGCCAAAGCCAAATCCAAATCCAAAGCCAAAGCCAAAAGCCGGCGGAAATCCACTGTCAGTCTATCAGTATCAGACCCTGCATTGACAAACCAAAGACAAAGACAAGCATCACAGTCGCAATTGCTGCTGCTGTTGCTGTTGCTGCTGCTGTTGCACTTGCCACGCAATTCTATAGGACGGACTGGACGAACGGAATCCAACGTTGTCAGGTGTCAGCAACAATGCGACGATCTCATCGAAGTCGGAACGACGCGACGTCGCTTTGGCATGCAAATGCCCAAATGGGTGTGTGTATGTGTGTGTGTGTTTGTGTGACGATCTCTCAATCGCCCAGTCGCACAATGTGCCAATCTGATGGTCTTGATATCGACGCCTAATTAAAATAATATGCCTATTCAGATTACGTATCAATTCATGTCGATTTTTTTCTTGTTGTTGCTGTTCTTCTTCTTGTTGTTGTTGTTGTCGTTGGATCAGGCATTCGCATTGTTTACTCTGTCATCGCTGGTGGACTTGTTAGCAGCGAGAGAGACTTTCCAAAAATATATATGTATGTTAGCAAATGGTGCAACAACTTTAGCAGCCAATTTCACACAGTTTTTTGGACGCGCCACAAAATCGGTCTGCCACATTAATTATGAAAAATTATGTACAAAAGGCGGCGGGGTTTGTTGCTGTCATTTTTATGTGCTAGCCAAGTTAATTACAAGTTGCGCCCACTACAAACAACAGTCGATTGTAAGAGGGCGAGCATGAGGTAAATCCGAACCCAATCAAGCAACGCACAATCGAACTTTTCATTTTACCAGCGACAATAAAGGTAAGTGTATAAGTTATTACTCTAGACTGACTAGAAACTACCCTATACAAATAATTATATATGATACGTGCTTGTTTCACTTTCTGTGCATGTCAAGTAAAATTAATTAATTAATTAATTATTATTATTATTAATAGGTGTTTAATTTACTCAAAAAAACGTTTGCAGATTTTTTACGTAAGTCTGATATACCCCTTTGGGTCTGACAAGTTGCAGGGCATACGCATTTCATAGTGTAATTGCCTCTCTTTTTGTCTGCGTCAAACAGCGTCGCCGATTAACTTACAAATTGAGATTAGCGGGACACCGAGGTAGCATCTGACGGCACAGACTCCAATTCCCACTACCGGCTCTCACACCAACACCACCGATCATCCATCGGTACATGAGACTCCGTTGGGGACCCTGGAATCCGTTCGCAGCATTAGCACAATTAAAAGCGCGTTCTACGCATTCATTTTTCATAATTTAACACGCTGCCCCCGCAACGATTGGGCAGCGAAGGGTTAAAGTTAAAGAGTATCGAGCGTGTAGAGCAGACTCATTAGATTTTCCATATCTAATTATGTTCAAAATATTTGATTAATTATAGGCGGCTTGATTGATTGAGCGAGCTGGACAAAACACCTTGCAGGCCCAGGCTCTGAAGAGGCCCTGAGCCACTGAGGCACTGAGACGGTAAAGTCTCCCGCCTGGCAAAAGTGAAAAATGCAACAGCAACACACAAGAAAAACAACAACAGCAACAAAAAAAAAATAACAGCAACAACAATAATAGCTGTAGTGTGCATTGTGTTGTTGTCAGTTGTAGACGCCACAGCTTGTGGTGGCAGCAACTGTTGCTGCTGCCGCCGCCTGGAAGTTGCTGCATGTCAAAGTCTTGTGTTTGTTGCCATTGTTGCTGTTTCTGTTACCGCTGTGCAGCTGTTTGATTGATTGCCAATTGAATAGTTGTGCCTTGCGTGTTGTACGCTCTGTGTCTGTCTAACAAAAGCTTCGCATGTATCCCAGCCATGGTCAAGTCCATTGATAAAAAGGAGAAAAACAGGAACAAAAAATAAAAAATGAGAAATAAATACCAACGCCATATGTTTTGGGGGCTAATCAATGCTGGACAGATTTGCACCGCTAAATGCAACAATTTCCTGCCAGCAGCACCAGAAAATTCGTTTGACAGTTTTGCATTGCCGCCGCACACACATAAATAAATAAATAAATACGCAAAATGTGTAGCGCCTGACAGGCGGGGCATTAAATTTATGGCGGCACAAGGACACAGACCTCGCACAGCGGCAAAGACCAGCCCCAGTCAACCAGCCAGAGAAGATGAGGACCAGAGCAATGCTGACATGTTAAACGACTGCAACCAAACGGAAAGAGCAAGATAGAAAGGTTAAGAGGGAGAGAAGGAGAGAGAGAGAGATGGAGAGGAATCGAGGGGCATATCGATTTGGAAAAGATACAAATTAATTAAGCAGAATGCGGCAGATACGCTAACTTAGTCTATTCACGCTATAAATCAAGCAATTGGCCAGTGCTGGCGTGGTAAACTCATGCTGAGCTGCCAGAAAGGTGGTTAGCCTGTTCGCAGGCCAATTGCAATTGTGGCTCAAAGGTACCGGCTACAATATCACTTGTCAATGATTTTTTTTTGTTTACGGCTGTGACAATACATACATGGAAATACAAGCCGCTAAACCAAAAAAAAACCGATTAATTAGTAATGGGTTGCAGAATTGCACAAAACATATTATTTAGAGCATCCCACGAAGTTGTATGTAACTGCACCATCATCATCATCATCATCATCATTACAACATGCCCCACTATTCCAGATAGTCAGCTGGCAATGTTGATACTGCAGCGTTTGGTGTCTGGCAGCAACACTTAGCGTTTGTTTATCGCACGAGAGCGAAATGTTGTTGCCAGGCGCTGCTGCTGACGCTGCTGTTGCTGTTGTAGTTGCTGTTGCTATTGCGCTGGCCGCCGCCCACTTTGTCAGACGGAGAACCGTTAGATTTGCCACCGCCGCCACGCATGTTGGCCACTTTACGCGTTATTTACAGTTGGTCGGGTCGGTGTGCGAGGGAGTTGCTGCCGTTAGATGCCTACTGCTGCAACAGCAACAGCAACAGCAGCGACAGTTGCATGTTGTCGCTGTGCTCCATCACATGAATCACGACGCACTCGCCTGGCAGCCAACAACATTGAAATTGAGGCAATTTGTTTGCTGTTGTCGCGCATCCTGCGGGTAATTAAAAAAGGCGCAAGAACAGCAACGCAGCAAGAGCAACAAGAGCAACAAGAGCAACAAGAGCAACAGCGATGGCATAGACATGACTTTGGCCAATGGCTGTGGCAAAAACTGGTCACTGCAGTGGCAATTTGTGGCAATTACATGCGGAGCCATTTACATTTAGATTGAAGGGTATTTATCTCAGCCACGTTGCACGTTGCACGTCGCACGTTGCACGTTACAAACCAACAACACAACCTGTGCTCAACTTAGCCAACATTATCAAAATGTTGATAGTTTTTTTTGTTTTGTTTTGTTTTTTTCTGTCGCTGCGGTTGCTGGGATTGCGTTGGCGCCTGCTAATGAAGTGCAGCACACAGTTCTCGAAATGTTACAAAATGCTAACAAGTTGTTATTATAAATCGACATGGAAATTAGTTTACACTTAAAGCCGTTTTGCCATTTGATTTATTGCCGGCTGTCGCCTGACTGCCAGCTGTCTACTACCAACCCAACCAATCCGACTCAGACGCCGACACCGATACCGATACCAAAAAACACCGACTCCAACTCCAACTCCAACTCTGACAGGCGCTGAGTAGACTGCGCGTGGATCCTAAGCGAGACTCGCTTTTTGGTTTGCTTCTATTTCAGTCTGTCCGTCCGTCCGTCTGTTCGTCCGTCTGCCCGTCCGTCCGTTCGGGCGCCCCATAGGTCGCGCTGCCTGTCCGCCCAATGCCGCTACAAATAATTCATTGCGGCCGCCACAGACACACCACGAAATAAATTAAAACCTAATAACAAATAAGTCGTCGTCGACTGTTTTGCTGACTTGTGGCTGGTTTCAATTTCGAGATTTAGCGCCTACGTTTAGGCACCACATTTTTATAAAATAAATACATTAAAGTCTGACAATTATAAGTACAAATAATATATATAAAATTAATCATATTTAAATTTATAGCAAACGTTTGACAACTTGAGTATTATTTGTGCAGTTGAAAAGTACCTTTTAAAATCACATAATCTTAAATCAGATACTTTTTTATATCGCTATAAAGCTGACAAAATTGCAATTGTGTGGATAATTTACCTGCTGCTGCAATACTTTGCCATTTCGCGCTTTTAACAGCAATTTTCCGACCGCACTTTTAAGCTGTCAATTTTCGAGCAGGCTGCGTCTGTTAAATGCCTGCTTAAATGCCACGCCCATCGAGAACTGTCTGTAAATATGCGCTTAATTACATGTCATTACACAGAACAGAACAATACAATCGCAGCGAGGCAACAGCAACAGCAGCAACAGCAAAAGCAGCAACAGCAACCTCATAAGTAATAAAGCACGCCATTCAACCACAGACCGGAATCGGCATACGACTCTTTACCAACGTTTTTTTACCCAGTCCAGGGGTCATGTCACATTTAGCGCATAAACTATGAATCAATTTACGGGCGGGCAATGGGCGTTTATCAAACATAATAAGGAAACAACTTTTTGACTTATCAACTGGCGCTGGGCGCTGAAGTTGCTGCTGCCTGCCTGACAGTAACGCCTGCTGGCGAGCCAAAAGTGTTGGTTAAAGTGTCAGAAATTTTCATTATCGCACACACATACACACACACACACACACTCAGAAACAGCGCGAAAAATGTCGTGCGGCATGCAATGCAGAGGCAGTAAAAGAGAAGGAGCTAGAGGAGAGGGAGCTGTTACGCCCGTGTCCGCATCATTTACGCCAAAATGGCAATGAGATATGTTAAAAAAAAACACATATAATAAAATAAAATAAAATTAAACAAAATAAAAACAAATAAAATCAAGGAAAAAAAATCCAAAGAAACCCAGCTGAATGTGAGTGTGTGATATGAGGTAGGCTGGTCTGCCTACCCAGCAACAGCAACAGCAAGAGCAACTGGCTCAGTCGCTGGCCTGGCTGATATTATTAAAAAACTGTCAAAAACGCCTGCGCGACGGCGCCGAGACGCAAACTGAGACTGAGATGGAGATGGAGACCAAGACTGAGACAGAGACAGAGACAGCGACTGTGCGTGCTGGACTCGCCTCATGTTGCTGTTGCCGTTGTTGTTGTTGCTGTTGTTGTTGTGTGTTGTATCTGAGGCACATTTATCATTTTCATTTCAATTTTGGAGCATTATATATTCTTGCAACTAAATATCGCCTCAGAAAGCTGAGAAGGCGTGGGCGGACAACTGTCTGATTGGCGCTGGGCCACATGGCGTATGAGCAGCGCGCGCGACTAGCCTTGTCAGTCTCAGTCACAGTCACAGCCAGAGCCAGAGCCTCTACAGCATCCCGTTCTCATTATAGGCATGTTTCGCGCCTCAACTTGCTCGCTCACTCATTGCTGTTGCCATTGCTATTGGTCTCGTTGTTGTGGCGTGTCATAAAACAGTTTGAAAGCCCATAAAACTGTCAAAGTCAGAATGCTCGTGCTTAGAATTTCTATACAGGAAGTGACACTGGCTCCCAGCAACTTGGTGGGAAATGCCAATGGAAAGACGAAACGAAAATGTTGCAGGCAATGTTGAGATTTAGAACCTGCAACTCTTGAAATAATCAATTGCAAGTGATAATATTCTGCAGTTTAATAAAATAAAATAATTAAGAATTAGTTGATATCTTTAATTATTTTAAATAGTTTTATTTATTCGGAAATATACATTTTTTTTTACCATTTACAATATGTTTTGTGATAAGCATTAACATAAATTGCAAAAGATATTTTGCATTTTCAATTTCCATTTCTGACAGTACAGTTTTTCACTTAAAGTTTAAGCCAACGGAAGTCGGTCGGAGGAGTGAAGGAAGGGAGTGAAATGAAGGGTGCCAGAAGGCAATGAACGGCACCTACAAGGGAGCAGTAAGCACTCAGGGTGCTGCCCGTTGCCAGTTGCCAAGAAAATGCAGTGCCAGCAATGCCGGCAACAAAAGTCAGTCAAAATTATGCAATTTATGCGATTTACGTGGCAAGGCAGCAAAGCAGCAAAGCTTCTTGGCAGGCACAAGGATACATGGTTAACCAAAAAACACACTTGGCGCCAGTTGCTTCACCCGCTGCGCGCCCCCTTCCCCGGCCAGCACTGATGCTGTTGCCTTATTTTTGGCAACATAAATTTGGTAACCACGTACAGGACTAGCGCTGCATTGCGGCGCTTTTGTTTCTGCCTGTCATGTGTGTTTGGGGTTTTCTCTTTGTTTGCTCGTCGCTCGGTTGTTAGTAATCAGACAGCTTCAGTTGTAGTTGCAGCTACAACAGAAGCAACAGCAGCAGCAGCAGCAGCAGCAAAACAGCCATTGCTCCAAAATTGGCTAAAGTGTTAGCGCTAACAAAATGTATTAGATTTCGCACAGATACCGCAGACTGTTGAAGCGTAAAATGTGCGCCTATCAAGCAAATTGTATCAGCAACACGTTTAAGTCGCTGCTGTTGCAGCAGCACCAACATTGACCCACGCGACGGCAACATCATCTAATGCCGGACAGAAAACACTCTGTCTGAAATTCAATGCCAGCGGGCGCTTTGCCATTTCGCACCTCTTTGACTTGCAGCTACCTAAAAGCACCAAACACCTGTTGTTGTTGTTGTTGTTGTCGTTGTTGTTGCTGTTGTTGCTGTTGCTGATGCAGCAGCTGCTATCAGCCTAAGGTGCGCGCGTGCCCCCCACAAAAAATGGGGATTTACGATGGCTGAAATAATCAGCTCAAGTGAATCGCGGACAGGCCAACAACTAAGGCAATAAAATGCTTCCGGTGCAGCAGCAGCAGAAGCAGCAGCATCAGCAGCGGGAACAACAACAACAACAACAACAACAACTTTAGCATGTTTTGCTTGCTGACGTTAAAGTGATGCATGAAGATTATCATATGATATGTTCCAGAACGCGCAGTGGACATTCTGGTAGTTGCTGGCACAATATTTTGGCTGTCAAGTTGCAAGTTTGTTGTTGCCGCTGCTGCAGCTTTTCGTTGTTGTCGTTTATCAACTGACTCTGATCGCGTTTGCGCTGCATTTGATGACGACTCTCAAAATGAGCTTACATGCAACACATTATCTTAATGTGGCTGCAAATGAATGCGCCTTGTTGCTGATGGTACCCATTAAACTAATGCTGCTTTTGCACTTTCCAAAACACATACAGCGAGAGAGAAAGAGGGAGAGAAAGAGAGAGAGAGACGCACATTGCGTATACGTCATGTACGCACATGGAAATCGGTCAGAGAGCAGGCGAATAAATTTGTGGTTGTCGGTGTGTGTGTGTGTGGTCGTGTTGCTGGTGTGGTCGTTGTCAGGCCATAATCTGGCAGCTAGCAATTTGCAATTTGCTTAGCACCCGCAATGAAGATTAAGCGTTTATTGTCTCGTAATATTTAATCATCAATGCGGTGCAAGTTAATTCGATTCAAAAGCAAATTGTGCACTTGTTGCGCAAATGAGTCAGTAGACAACTTGTGGGCAGACAGCCCATTTATTTTTTAAAGTCACCCACATGTGGGCTGACAGTAAAAGAGACAGTGAGAGAGTGAGAGGGTGAGAGGATGAGAAGAGTCGGGACGAGGAATTTGAGTCAAGTGGATGCTGATCAGATAAAAGCGTCGGCAATCAGCAGCGTCATAATTTTTCCAGCGATAAATGAGTTGCGATAAGCGGCATGCACAGAGAAGAGAAGAGAGAAATGAGTAGTCTGGAGTCTGGAGTATGGAGTATGGAGTATGGAGTATGGAGTCTGGAAAGTGGAGTGCTGTTTGGAGTCGGTGACGCAGTCTGCGCCTGAAAGAGCTGCCTGTGCATTGTAATTAAATGTCGTCAATTAATCAAATGTCACAATAAAAATAACAGAGTATAAAATCCTGAAATTAATATGCGTTAAAATGAAATGGCCTCAACAACAAAAGCAGCAGTATCAGTAGTCACAGCAGCAACATGGCCAACAAACAACAACAACAACAAACAAACGGCAGCAGGAGCAATTGCTGACCACAGGAGCAGCAGCGTTGCCAGCATTCTTGGAACACAAAATCGTGGGAGCAATTATAATTATTTTTAATACACACAGACAAATACACACACTGAGATGCATAAGGCATATGAAACGCTGCTGTTCCTGTGCAGCATCATCTCTGGGTGCGTGCGTCGTATTTCATGGCCTGTCCTCCAACGACGTCGACGATTGTGTGGCATCTGCGATTTTTATCGCTGCAGCGCATATAATAACAATAATTCTTAAAGTGGGGGAAGGTCAGCAGCATACAATGACAACATGCAAAGAACACAAGAACAGCAGCTGAGACTCCAGGGAGGCAGAAATACGGTCAGTGCCAGTGCCTGTAGCAGTGACAAAGACAGGGATGCCATGCCAATTGGGACTCTGTAAAGGGAAGGAATGGGGAAGCTGAAGGCTGTGGCAAGAAATCGAGCGCTTCAACTCAACAGCAACATTAATTTGCAGCCACGGCAGCAGCAACAGCAGCATTTACATAAGGGCTTAGTGAAGGCACTGTGATTATTCTGTGTGATTCACGAGACTCGAAAATGTATGCGATGTTTGCTCTTGTATAGAATTCAAAGAGTATATTTAATTGATTTAAATATTTATAATAATTAAATCAATTTAAGTAACATGTAATTTATAATTTGTTAAATTGTGCTATTGTGCACTATTATGATAATCTATAATATAGAGTGCCATACATTCCATTTCACATATAGATTTAAATATTTAAATTCTGCACTTTATTATAATATCATATAATTAAGTAACATGTAATTTATAATTTCTTAAATTATGCTATATATATCTATAATATATAGTGCCAAACATTCCTTTTCACATTCCTTACTCAACACTCACGAGCGCATCTCTTAAGGGGCGGCCCAGGTCGGTCGTCGCATGGCTTTTTTGCTCTGTACAAGTTGTAAAATGATATCATAATATGCGCCATCAACGGTTGCAAAATTTATAACTTATTTCGTGGACGAGGCCCCTTGAAATGAGGAGCGTAAGAAAGGGACAGAGACATAAAGAGAAGAGAGAAATAAACTCAAGTGGAGCGTCGGCGGCGCCACTTTGGGACGATTGCTGGCGAATGGGATTGTGACTGCGACTGTGACTGTGACTGTGTGACTGTGCCACATCCAGCGCGACCCCCTACAGTAGTGCCAATGAGCTGTTAATGTGTGCGGCAGGGATTTCATTTCATTTGTGCGAATCTCTGACTGCTTGTAGTCCGCTGAAAAAATTATGCGCTTTAAATTTACTTTAATGTTGTGGGTGATTGCATTTTGATTGTGGCAGTCTTTTTCTTATTTTTTTTATAGAACAGACAACATTGAGTTAGCCTAGCCAAAAGATGTGGGCTGCAGGATGCACATGCTGGCCACTACCAGTTGGCATTTGGCAGCCCTAGGCGCGTGGCTGGCTCCGCGTTTGTGTCAGCAACATGTCAGAATGAGACAGCAACTGGACAGTAGGCGACATTGCCTACGCTGTGTTGATGTTGATTTTGCTGTTGCTGTTGCTGTTGCTCTTGCTCAAACAACTTCGCATACGGCTGCCTCTACTGCTCCTGACTTTTTATTATGATTTTGCGCTCTTTGCCAGCTTATCAAGCTGCATTATTGGCTGTCCCGCAGACTGCACTTGAACTTGACTTGACTTGCTGTGGGCAGTTGTTGTTACGCTTGTCTGGGCTGTCTGGGGCGTTGCCGATAGTCAGCAACAGCAACAGCAGCAACAGCAACAACAGCAACAGCAACAACAGCAGCAGCTGCACCAGCAACAGCAGCAGCAGCAGCACTTTCAGTAGCAACTTGGCTAGACAAACGCCTAGTTTTGTTTTTGTTGTTGTTGTTGTTTTTGTTCCTTATGTACTTGTTATTGGTGGCTATTAATTTATGAGGCTGCCATTTATCACATTTAGCTGATTAATCGATTAATTTAATATTCAGAACATATTTTTATAACAGTGGAATACTTCACAATTTTGCTGGGAAGTACTTAATATTATAAATAAATTTGTTTTAAAAGAAAATAATTAATTAATTTATACCTCTTTTTTCTCAAGCACCAAATCATTCCGTCAAAGTTTTATAAGCCAAATAACGGCATTGTCACCATCAATCTATGCTTTTTAATTCTTTATTTTTTGCGCTTAGCTAATGTTAATGTCTTTGCGACAATGTTACTTCTGCCATGTCCAATGATTTAGTGGAATTTTTATGGCAAATTTATTTGCGCGGCACACATAGAGAGCGATGGAAGACCAGAAAAATATTTTAATTGATTTTTCAGGAAAAGTGTGGGAAGACAGCGGCTCCCTCTCCCCTCCTGGTATATGGCCATATCAACCATGAAAGAAAGTTAACCCACAGCCAAATGATATATCGATTTGTGTGCTGTTATTAAATGCTTTTGCGCAAGGGGACAACGCCAACCAGAAGTAGCAGCCACATCAATTTCTGGTCAGGCTCGACTCACGGATCGCTTGAATCGCTTGCATCTCTTGGATCGGGTCGAAACGCATAATTAATGCGAAAACCAACGCACTTGAGCGGCAGCGGCGCATGCGTAAGGCAAACGAGGAGGAGCAGCAGCAGCAGTAGTCACTAGCAGCAACTGGTAACAACTCCCCACGCAACAAGCTATCCCTTCTACCCTCAGCTGCTCTCATGCGAATTCTGGAATTTTTAATAATTGCACTTGTTGCGCCAAAAAAAAAACAAAACAAAAAAAAAATAAAAAGATTCAAGAAAACAACACCACACGAACAGTGGGATCCGGCTGTAGTCCAAGAAGCATACCCAGTCTCAGGCCAAGTGCTTGTACCTGTACCCAATCCAAGACCAGCAAAGGCGACGATGAAGACGACAACGACAACGACGACGCAGCGAAGATGACGCGGCAAGGCTGCAGGTGCAACGAACGATCGAATGAACGAATGTAGCAACTGCAAGAACGAGCAACGGCAACTGAGATGGGCAGCCGCTGCGTCTGCGTGGTCATGCCACTGCCTACTCTGCCTCCACCCCGGCCATAACCCCTGTGAACGCCTCTGTTGGTGCTTCAAGTGTCGCTCCTCCACCACCGCCACCGCCGCCGCCACCACCGCCTGCTCGTTGGCGAGATAAATTATGTCGCTAATGCAAAGTGCTCCGCTTTATGCAAGCAGGCAGGCAGGCAGGCAGCAGTCGAGGAGAGGGCGAAGGAGAAGGAAGACGATACAGACGCAGTGCGTTTGGCTTTTATCTGGCCTTATTGGTTGGCATTTGCTGTGTTGAAGTCGTCTTCGTCGTCGTCGTCTTGAACTGCGACTGGCTCTGGGAGTAGGCGTAGGCCATATTAGCGGTACAACTTGCACAAAAACAAACCCGCTGATAAAGTGACATCGTTAGTTGGCGCTGTCTGCATTCGCTAATTACTGGACCCAGAACTCTACGTCCGTTTGAGGCGTGGGAAAATAGGGAAAATGGCGATGCAAATGATCACCTTAGTCAGAGAAAAAGAGATTCAGCAAGAGTCAGGCAGCGGGACTTAGTGTGAGGGAAATTAGAAATTAAGATGAAGTGAGACATGTTTTCAAACATAAGTTAATTAGTTGAAAAGATGGTTATAAATATGAGTCAGGAGCAAAATTTAAATTTAAAGAAGTGTACAAAAAAGTCGTAGCTACAAACAATTCACTTTTAGCTTAACACATTTATATTTAAATAATATTTAAAAAAATTATACTTAATCTAAGCAGCGACAATTTCACAAATAAAAGTGTATCTTTTCAGAATTTAAAGATTGCTTTACATAATATTCGGCAGAGTTTCAAGTGCCCGTCATTTAATAAAAGTCACGTTTTTATTTTGGCTTTGAGAAAATTTTAATTAAAAATATTTATTCAAATGAAAAAAACACTGGCGAACATGTGACTGTTGTGCCTTGTCTTTTGTTGTTGTTGTTTCTTGTTTACTTTCGCCATTCGCGACAAATTTGCTGGTCGCCAAACTGCTCAAATTAGCAACAACAAGTGCAGCAACAACAACAACAACAACTAATAAAAACTCAGAAATGAGAAAAAGCAAACAAAACATTCTGCCTGACAGCAGCAGCGACACAAACAAACAAACAAACAAAAACACCAACAAATGACAAGGAATAAAAATGAGAGCACGCTTTTTGGCTTTTGGGGCATGCAGCTGTTACAAAATCTTTGCTGCTGGTTGCAGCCATTTTGTATTGCCATTTAGGTGAGATGTTGTTGCTGATGTTGCTGATGTTGCTGTTGTTGTTGTCGCCGTGTTGCCCTACATGAGCAACAAAAGACGACAAGAAATTAATTTCATGCACAAAAACAAAGACGAACAAAAACAACAAAAAAAATTCTGAATTCAACGTGACATGGAAAATATTTGCAAGCATATTTAAAGTGTGTTGTTCTTTCTGTTTTCGTTTTTTTTTTTTTTTGGTGGGGGTTGCCTGACAGCCGCTAGGGTTGCAACGTGTGTCGTCGACTTTTCCACAAATTAGTTTACTTTTTATGGCTCGCCAACTGACGCTAATTAGCACGCGCCACCGTTGCCACCATCGCAAGCATTGCCACCCATCAGATTTTTCGCCACATATTATATCATTTTTGTGGCCTATGTTTTTGGCAAGTTGTACGCAGACGGCATTTTGCGATTTTGTCACAGTAATTGGACATATTAATCTCTGTTCACATCCAACTCTTGCACTCTTGCCGCCAGACAGCCAAGAACTGTGCAGCGACAGGCGGCGTCGGTGGCGGCGGCGGCCGCCAGCAGTTGTCAAGTCTGTTGTCCGATCTCGCTGCGCATTTAAGATGCCCAGACAGCCAATTTTTTATCGCCTTTTTATAAAAAAAAAAAAACGATTAGTATGCGGTCAAAACGGTTGTATTTAAATTGGTTTTTCTATGTTGTCTGTAATTTTTGTCTGTAATCATTTGAAATGTGAGCAAATTTAGAAAGCAAATTAGATTTTTATTATAATAAAGTCGGATATATTTGGTATCTGATGATGTCAACAACACATTTGAAAAAGTTGAAAATAGTTTAGCAAGAATTCAATTACATATTATTGCAATACTTTTACTTTTTTTCTCATAAATAATAAATATATTTAATATGCCATTGAATATCTTTAATCTAGCAACATATTGGTGCATTGCACAACACACGAGACAGTAATAATTTTTAGTCGAATTTTCAGAGTTCGCATGTTCACATAAATTATGAACAAATTTTGAAAACGATTGACTTCATGCAGAGTTGGCAATGCACATGAATCCCGATGACTGGTGGACTTGATGCAATTTTCAAAACGAATTGCTAATGAAAATGTCATTTGAAATTGCGGCACGTACGCGACCAGCAAAATGGGCAATTTGTTGCTCGTGCCGCGAGTGCAGCAACAGCAGCAGCAACAGCAGCAGCAGCAACACCAGCCACAAAGTTTTCTGTCTGTTGTTCAGGCTTAGATCTTAGATCTCCGGCGGTACACGATGGTGACAAAGAACGTTTGTCGAGGCCAGCCACTCAATGCCCTAAAAGGAGCCTTATCACTGGCCTTGCAATTCTCTCGCTCTCCCCTTGATCCCTGGCAATCCAAGGCTCAACTGCTGCCACGTCGTTTGCGTCTCGTTAGCTGCCAAACGTTTGGTGATTATCGCATTTGCATTCACCGAGATGGCAAACAAAGTGTAAAATTATTTAATGCATGTGCTTAAGCCTGTTGAGGGGTACAGGGGAGGAGCAGCACATGGAAGAGCTGCAGTAGGGGGAGTAGGTGGGCTGCTGGCAATTGATGCGCACGCAGCGATATCATTTGGCATTTTTGTAGGTGTTGCTGATTGCGGCACGTAGCTGCCGCCGCTGCCACCGCCAACACCGGCAACACCGTTGCAATGTCCGCACTTGAAACTGAAGTCGAGGCAGCTGAAGTTGCAGCAGACGCCGCTTGCGAGGCTTTTCTCAAATTCAATTTAGCTGGTGTTGTTGTTGTTGTTGTTGTTGTTGCTTGTAATTTTGTTGCTGCAACAGATGCAATCAGCATTTGAGGCAAAGGCAAAGCTATCGATATCAGTTGATGTTACTGTTGCTGTTGCAACGAAGCATCGCCAGAGCCAGAGCGGCCAAGCCACATCGAGTCAAAGGCAATCGTGCAACACGGCATGTTGCAGCTTGTTATTGCTTGATTGCCGCTAAAATTAAGTTGGCTATTGGACGCAGTTTCAGCTCCAACTCCAACTCCAACTACAGCACCAACTGCAAATGATAAATCACTTAATTGCACAGCGAGCGGATAAAATGGAAATTGAGCGTGGTCAACTCATGACAAGGGGTTGCTCTTGTTGTTTGTTGTTGTTGTTGTTACTGTTGTTGTTACTGTTCTTGCTGTTGTTGAGTGATTGAGCCAAGGGGTGACCGCCCGCATATCATCATAAACTCTAATGATTGCTGCCCACACATTGCCCAATGCGAATCACACAAATCGTAGCCGATACCAAAATCAATGCCTGACAAATTGACACAATTGCCGCATGAGTCAATTGAAAAAGTTTTCACACCATCATCATGTTGCTGTTGATGATGACGTTGCTGTTGTTGCTGTTATTACTGTTGTTGCTGCTGTTGACTGTTTGCCACTTTATTTTATTGTTTCCCCAAAGGCAATGCTATAACAGCACCAACATAAGCGACAATGGCAGCTCGAAAGTGAAATAAAACGGCAGCTGGCAGCAGCAATTCTAACAACCACCAACAGAGTCACGCAATAGCCAAAAGCTGCCTCTCACACCCCCTCACACTCACCGTGTGTGTGTGTGTGTGTGTGTGTGTTGATTCGACATCGATACAATAACAACTAGCACGACAACAGTGACAACAGCAACATCAATTAAACGAAACACCAACAATGCCGCCTCGACTTGTATGCGGGTGTAGGTTGTTCCTCTTATATTTTTTTTTTGTTTTGTCATTGATTTCATTTCAATTTCAACTTGATTGCAAATTGAAATCAATTGTTATTCATGCTACCCTTTTGCTTAAATTTGGTTGCTTTAATTGATGCATTGATTGTGCATAATTTGTGACAATCGTTTGCCTGATTTCATTCTTGAACAACACAAGCCAAAAAAAAAAAAAGAAAAGAAACTGACGCTTCATATTTAGCTGTATTTTAAAGTATGTGGGAAATTTTTGTTTTTTTTTGGTCGCCTATGAACTTTCACACGTCGATTTGTTATGGTCACATTTGAAATGTCCCACTGATTGCAAGTTAATCCGAAACTAATTAACTACCTTTGCACCTGCTTAACCAGACAACTAATAAGCCCCATTAATAAGCATTAAGGCATCGCACAATCGAACAATCGGACAATCGACCCACGCAAATGGACCAAAGCGAAACTTTTAAGTGATACGAATCAAAGAGCAGAAGGGGAAGGAACGACAATAGTGGAGACAACGATCCGAATGCGACTCAATTTAGCCAACTGAATGACTGATTAAAGCCAACAAGAAAGACAGTAGAAGTCTGTCAAAGAAACAACGTATTTGTTATACCCTTTCAACAACTACCATTTATTTTATAATATTACAAATATTGAATTTGATTATTATATAAGCACCGAAGTGGTTTAAGATCATACTTTTAGGATTTACCCAAACATACTTAATCAATTAATTGGATTGAGTTTATTAGCTTAATATCTAAGAAAAATAGCTAAAGTTAGAATAAACATTACCAAGTCTTTTAAATCAGAGATTTTTTTTAATAATTAATAGTCTGAGAAAGTAGGCTCTATTACACAGCCGTAATACCCTTGAAAGCTTTGTTAAAAAAAACCAAGACATCTTGCACATCTAAAGAGCGACATACGCAAATTAGCATTTCCCTTGTAGCAGCAGCAACTGTCGCCTCCAAACAGCCGTAGGAGAGACAGCAGCAACAGCAACAGAAACAGCAACAGCAACAACTGCAACAACGACAACGACAGCAACAGCGAAGCAACAAGCCCAATTCCTGAGTTCGTCCGACTCATCATTAAAATGTGTCCGCTCGCCCAAAAACTTGATAGCAACATTGCCTGTCGTCGTCCGTTGTGGACGTCGTCGTTGTCGTCAATGTCGCCACAAAGGAGCCGCCGCTCGCAGCAGCCGCTGGCGAGCAGAAAAATGCGAACAGCCTGCATACTCCCACTGTAGACAGAAGACAGCAGACTGCAGACTGAAGACGGCAGACGGCAGGCTGTAGACAGCCGACTGAAGAGACTCTTCAGAATCTGCACCTGTCCTTTGCGTATGTGTACTGGGCACGTCATTTAAATTACATTAAATTGTTGCGCTGACCATGAAAGCGCTGCAAATAAATTCGTTAAAATAACTGAGCCAAATGCGAAGCAGCAAACAGCAAGAGTTTCAGATTTGCTGGTGCTGCCAAAATGGAACAGTGAACGGTGGCAACAATCCCCGCCAGAAGCAGCAGCAACAGCAGCAGCAACGGCAGCAGCAACAACAATTTATGCGACCACAATGGCAACTGTTGCTTCATGCTGATACCGCCGGGCATTTGATTTGCAACACAAACAATGACAACGGCAACAAATTTCATGAATGAAAGATTGTGCCTTGGCTGCTGTGCTGGACAGGAAGTGAACTGCATAACGGACGCGGAGGTGGAAAGGATGTGGTTGCAGTTGCTGTAGTTGATTGTCTGTCGATAGGCGCGTTGCTGTTTTCTCAGTGGGTTGCGCAAAAATGTTGCTCAATCAGCATGCATAATGCAGCTGATACTTGGCATGCAACGAGGGTGGCTTCTGCAGTTGCGCACACTCCACGACAGCAAATGGACTCAAATTGTGGCTGTGGCAATCGCCAATTAACTGCTCGCAACTTGACATTGAGGCTGCCCCATTTAAGGCAAAAGGCTGCGCATTTAAATTGTAATTATGCTGCATTCGGCGTTAATTTCATTGCCGACGAATGCACCTGCAAACAGTAGCTAAAGTTACACGACCTGAACAACATGTCTTGGCCAGATGCAACAGCAGCTAACCTGGCAACCCTTTCAGTTCGTCGCGAATCATTTTAATTCAATTTACAAGTCGAACGAACTGTTTGGCCAGCTTCAATTGCTTTGAGGGTGCCAACTGGCATGGAATTTTCGAATGTGTTGCTGCTGCTGCTGTTGTAGTGGTTACTATTGCTGCCTCTTGTTGATGTTGCTGCTGATGTGGCTGGCTTTATTTTGGCACTGCTAAATTAAGATTCCATTAGCTGCCAACTCAGGCATCTTAGAAATGCATTCGAGAGCCGGCGATAAATCTCACATGTGTCAAATGGTTCTGCAGTTGCCGCCGCCATCGCCGCCAGCAACATCCTCGCTAAGTGCCGCAAAAATTCTCAATTCTCTAACAGCAGACGAGCAATTGAAACGTGTCGTAGACAATAAATTCCAAACTACAATAAATTATTGCTATAAATATTTCGCCAAAGGTTTTTTTTTTGGTTGCCTTTTATCTTGGGCCAAAGTTTGAAGGCGTTGCTGCCAAAGCAGGCAGAATCAACGACAGCCAACAGCTTTTTTCCATTGGTTTTCTATTTGTTTCCTTTTTGGACAAGTGACAGGCCAAAGTGACAGAGACTGCCAAGACAGGCCCAAAATTGAATTAGCAATTGGGAAAAGTAAAGTGCAATTGTTGCCAGTTCATAGTGTTCCAGGAACAATGACAATAAATCGCTCACACTTATGACAACCGGCAGAGAGCAAGTGCAGTAAGGGGCAAATGCACAGCAGCAGCAGCAGCAGCTGGAAACAGGGTGCTGGTCAAAACCGAAAGCCAATCCTTTTACGGTCAGCAAAATAAATCATCCCAGTCGCACAATGATGAAATTATTATTTATACACAGTCTTTGAAGCTGCGTGTGCTCCAGTTAAAGTTAAATTCACTTTTTAATACACTTCTCACAAATGGGCTACTCTAAGTCAGCAGAAGTTTTGTCAGATCGATATTTTAACAGAGCTTATGCGATTCAATTGAGTGAAAAATTACCTAAAGCTTATAATATAATATATTTATTTTTATTTTATATATATTTTGCTCTAGGATAGGGTATTAATGGTGTCACTGGCACCGCCCGAATTGCTCCCAACTGGGAGCTGAACTTCAAATTGCGACCTGTGGACACTTGTTGCCAATGGTTGCCTTTGTCGCCATGAAATTATTGCATGCAGCATTTACCGTATTAATAAATTATAAGTATTTATGTGCTGTCAGAATTCGTGACGGCAGAGCGACACACAAAGTGATAAAATTAGCACAAAAATCTGTGCGTTTCGCGTAGTGTTTGGCAGTGCTTCGTTTATTCGGTTATTCAGGGGGTTCGGGGGACAGACTCGTAAATAATGTATTTGCGTGTGTGTGTGTGCTTATTGAATGTCTTCATAAGCGGGCGGGCAACAATTGGAAATTTATGCTCTCGACTTATATGGGCAACAGGTTGAACATGGAACGCTGCAACGCTTTATAACTGTTTACTGTAACTGGTGCAGGCAACAAGCAGAAAGCAACAAACAGCAAACCGCAAACAGCTACAGGTGCAGGCTGGGCAGGTTGGGCAGTCACTCAAGCTATGTAATATGTCCTGCAACAGCAAAAAACAACAACAAAAACAACAAAAAAACAACAACTACAACAACTTGTCTCTTGACACTTGGCGCATTTGACACTCAACGCGCGCATTCACTTTAAATCTAAATTTACTGATATCTGCGTACAAAATAGTATCAACAGCGGCGACAGCAACAACAACAACAACAGCAACAACAACAAGTGCTACAAGCCAAACAACACAACAGCAACAACAAGTCGAGTAACGAACGACCTTAGAGGTAATAAACATAAATAACGCCATTGAAAGCGGCGCAGGCGCAGCTGAGATCAGTCCAAGACTCGAGTCTAAGATTGCAATAGACGAGAAGACGCAGAGGCAAGACCAACGTCAAAGGGGGGGGGGGGGGGAGCATGGGACGGAGACTGAGACTGAGACTGGCCGGGCCAGCTTGTTATTCTGTTGGCCAACTCGACTTCACTTCATCGAGTTGGGGTCTGGCTTGGCTTGGCTCGGATGCTGTCTATGGGCGGGCGTCACAAGAGCCGTCGAAGGTCAACAGATTGTCGGCCCGGTGTCTATTGGTGTCTCTCACTGCTTACAGTGCAACTGTGGCAAACTGTGGCTGCATTTGGTTGGCAACCAACAATCGTGCCACTGAACAGGCGGGCGGCCGTTTGCTGGGCAGGCGTAGCCGTGATAATTGTTTCTTGTCCATTTGCTTAGTTTGATTGCAACTAATGAACTCTAATGAATAAGCTGCATTTGATGTTGATATTCATTCAGCGTTAAGGAGTTAAATCTGTTATTAAAATTATTACAAGGTTTACTAAAATAAACACTCGATCTGATTATGCATATTATCAAACATATCTGATATAAGAAAATCAATCAAGTTAAATATCCTTAAATGACAAACAATATAAAATCTTTTCATAGCCAAGTTAGTAAAGTGCTGCTGCCAAATCTATTCTTAGTTAGTTGGCAAGTAGTAGGCGGACAAACTAGTTGCTAAATGAAATCTGCATTAAACTCAAAACTGTATTTCTGCTGCCAAGCCTACTGGGCCTGTCTCAAATAAAAAAAAAGGAAAAAAAAATGCAACAAACAAAGTCGCTTTCAGCCTGTTGAAATGTCAACAAAAGCAACAAGTCTATCGTTCCCGAATGACTGACTGACTGACTGACTGACTGAGTGGATGGCACCCACATGGCTGGGCAATAAGCACACAATTTGCATAAGCTCTGCTCAACTAGAGAACAGACAGTGGACAGATTCAACAGTCAGTAAGAAGCAAACAGCAGCCGGAGTCATGATGAGACAGTCCAAAACGGGTGCGGGAGTCAGTGTAAGGCAACAAACATCTTGAGTCTGCCACACATTTGTAACAGAGCAGCCACTGGGATAAAGAGAGAACAAAATGTAGAAAAACAGACCGAAATCGGTATACTCTTTCTATGCTACAGTTACTGCTTATAATACTATTATTATTTTTATGAAATTCAATTATACAACAAACAATGATATTGATATTAAATTTGTATATATATTTTAAACATTTGGCATATTCAATTGACCTTTCATTATACTCAAAACAAAAGACGAAATACCAAAAAAGAAGAGTAAAAAATAAAAAGAGGAACTTTTGCCTTGGGTCTCTGCTGAGCCACGCAAGACATAATAAAAATCTCTTTTATGGCACTTAAGTGTTCCGTGTGCGGATTGTGGGCAGCATTTTACCTTAGCTGGTGTTGCTCTTGGGCTGGCCCCTGTTGCTTGCCACGACTATGGCAACGATTTATGCGACTTTTGGCCAAAGTAAATTGCGCATAAAAAAGAGCCAACTTTGCGCTGCATTTGATGATGAAGTGCTCAAAATAATGCGAGCCACGAAATTTACTAAGTGCAAGCGTTAAATTTATTAGACAAAACTTTACTGTTTACGAGCTGTTGGCTGTTTTGCTGCACGCTTATCAAGCGGAATCAACTGGCTAAATTATGGCCCAGTTGGGTAACAGGTGCAGCAGCAGCCTTTGTCCATGTTTAGATCTTGGTTTTGGTCTCCAGCTTTTTGGTCTTGGGTTCGGTCAGCTCGGTAGCCGCAGCCTGCGGTCAAGCAAAATGTTCAAGTTCAAGTCATAAAGGAAAGGTGCGCTCCCACGATGCTGGTGCAAATTACACATATGTACACACACACACATACACTGACACATACACACACACACACACACACACACTTACACAAGAGTTGTGAGAGGCGGCGGCAACTGGGAAACTAACAACGGACAACATTCAAATCCCATCAGCCACGCATGCAATCATCATGATCATTATGAACGGAAATGCAGGAAAAGTAGGAGGTTTTTAACAGCCACCGAACGACCACCGACCAGCTGAACGACCGACGCTTTGGTTTTTTGTTTCTGGCAACTTGGCATCCTGTTCCAATCACATTTCATACTCTTAGAGGCGGCGGCATTGCCACCGCATGGGCATAAAAAAGGCGCACAAAACTTTGTGGCATGCAAAAAGTGGCGACGCCGCCGACGCCGCAGCAACAGCTGAAGGCGCAGGGGCGCTGCAGCGGAATTTTATGTCGCCAGCAAACAACAGCAAATGACTTTAATTGCATTTCTCGGCGCACTTTTTGCCAAGCTGCCGCAATTGCCGCAGCAGCCGCAGTCAACATCGTTGCAAGTGTCGACGTCGTCATTGGATTCGCAGTTAGCTAGAACAGACAAAGCGGCGGCGGTGGCGGCAGCGGCGGCGGCGTTGTAACATTTACTGAAATTTACCAGCACTTCGGCGGAGACGCTCTTTGTTGTTGCTTCTTTCTGGCCACAATCTTGATATAAATAATAATTAAATGGATTAGCGACCAATCGACGATGCATTAGATGCTGATGGTGTAACGCCTCACGCTCAGTAGCTGCCACTGCGCAACTGCAACGCCTCGAGAGATCAGCTCAGCAGATTGCCCAAAAGCAAACAAAAGCCTGATCAAGCAACCCAGCAAGGAAGTTGCTCAGGTGAGTGCACGCTCAATTAATTAATGGCAACCATGAAAGAGCCCGAAACGACTGTGCCTATGCCGCTGACTGAGACGCCAACAGCGACGCTAAATGCAACTGCAACAACGACTGCGACAGCGACTGCGACTGCGGCTGAGAGATTGTTATCGAAAGTACATTTAACATGCGTGTAGTTAACATACAAAGCGACCGTTCACACGGCCAAAACAGCCAAAGCAGCCAAGACAGCCAGCCAACCAGTTGAATGGCCCAACAATCCCCAGTTCCAATCGAATCGAATCTCAATCTCGCCTGCGCATGCGCAACTTTTTGGCAATTGCTTGTGGCATTGCCTTTCCATTTTCTGTATACCCTTCTTTTCCGTTCGGGCTCACATAGACTTAAATCTGAGGTTTGCCCATGCTCTTGAAATTTGAATTTAATAATTTTTGTGTATAATTTGTAGCTTTAGATAATGGCCAGATTTATTAAATATATTATTGATACACTGCTACGTTTTCTTCAACTTTACCCTATTTATGCCGCTCTCTATTTAGCCAAAAAAATATTTGCTAATAAATCTTCAAATTTTATTGGAGAGCATCAACTTGCCTACTTATATTTTCTAAGGCATTTTGTTTAAACACCTTTCGCCCAGCTTTGGGGGGCTTCTGCGATGGCTGTTTCTGTTGTTTTTGGTGTGAGAATTTGCTTAATGAATTTCTTACAGTTTTATCGCTTAATTTGTGTGCCTAATGAAGTTGCCTATTGGTGGCTGTCAAATGGCCAGTGTAGATTACACATACGTCGTTTGGTCTAAGCAAATTAGGCGCTTAGCTTAAAGCCTTTGCACGTTCTACCAAAATTTCGCTAAGCCCAACTAAAATCCGGGTGGTTTACTGCAGACAAACAAATGCCAGACGGGCCATATAAATAAAATAAAATGCCATGCGACGCTCTTAAATATATATTTTGGCTATTTTTCTTCTATTTTTTTTTTTTTTTTTGTGTTTTTCTTTCTGTCTACTCTACATAATTACAGGCAGAGCGAAATGAGTTGGAGACTTTGGCGATGCGGTCGCGTCATCGCGTGCCTCTGCAAAAAAAAAAGAAATGCTGAAAATTAAATTTTTATTTATGTGCTGCCACATTTTTTTATGCCGTTGTCGTTCTTTGTACAAAACATTTATTTTTTTTATTTTTTTTGAAGTTTGCTTTCATTGCTAATATATATTTGGCGCTAGTCGCAGGGGGCGGCAATTTGCGCTAAGTGGATAATGTGCATAATGATAGTTAAATATGTCATAAAACACTTCATTTTGTAGGGCTTTGGTCCGACACATTGCGACGTCAGTGTTGAAAGCTTTTTGCTTTTTGTTTGCTAAAACAAAAACCGTCAGTTGCAGTTTGTAATTTTGTTCAGTTGAGTGACAGTGCTTGGTAAAAATGCTATGGTAATTATGGTAGGGTTGGCAGTTGCATTTCAATGTAAAACTGAAATGTTTGTCTAAAACGTCATGCAAAACAAACAAAGTTCTACGGAAACTACTTTGAAATAATTTTAGAAAATCTATTGGATTACATTACTAATAAATTATACATATTATTAAATTCGACTAGCTATATAAAAACTATTACTAAATCAAGCCTTTGTAATTTTCTATATACATCAACTGACAGTAAAGAATTTCTTATTTGTTTTTCCTGGCTAACAACATTTTTCTTGTCATGTTTTTTTTATATCGACCGTGTATAACACAAACAATCTATCTCTCAGAGTTGTCACTTTTATAAGCCAAGTATCTTATGACTGCTGCCCTGGGCCTGGTTACGCCAATAAAGTCAATAAAACAAATCTGCAATTGATTATTTTTACATAAAAATTGTCCAATATTGCATATTGATCGGCATGCCGCAAAAGCAGTGACACGACCTTGAGGCATAATACAAATATGTAATGCAATGCAATTACAATCAAAACCTCACGACCCACACATACACCGAGCCGTTGCCCAGACTGGGGCCACCATCGTGGTCAGAGACCCAATACCAATACCGTGGTTCGATACTGGTCTGGTACGCATGCGCCGCGTGAGCTCCGCCGATAAATCGAAATTGTTTGCACTGCCAAAAAGCGAATAATTGCACGAGGTGGGCAGAGCAGATAAACCGCTGAACGCTGGCCGCGAGCTGGCAGCAAGTTATGGAATTATGTGTCAAACAACGAGAGTTAATGGCCCAGTCCGGTCCGGGGTAGTCGGGTCGGGTCGGGCTGGGTCTGGTCTGGCCTGGTCTGGTCTGGTCTGGTCTGGTCCAGAGAGCCCTAATGGAAATTGCTGGCATTTACTGCTGCTGACCAAGCTGTTGGCCAGTGATTTTGCGCACATTGAATGTGTTTTTAATTACCCAACTGAGCAGATGCCAAAGCGGAGGCATTGCCAAATGCCAGCGCACACGCCGCACTCATAGATAACAATTTAGTGGCGATTTAGGCACGTCCAATGGCTACTAACAGCTAACCAGCTAGCAGCAAACATACAAGCCACTGACCACTGACCACTGACCAGAGCATCCAGCATTCAGCATCCGTGTCCACATCCACATCCACATCCACATCCACATCTAGTGACCGGCACCCGCGTCGCTGGCATTGCATTTGCTACTGTGCTAAAAGTTTAGCATGCGGAAAATTAACATGCGGCTGCTTCTGCTGCTTCTACTGCTGCTGCTGCCACTCAGCAAGCTGGGATCTGTGTATAGTATCTCAGTGTCTTTGTGTGTTTCCTGGTTTGGCAGATTTCCCTGGTGAGAAAAGCCACGGGCAGCTGGCGATGTCGTCGTCGTCGTCGTCGTGGCCGTGGCAGATTGAGCGTGTGACCAAAGTCAAGTGCAGTGAAAAGTAATTAACTTGAATTGGTGAGGCAGACGCAGACTTGCATGGCTAACTGTGTGCGCACAGTGGGTGCCAGAAGTCTAGGCCCACTGCCGCATCCAAGCGATAAGCCACGCGGCTTAGCCTAAGACCTTTCATTAAGACAACAGTTTGAAAGCAACTTTCGAATTATTGAAACTAAATGATTTTTATTATTATTATTTTATTTCGACTGTGTGTGTTCGCCTAAGTGTGTGTGAGTGTGTGTGTGTGTGCGCTTGTGCGACTAAAAATTGAGTTCGAAACAAAATCAATTCGATTGGCAGCACATTAAAATATTTGATTTGATGTGGCAACAAGCATCGACCACCAGGCGAGTGGATTAGGTACCTGAGACACCACCTTTCCCAACGACAACGAGCAAGAATAATTTGTCCGATTGAAACATAAAATTTGTTACAGCTTATGCTTGGTTAACAGAACACAGACTGCAGAAGCCCAAAAAACAAATGAATATAGTCGTTGCTATTAATACATAGAGCAAATCTTTTTACTTGGAAATTTACGCAATGAGCAACATGCAACATGCAACAAGGAAATCGCTGCCCAGACACAGGCGCAACAACTGCAAAACTCCCCCACAAACAGCGCATCTGCAAAATTGGACATGGACCAATGTGGCGACGAGGGCGACAAACTAGCGACAAAAACAACACACAACACACAACAACAACAACAACACACAAAATACTCCTTTTATGCGACATCTGTTTAGGGCGATTTTGGAAAATGCATATCAAACTCATTGCATTGGCAATTGCAGACGCGTTTTCAGTATTCTGGCAGACAGAATGAAAAACATACCAAATAGTTTTTTGCCGTTCTCGAATATGCAATTTGCACTGAAGTTCAACAGACTTGCAGATCACTGATCTGATCTGCACTTATGGTTTGACAGAAGGCAACTTGAAAAATACATGTGAATTTAATTATAGACAATAAACATAAATTTTAAAATGCATTTTAAAATTAGATACATTTTCTATTAAATGATGACAATACATCAATTTAATTATATATTATAAATAGTTGCATTTATTATTTTTAAATAAAACAATAACTTTATAATATACATAATATTTACCAAGAGTTCGGGTAAATCTTTTGAGCCACCCTCGTCACTGCTGCACTCGCTGACTCTTTCTCGCTGTGTTTTGGTATTGCAATCTTGTGGTAGGCGCGGGTGCATTGCAGCCTCTTCCTCAACCAGATAGTATATATATGTATGTATGTATGTATGTACATATATAAAATCTGCAGACAATCTGTGTAACAATGTGATAAATCTTATGGTGCGCTGACTGCAGCAACTGCAGCCATGCCCCCTCTGGGTGGGAGTGTTTTGGTGCAAGTGCACAGACACACAGGCACAGTCAGTCAGAGTCAGAGTCAGACGGACAGAAAGACAAACGGACAGACATATTGGCATACAGGCGGGAAGACGGGAACCGCGAGGCACGGCCAGGCGTTGGTCTGGTCGCCACACCAACGCATCAACAACAGCAACAGCAACAGCAACAGCAACTTGTACATCATTTTCAATGCTAAGCAACATGGAAAGAGCATGGCAATGGCCTGCAACGACAACAAAATCAACAACAACAACAATAACAACAACAACAACTGCAGCAACAGGCACAGCATAGCTCATATGGCTTGCAGATTTATTTTGCAGGCGTCGACTTCGAAATAGTTGAGAGCCGCGCAAATTACAAATTCAAATTTAATTAAGTAAAAAATTAAACAAAACCAAAGATGCAGACGCGTCTGCCTTGTAGTTTGTCAGTCAAGAAGTGAAGAAAGAGAGAGCGAGAGAGGGAGAGTGAGACAGCAACAGAGAGTGAGAGAGAGGGAGGGAGCAACGGGTGACACAGCGTCTATCAATGTGACAAGCGACAAGCATCGCAACATGGAGTTGGAGATGGAGCCGCAATCACAGCAGCAGCAACGGCATCTCCGCCAACGGCATGCAAATCGATCGCATCGACAGCGCATGCAACTGCAACAGCAAAAGCAACAGCGGACACTTCAATCGGATTGTCGCCTCAACGCAGCTAAAAATGTTTCAATTAAATTAAAATCAAATAATAGCTACATATGCGGCACATCGTACAGTGCCTACTCGACTTACAGCACGCCTTTTACGGCCAGTACGGCAATTGGCCTCGTGTGGCATCGTGGCAGCCGGGCGAAGGTGTTCCACTGGATAATTGCATGCAACATGGAGTTAACTATAACTATAAGCTATGCGCACTTGCCTGGACGCTACACCGTTGCGACCACCAGCAAATCTCACTACCATGAATTATGAACACCAATTTCTTTGCCAACTTCTACAAACGTGCCCAATCTGGCAAACGCCTCTTGGCCGCAACCGTTGCGTGTCCATTTGTTTTGGATATCAATTTGCAATAGGGCTGGGCAAAGCATTTAATTTCATAATCAACGTGATCAGGACTCGATGTCGTGAAATAACAGAGCAACAGTTGCATACTGACATAAGTCGGAATAAGAACTATTATCAGCAATGGGAATAAAAAGTTTTTACCCGACCCATTAACTTAAAAGTAGTATTTTTATAAAGGACAAGCAATGATTTAAATAAAACATTTATTTTTTGAGCAAACTGTGACTTTTTTATTACAGTTCCAAATATGCGCGATGCTGCAAACCATCTTCAGTTGTGTCAATTCCATTAAGCCATCCATCAGAGTCAAAGCCAAGGTTGAAGCTAAAATGTATTTCCATAAAGTTGGCAACTTTGCAACGTTTGACTGCAGCCTGCAGGGCTCATCCACAGTCATAGACACATTCACATTTTGAACGGTACTTTGCTGCCATAAAACGTTTAGCCAATTGACGCGTCTTTTGCCTGAGAGTGGCTGATGCGTCAGCTATGCGTCGATTGCAACTTGCAACCTGTTGTCGCTGCTGCAGCGACGGCGGCGGCGGCTAACTAATTATGAATCAAATAAGCGATTCGCTGCGTTGAAGAGTCGCAGCTGTAGCATAATGCATAATAATGTAATATTTAAGCATTGAGTTTATTGGCGGCACCTACATGAAATCATCATCATTAAATGTTGCAGACACCGTTGTTGTTGTTGGTTTTTGCTGTCGTAGAACTCGTTTGCCGCAATTTGTGGCATTAGTAGATGTTGCAGACATGTTAGCTCCTACACAGCACTCGACCCATTTCAGGCCAGGCCAATTGATGTGACTTCCGCTCTATCTAAGCTCTAAAAGCCACAGTCACTGCCACAAGCTGCAAACTACAGCTACGGCCCAGGAAGTGGCCAAGACACTGAGTCGGCAACGGGGCTAAGACTTTTCAATATAAATCAATTGCCATATTTGCCTCAGCGCATACCAAAGTAGCAGCAAACGGAACTGGGCGCAAGGCATACGTCAATATGGCATAGGACATGCGAATTGGCAAAAGAAAATCTCAAGACATTTCAAATTTAAAATGCGATTTTGCCACACACACACACACAACACACGAGCACACACATTCGAGCAATTGGAGCTGCACACATATGCCAAGTCAAATTGAAAGGATAATTCGCCCGCAAACACCCTCCTGGGTATGCAGCCCGCCCGGAGACTCAACTCGACTGCTTCCCATTCAACCCCTCTCTGCCCCTGCACAGCCAGCCTCCTTTGCCCCATTCGGCTGCTGATGGCATGCTAACACGCCTTTGAATTTGCCAATTGCTGTTGGCGCACGTACAAAACACTTAAATTTGCACAGCGGCAGTCAAGACACAGTACAGTGCCTGGCTCTAAAACCAGACTGAGGCCAACTGCTTACGTACATGTTGTACACATACATATATATACATACATACATACATACATACATACATTTCGTTGCATATGTATATGTATGTAGTCCGCAGCCGACCAGGAGCCAGAGTCACTGCCAGGCACAGCGATGCCACGGACGACGCTGCGAGCACGTTTAAGAAATAGAATTTTTAAGCAAGTGCGTTCAAGTCAGTCCAGGACCAGGACCAAGTCAAAACGAAGTCCGTAATCCGTGTATGGTTTGCATTCTTTAAGGTTTATTTTTTTCCCTGCTGCTCTTCTAATCTTAAGTCATATTAGCTGAATCAAAAGCCTTAACTTATTTATTGTATTTATTAAAATTTTATTATTGTATTAACTATTGTTAAAAATTAATTTTTTTTTCAGCCTTTTGCTTTATTAAATCAAAATTGTTAGTTAGAAGCAGAGTATCTGAAGTTTCTCTTTTAGCTCCTGTTTGCATCTGTAGAAACATTTCGAAGTGCACTTAAGCGTCTCACAGCTTTACAGCTAATGAATAGCGCCTGGTTCAATATGATTTCTTGCACGATTTGTTTGTTAAAAGTCAATTAGTTGATGAAGTATCTGAGTGGAGCAGAAATTGTTTCTCAGTCAGTTGCACTATTTGGCAGCCCACACATGAATCTTGCGTTGGTGGCTGTTGCTGTGGCTGTGAATGTGGCTGCGTCGTCTGCTACCGCTCTGCCACTGCCAGTGGTAGTCCCAGTGCCACAGTCAATGCCACAGCTACTGCATAATAAATTCGCTAACCACGTAATGCTGCAGCTGCAGTGCAGGGATTTGGTATACATTTTTTATGCGCTGCCCGCCCGCTTTACCAAAGTGCCGGAGACACTGGCAAAAGTTTAAGAAAAGTCAACAGTTAACAATGCGGCTTCAACGTGTCGCCCGTGCGGATGCGAATGCGGATGCGAATGCGGATGCGGATGAAACCACAGAAGCAGCAGCAACAGCAGTCGCCGCAGCAGGGCTAAAGTTCGTGAGCTCTAATGGCATATTGCGGGCCAGTGTTATAGCGAGCCGACGGCGCTCCGGGGATATGACCAGCATGTGGAGTGTGTCGTCTTCAAGTGCTTGGGGTCCTGGTCTTTTCAGTTTGGTTTGCCTGCTAGTTGAGTTTTGCCTTTAAAATGGCTAAAACTTGCTGCTAATTGGATTTGTGAACTCAATAAAAACTGAATTAAATGCATTTTGATGGTGTGACTTAATGTTGGTATTGGGTTCCTTGACCAGTCAACATTCAAAAGTTAAAAAAATAAAAAATAAAATTAAAAATATAAAAATAAAGCAAACTTGGCAAGCAGCATGCATAGACAAGTAAGCAGGAGCTACAGGACGAAAGGTTTTTTGGGTTTTGCTCTCAAAAAACTTTTGCATATTAAAATGTCATAAAAAGCAATGTGAACAATTTCCATTGCCAATTGCATTAAAATTCTGAACTAAAAACAAAACAAGAATCGTGGCAGTTTTATGCTCAGCTCACATAACAAAACACTTTGCAGTGCAATGCTGCGTATGTGTAATTTTGGCAGGCGCTGCACAAGATAAAATGTCATTAAGCTAAAAGTGCATCACGCACAAGGAGGTGCTGACCAACTGCAACAAGCTGCAATTGCAAATTTCGCTGAATCTGAAGCTGCAGCTGGAGCTGGAGCTGCCCACACAGTGGTCAGTGTTTGGCTTTGGCAACGGCTTCAGCTGTGCCTCATTGCGTGACTTCGACTGCGACAGCGAATGCGAATGCGAATGCGATTCCGATGACGCCTTCGCATGCCGCAACAGCAGGATGTGAAGTGGAGCCTCCTGTTGGCCAGATTACGCGCATGATATGCTAATTTACATGCAGTGCCAAGAGCCAAAGCCAGAGGAGAAGCCTTGTTGTGGGCGATCGATGGCCAGGCGAGACCATTGGGATTGTCGCTTGCAGCCCAGACGCTTGGGGTATGGGGCACACGGGACACACTGATCGATATCTGGCAAACTGGCGAAAAAATGTGGTAAATACAAGTAATCGAGTTGTAATAAATTTAAAGTGTGGGGCACCCACAAAAATACGCCAAGGCAAACTTGCTGCACGCATATTGACACGCACAGCAGCAGCAGCAGCAGCAGGACCGGGGTGAAAGGAAGAGGGCGAACAGTGAAGCAGTGAGGCAGTGGTGGCAGGGTACACTATAAAGTCCAAGAAAAGCTGTTGATTTTTAGCAAACATTTCACCTGTTTGTCCGTTTGGCTGTTTGGCCTGCCGACTGTTGAAAGTTCGGCCCGAGAGGCCATTTGGCAAGTATTTTTGTGTTGCGGTTGCGACCACTTAAAATCTACTGACTGACTGAAGTTGTTGCCACAGCAGTTGCATGCAACAAACGTCAATCACCCGCACAAAGCCAAACCGTTTCGCTTTATTGCTATGGAAAATTGTTGATTTGCCGCTTGATTGCGTGCATGGAGTACAGTTGGGGCGCTGGAGACAAAGCGGACTGCATCACAGATCGGCCATTGGTAGAAAACTATCGAGTGACTGTGGTCTGTGCGCCATGAAAAGCAAATCCCAAAACACCGTCAAGCAACGGGAAATGGCAATGAAAGTGATGGTCAAATCAACGATTAAGCGAGCCTCTTCAACAACCAAAATTATACAAAATGATCGCAGTGCCATTTGGCAAACGAAAGGAAAGATTGTCTCAATTAAAGGAAATCTTCACATTTATTTTCTTTTAACAATTCATTTCATTTAAGTTACGTACAAATCTTAAAGATAATTAACCAAATATTAGCCAACAGCAGCTTTCAATGCATTTCCGCTTAGGAACACGTTCGACATCTCCTGACCTTGTTCCATAATATAACTGTACTTGGCAACATAACCATTAGGACCGGCCTCATATGTAACAACCAGTTTCCCGGACTGTGGAAAATACTGCTGTTTGAGCCGGCCCTTCACTAGAAACTCTCCAGGTGCGATCTCTTCCACGGTCTCTTCACGTTCGGCACCAAGGTCATTAATTCTATGTGCAAGTTAGTCATTGATAAATTATTGATAAAAGTTCACTAAACATGTGAATTATACTTAAGAGTGTATTTGTGGTCACCAACTGGCTCCAGATGAAAGTTATTATTTTGAATGCGTGGCACTATTCCCGATACCGTCAAATTGACAAGTAGAACAAGAATCAACTGAATAAACTGAATATTAGTAAATATTTAAACACTCTATAAACATAAATATTACCGAAATAAGCAAATTTTCACACATTTTGTCTTTGATCTTTCTGACTCTGTGTCCGGCAGTAAACTAGATTGACAAGTCCAAGCGACTCATCTCTGTGGTTAAAACCATATTCGCTAAAACTTATATTTAGACAAAAACAGGTTTTAATTTCGAAGACAACCAAGACACAATAATTTAAACTTGTGACCTTCAGTGTCAGATTGTGTGACAGCAGAAAGAGCATAATCAAATTATGATGATTTAGAAAGGAGTGAAGAAACTAAAAAAAAAAATCTCTCAGTTATTGGTAATTAAAATAAAATGCGTTAGTAGTTAATGCGCAACGTGCTATTATTATATACATAAATATGAACCAGTTAACGAACACACTTTTTCTTTCTTGGAGTACGAGATCAAAGCTTTGGTAATTCAAAGTTTTATTTAAACTCGAACGAACACTTTTACGACACACATTTTTACGCCGGAAGTACTCCCTGCGGCGCTATATGAGCCCCTAACTAGGTGACTGTGCTCCATTGCTGGGAACGGAAGCCGCATTTTCCTTAAGTTTTATTTTTACCTACTAAAGCTGGTAACTGGCGGCAGTCCGGAGGCGGTCATTAACAGCGCAAGCATTGCATTTTATTTCAAGATACTAAAAAGCGTCCTTTTATATGCAGGCTTTCATCGTTATTCATTAGTCAGTCAAATGCAAAAAAAAAAAAATAAGCGGCTTTAATAGAAAACTGTTGCCCCATTTATGAATTTATTGTTATTGTCTTGAGACACAAGCGACACGCATTGATTAGTTAAAGTGGATAAATAAATTATAGACAACAGAAACAAAACTTACTAACAAATTATGCAACAGTTTATAAATAAAGAGACAATTAAATGAAGACATTTCACATAACTCGAGCTAAGATCATTGAGGACAATCTAAAAGAGGTTGTCCATTTATTATTTATTTATTTAAAGTATAAAATACAAATAAATTCGTTACAAACTTCACGACAAAATAATTATACACCTGCTAAGGCTGAAAACTACCACATAAACCTACTATATAAAACAGATATATATATTAATGAAAAGAGTCCGGAGGATCGACCACAGAAGAATGGTTGCTTCTTTGGTCTTAGGGGCTGAGGTGGAGCAGCCTAAGCAGACTTTATCTAAGAAGCAAGTTTTATCTTCGCTCGATCGAAAAATAGTGCTTGGCATATCGGATATATGTCGGCTGTTCGAGTCTTACCTTCAGTTCATAATTCCCGATATTCGGTAAGCAAATCCCTAAGTATGCATATTATATAAAAATACTACAAATTTAACCCACATCAGATGTTATCCATTTTCATAAATGGGTCGAGTTGGCAATCAGTACAAAAATCAGCTGCAGAAAACTCTAATTTATTATCCAATCCATGCAACTTACCAAACCAAACTTAACGTAAATCGAGACATCTTTTCATCGGCCAATTTAAAGAGGTCTCTTTCAAGAATAATATGAAAAGCTTTTTACCCATTTTATAGGATTTCGATTGGAACATAAAGATGAAACGCATCGATTCGTTAAAGGCTGTTTTTTTTTTTTAAATAGGTTTAATAATTGGGCAAAACCGGAACCTTGACGTCTTCATAGTAGATGGAAGCAAACGAAATATTTTGTGTGGTAACGTCTGTAAAATATTCATGGTTTAATTACATTATATGCTATATGAACTGTTATACGCCATTGATAATATATATATGTATTTTTCAACTTTGATTCAAACTGTTATACACTGCATTTCTTAATGATTATTTGGCAACACTTTAACATGCTGTCAGCTTAGACATCAGCTACATCCACAGTCATCATGGAATACATATAGTACTCTTCCGTCAGAATCTCATCATTACTTGCAAACAGCTTAACTACTTTTATGTATGTACATCTAAGCACCGTGCCACACAGACAAACTGTCGGGGCGTGCACGCGTTGCCTCAAGCCAAGCGTCTGTCTGGCAGAGGTCCGCTGAGCACCCACAAGCAACCACAGGCGGCATTCCTTAGGTGAACCCGTCGCAGCAGACGCTGCAGCAATAGTTGATGATTTTGCCAGCTGACCTTAATCACAAATTTGCATGCGCGATGGGGTCTCGAGCCGAACACTTACAGAAATGCTGTTGTTGCAGTTGCAGTTGCAGTTGGCGACGCATGCAGCTGCAACAGGTGCAGCAGTCTTTGCTAGTTGCTGTCACAATCGTTGTGGAGTTTTATATGGCTATATGCAATTCTTGCATATAGAGTCGATACACCCACACACGACCTTAGCAGCTCATTGATTTCCATGCCTCATGCCTGCTATTTTAATGCGTTGCAACTGCATATTTTGTAAGGTCGCTTTAGAATGAGAAAACCGGCCTCGCCTGGGAACGCGGCAACACCCGCAATTGTAAGTTTACGTATTTTTATGAAACTTTTTTTTAGCGGGTGTTTTTTTAGTGAGTTGCAGCTGCACTGCACAGCAGCTTGATTTATATGACAAGAGCTGAACTGAAGGCCGTGCTCATATGGCAAAAGAATTGTCAACAGAAAGGCCCATAAAAGCCGTGCGACGAGATACGAGCCCGATACCAGACAATAATCAACACATATTGATCATATGCAAGTGGTCAGCAGACCATTGGACTTCGCTGGCTCTCTATTAATTAAGCAACAGCAATGGAAAAAACTGAACTGCCGTTTTGGTCACTACACGTTCACCCAGCTACAAATTGCTGTTGCCACTTTGGTACGCCAGCCGCTGAATCTTTGGCTAGTTGACTAGTTGACTGCAGGTTCAGGCGACCAATATGCTTATCGTGTTGGCATCATCGCCAATTGCGAGCACGATGGACAATGAAAATGGTCTGAGATGGCATTCCCGACCAACAGTTGAGGATGACATATGCCTTGGCTGGTAAAATGTTGGGGCTGCAGATGCGGATTGGTCAATAAAAGAGGCAATCTGCAACTCATCATTTATACACAACGCGTTGTCCTTGTCGACTTCTCATAAATGTGACAGTATCCATAAGAATAGTTGATTTGGATGTGGCATCTAACACATTTAATAAGGGAATGAAATACTGAATCGAATACTTCCACAGCCATAATATATTTTGAAAGCTGACTCGAGATTTAGATTGTAATTAAGTTTTAGGTCTACACTTGGAAATGCTTAAATTTTCCTCTACGAAACCATATCTAGGTACAGTGATAATATTTCCTATAGCTGCCTGAATATGGTTTAACCTTTAACATTTTAATTTGAGTGCACAACATTCTTATAAAAGTTCGACATATTTGTTAACTGAATTAACGGAATCGTTTAACAATAAAATTGCAGACATTGAATTTGATTCAGACTTTGGTTAGCCAATCCCCAAAGTCAATTTGAAACAAACTTGTGGCCCGTAAACGACAAATGACATTCAAAAAGCTATGAATTTAATGTGCAGCATGAATGAGGCAGCTTTATGCGGGTGCTCTTAGCCAGGCCAAGCTGGTTTCACCCCCGCACCGTCTGACGTCTCCGGCCTGCCCCCACCAAGCGCAGTGTGGTGTAATTAATGCGACAGCAGCTGCGCTTTGGCAAAGCACCCCTTCACCTCTGATTCCCCGTCGCAGTGTCCGTTCCTTTGGCGCTGTTGGCTTATCTGACGTATGCATATTAAAAATCTTTATAGTCTTTTGCGGTTTGTCTTTGACTATTTTTTGCTGGCATGCATTCGATTTAGAAAATGTCTCATTGGGTGCGTGAGTGTGGGAAACCTGCTTGCAACTAGCAGCAGCAGCAGCAGCAGCAGGCGGGTGAAATGGGCATGAGTGATTCCAATCGGAATCGTCCGCCTGGCGCTGCCAAACGGAGCACAGCAGCCGCACAGACGATTGGGATCGGCAAATGACAGCGGCGTTGGCGTCGGTGGCTGCCTCCTACAAGTTTCATTTGCTCAGCTCCTTGACAGCAATTTTATTTAATTTCTGTGCTGATGATACGCTAGCGATAAGGAGCACATTTCTTGGCTAAAATTGCATTTCATTTGCGCTCAACAATTTATATAGACAGCTAGAGGGGGGCATGCAAATGGCGCTCCTCAAACTTTTTGCCACCTGCCTTTGGCTTTTGTGATCAGCGTCAACATGATGCGAGTGCAACTTGCTGCCGTGTGGACCATAAAACAAGAAAGAGGCATCAATAACAAAAGTCGAACTTCTCATACACTTCCCCGCATCTAAATGTGAATAATTAAGTGCGTTGAGAATATATTTCAGTTCATTTTGTTATGCTAAATTTTAAACAAAAATTTAATTATTTAATTAATTTTCACCATAAGAAAGGTTTAATCCTTAAGAAGAAATTCGTATGCCCTGGGTAGGATATGTCATGTCTCGAGTTTCGGACCCTAAAAACAAGAGCGTCCAATTTGTGCGGCTTGTCGTAAAGTTTTTTTTCGAGGCTTCAGCTCCTAAAACGGCAACCATTCATTTGGTTTTTATGAGGCAAGCAGCCAGGACGACATCGCAGTCGTTCGTCTGACTTGATTAGAAGCAACGACCAGGTGGCAAAGCTTGGGTTGCATCGCTTGTCTTGTCCTGTGGCATGTCCTGTTGATTTACGTATGTGCTTATTGCACTTTTGCATCATGTGCGCACACCCCACACGCCACACCCAATAACCAAAACACCCACAAGACAACCGACCGACCGACCACCTGGACCATCGAGTCCAACAATGCCATTGCCTGGACAAATTGTCTGGCATTTTTTAGTTTGTCAAAATGTTTAACCCGTTAATTGTGCGATTAATCGCTGTATTAGAAGCTGCCAGCGACCACTAAATCAACAATTGGCAACGGCAGCACAGCACACTTGCCATAGGAGCTATATTACAAGATGCAAGCTGGATCCGCGATTGCAATTTGTTTGCCACATTCGCAATTACGCAAGCAGCTCTGCTGCCAGCTACCCACAAAAGCAATATCAGCCTTGCTTGAAGGGGGGGGACGTGGTTCAATGATAGGGGGAGGGCGGGAGGGTGGAGACTAAACAATAAATAATGAAGCGAAGCAGCGGCACGTAACAATCGAAGAGAGGAGACGACGCCCGTTCATCAGCGCCCATCAGCTGCAGCTGGCCAAAGATAAAACGCAACCAGGCCAACTCCAACCTTGATCGTGCCGCGCAGCTTTTGTCAACCAGATAAAGAGAGAAACAGAGAAAGAGAGAGAGAGAAAGATGAGAGAGATAGAGGGGGGAAAGGGGCTGTGATTGCAATCGTGAGCCGTTGATTGCAGCTGATATACATCAATATGAAACAATGCCAGGTTGTAAAAGTCTCAACGCAACAGCTACTTCAGCTTTTAGCACCTGCAATCGGGAAGGCATCTTCTCATCATTGCCATTATTAAGTTGTAAAATGCGAAACGCAGTAAATTTGTAGCTCACCGACGTCGAAATACTCTTTTATGCATTTTTTTTAAAGTGACTTTATTTATGTACAATTCTTAAACATCGAAAATAGTAGCACAGATCTTTCATTATATTTCCAAGTCACATTGAAAACGTTTTGAAAAAGTCTGAATTCAGTTCGGTTAATGTTTATTGTAAAGTTGCTAGGCTTTCGCCAGAAATTCAAGATATCTTTAATGAAGCCTCACACAGCTGCGCTCGTCTGTCAGGGGAAATTGATTATGCGATCCCTCTGCTACCGAAAGGGAGAAACCGAAACTCACTTTTGGCCCCTACTCTGCCAATGCAGATCACTTTCAGACATGGCGAGCCCCCGATTCGCTCCAAAGTGCGTGTGAAGCCGCCACGAAGCCTTGACAGCTGACCGATGCCTGGGAATCCAATGTGGCATCTGAGCTACGCATTGATTGAGAAACTGGCTGGCCGGCTGGTTTGGAACTAACATTGTGCATACGCCGCGTGCATCAATTTTCCAGAGATGTCGACGCACGTCATCAGCGTTTGTATCTCAATATATGAAGCAATTTTTAATAATTGACAATTAAACTAACAATAATTGACAATAAATATTAAAGCGGCGGCGGCGGCGGCGGCGACGCGGCAATTCATGGCGCGTTTTAGCCATATATGTCGGACCGCTCGTCGGGGCTCGTCATCAGCAGCTCAACGTCAAACGGCGACCGTCTGACAGTCTGTGAGAGCGGCTCGATAGAGAGCGGCTTAATATAACTCAATTAGATGAGAGTTCGAGCCGATAAATCAATCACGAAAAACAGCGCCCATAATCAGAGCAACAACACTGAAATGGTTATCGGAGGCAACCCGCAGCTTGGCACCTGGCTGAGTTCGGCGGCCAAAGATCAAGACAACGACCAAAACTCTTCGACTCGGGAAGCAAGTTTTGGTTGATGATTTGCGTGCCGCGTTGCCATTTCTCAGCAGCATCCAACGATGCCAACTTCCGGTGCCGGCTTGAGCGAGACTCCAGCAGTAACACTGTCTGGGATTCAGGCTTAATTGAAACATTTTGCGTAAGCGGTCAGACGAGGTGGGAGGACTCTGCTCCGGTGATGCGACAGCGTTTTACTTCACTTGACTCGAGCGCAAGGCGCAAGGCACCCACGCAGCATTTTGTTGGACTCACTTAGGCACTCTCTGTGGCAACTCCCAACAGGCACAGCTCCATTTGGACTACGGCTTGTCACAAATTGAAAGCTACAAGCGGCAAGTACACGATTTATGTGGGCCGATGAGTTGCAGCAGCATTAAAGGAAAGTGCCTCTTGATGCAACATCAGGGCACTGGCTCCAAGATGAAGGGTTAATGGTTAATGGGTGGAGGGATGGAGGGATGGCGGCCAAACAAATTTTCAAATGCCTGGCCATTGCCATGGTTAATCCAGGCACATTCAGCGACATGACCATGAACACCGCCGCCAGTTTATGGCATTTTAATGGTCACTTAATTTTGTTTATGTTTAATGGGCGCGCCTGTGGCAGCTGCCTGTGGCTCCGATTGTGGCTGAGCTTGGTTGCAGCATCGTATATTGATTGCCGATTAACGTACCAGGTAGCCGAATCAATGGAGACGACGACGACGCCATTGTTCGCAAAATTGCGCATAATTTCTAGATGTGGCAGCTTTTGTTAAATATTTAAGCGAATCTAGCAATTTTAATAAGCTCTCCCAAATGGTCAGCATACAACTTTCCCACAGGCCGCAAACTAAGCCGCTATCTATGCAGAATTAACAAAACCATAAAGTAAATACTGGAACCACATACCATATAACAGCAGCAAGCCCAACTCCGACTCCAGCTCCAACTCCGACTCCAACTCGAGCTTCAGCTGAAGCCCAGACCGGCAGCTCTAATGATGATGAGCGCATCGCTTTTTGCAAGCAAATTGCAGCAGCTTTCTTGCCTTTGTCGGCTCACACCTCAATCTTCAATTGCATATAGCTCCATGTCCAAGTCGAAGTCCCATTTCAGCTTCCAGCTTCATGCTCCAACTCCCGGCCAAAGCTGGGCCATGAGTTGATTTTCTACCTCCTCTGCATATTAACTGCAGCAGTCCTAATGATTTATGGATGGCAATTTCAGTGTTATTTTATTGCATTTTAATTAGCGTAATATCAATTTGGGCCCAACACTGAAAATAATGTAGCTTTATAAGAGCCGCTAAAAAAAAAAAACACACACACAGATAGAAGACACAGGAAAGACAGAGATAGATAGAAAACGGGATAATGCTTCGGGGGAGTTGAAAACGACTTATGGAACACTCATTAAATTTTATTTATCCACAGAGTCAGCAGAGGTCGCACCAGAAATCGCACTTAGTTGTCAGCTGGAGCTGCAGCTTCATCACAGATTTCTGCTTTTTTTTCAATCTTTCTAGTGCCACACCCACGTTGAACATGCAACTAACAACGCGTGTCGTCGCAACGCCCACATGTGCTACATAAATTTACCAATTTAATAACTCATAAATGTATGTAAATATGCAAACACAATAATGTGCCACATATCTTTCGAATGTCGCATATCGGGAGGGGTTCCAGCGGGTTCCTTCATACAAAATTAACTGGAAAATTTGCAGAAAATCGCTGGGAAGCCAGTCTGGGCGAGTCACTAAGCAAATATCATTCACAGTTTAAGAGACAAATATTTTAATGGACTATAAAAAGATTAACCTAGAATAATGCTGTGCATTCTGGTTTAATTTACTAAATTATTTAAATATCGTAATTAAGTTAGAAGTGTGCATTTTGAATCAAAACCAATTTACTGAATTTCCAGTTTCCATAAATCAAACAACATTAATTAAGTGTATAAAATCCAAAGTAAGCCAGAAACTCGTTAATGATTGAAGCTTGATGACGTTTTAATTGTTTTGTCATTTGGCAAAAACCTTCCAAAACGTGATCGCATTTTCAGCACTGTCATAATTTGCTCATCTGAAAGTAAACCGCATTTAACTAGCAAACCGCATAACTTGCAACAGAGTAAATGATGCAAGAGCATAAAGAAAGAAACTGAAACCCATAAAAAGTCATCTTTCTTCCGCTGGCAAAACGATGACAAATTGCATGAAATAATATAAATTTTCAGTCAAGTCAGTAAAACTGTCTGTGCCTGGGGCCGTCGAGTGCTGCAGCTCAGCGCCAAGCTCGAAGCTCGAAGCTTGAAGCTGCATGCTGCAAGCAAGCTCTCCATGTCAGCAGCGTCTGTAGACTATGTGGCAAGTAAACTGTTGTTTTTCACGACGACGCGTGTCACATTGTCCACCCACAAGAGCAGACGACAACAGCAAAGCAGACCAACGGTCCGGACAGAGTTGGCCAGACAGCAATTGCTCTGATCTCATAGGAGTCGAAAAAATTTGCATAATTTGCTGTTAAGGATTGTTTTTGCGCCCGTCTAGGATCACCCACGCCATGCCACACTTGCCTCAATGGTGACTGGCAGTTGCCAGTTGCTAGTTTACCAGTTTGCCAGTCAACTGGCAAAAACGCCCTTTACTGAACGGAGTCGGTTATGATTGCATTCAAGTCAATTACCAACACCCGCATGGCATACCCACATGCTGGTGGTAATTGAGAGCGAAAACCCCTTTCGATGCTTTTGTTGCACCAACAATGACAACAAATTGATCGGTTCAGCTGAGCAGCTCATTAGCGCGTTCATTAAACCCACTTGGCCACTTGGCTAGTTGGCTACTTGGATAGTTGGCCGCCGCATGCGATCAATAATTGTAGAGATTTTCGTTTAATTTGTTTAAATTAGCGCTGGCAAAGGCAATTTTCTCACTGGCCGCCGCCGCCGTCGCCTCCACTTAATAAATCTTTGTAAATTTATCGTTATCGCCTAATAAAATGTCACTGCAGATGTCACAGACATGTGATAAATTGAAAGCGCCCAGCATTTGAAAATAGCAAGCAATTAAGAGCAGCAGCAAAAGTAAAAGCAACACCAGCAACAGCAGCAACAGCAGCAGCAGCAGCCACTGACCAAAGCCATCAGGCAACAGCAGCAACACCTTCAACATCCACTTCAAGTGGAGTTCGCAAGTGGAACAGCATCAGGAGTTGGCCATATCAAAGCATCTCTCAGTCAGTGGCAACGGCGGTGGAATCGTCTGATTGCAGCAACATGCTCGAAATTACTTTTCTGTGTAAACTGTGGCAAACACACACCAGCACACACACACACACATAAAAAACAAAACGAGCAACAAAAGAATAAAGGGGTTAGAAGTATCTGTTAGCCCGAAGCTAAAATACACTCAGTTTATAAACTGAGTTTCTATTGGTATATAAAATAAAGCAATTACAACACTAACTCGATTATTTAGACTACTCATTAGAAATATATCTGAGACAACTAAGAATGAAATGAAGCAAATGATAATTCAAAGTTCATATGATAATCGATTCAAAGTCATAAGGGAATAACCAGTCTAGAATACCCGTACTCATCTGGTATACCCATTCCAGCAGATCTCATTGTCTTGAACTTCAACATTTTCACACACTCTTCTCACGGGGGCAGGCGGCGTGGTTGTCGACGTCGACGTCGACGTCGCTGTCGGCAGCAGCTGCGATAAGCGGGAATTAAATAATTTTACACTCCATACGATTATCGGGCAACGATTGCGATTGCAATACGGATACAGTCAGTGTGTGTATGCTAACGAGCAGGCAGCTATAATTGGCCCAGGCCACAAACAGCAACAGACACACATACATATACACATACAAATACATATACATATACATATACATATACATTTACAGGTATGCATGGAGCAGAGGTACTCGCACAACGCGATTCGCATCCTTACGTCCTATCTCTATCTCAATCCCTCTCTCGCTACCTCTCCCTCTCGCTCCCTCTCTCTCTTTCTCACTCTTCCGCTGTGTAACATGGCCACGCGCTTGGTCGGGAGTCAAGTAATTGACAAACAATTACCTTTAACGCAGCATTGTTCCCGCTCTGAAGCTCTCTTTGATCCTCGGCGTACTCGGTTGTTTTTTTTTTGCAGCAGTGTTCGGCATTTTGGCTTTCAAGTTTTGGTGCGCAGAGACAAACACCTCAATTCTCAATTTTGGTAGCCAAAGCGAGCTGCTTTGGTTATGCCGAGCCTAGGCGATTGTCTGTCCAGCTGCTGATGCTGCACCCCCAACACCTGCACACAAAAGACTTGGCGTAGCAGACCCAGGGCATACCCATTGCCCATACCTTGAGCCCCCATATCCAAACCCATAGCTATACCATAATAATAAATATTTCATGAAGCTGTCAGCAACAAATAATCTAAAACTGCAGCAAGCTGACCAAAGGCACAAAGGAGCCGCCACCGCCGCCACTTTTGAGAATTTGTTGGCTCCAACTTCAGCTATGGCTTTGGCTTTGGCTTTGACTTGCTGGCTGCACCACAATGGCCGCCGCCCTGGCAAGCGTTTACTTGTGGGTGTTAGCAGTCACTACTGGGCAAGGAATGCGGAAAGCAGTTGGAGTTACCAGTTACCAGTTGAATGCATTTATTAAACATAAATTCATGGCCATATTGACATTGCATTTGCTCACCAAAATCAATTCAATTCAAATATGCATGCATCCGTGCCAGTTTCAACTGGAGTTGCAACTGGAGTGGCACAATCGGAGCTGGAGCTGGAGCTGGAGCTGAAGCCTGTAGCTGGCATAAATGGAGCAGCAGCCATCGCCCGCTGCATGCACCTGTCAATGCATTGACATAAACCATAAACCGGTCGAAAGCGCTGCTGCTGCTTCTGCTGCTGCTGCTGCTTACGCACTTGCAATGAGATCAGCACGGGATGCTGTTGCAGATATTGCTGCGGACCTGTTGCCATCATTTGATGCGTCAAACATGCGCTCAAACGCCTTGCTTTGCCTTGCCTCCCCTTGCCACTCCTTGCCTCGCCTCTCCACGCAATCTTGTGCACCGGCGTCGGCCTCGGGGCTGGCAGAAAATTTTTATTATTATTATGACCATTTTAGCTACCAAGCATGCGTAAAGCATACGGCCAAGTGGGCCGGCAGCCACATCCACATCCACGTCTGAGGCGCGTCTGCTTCTGCGCCGGCGCAGCAGCGAGTGCAGCATCAACATCGGCAGCCAGCCAATAAATTGTGACGCTAATGTAAAGTGTGGCAAGCCATTAGCATTGTGGTACGAGTTGCGGGCAGCGGGTAGTTAGCAACGGCCACCGATCTGCAAAGTCATCAGCCGCGGGTTATTGAACCTGCCCCACAGGGACAGCTGACGAGTACATCCCGTGGCACCTCAAAGTGGAAACTGGACAAGCCCACATACTGCATCTGGAGCAAGGTTGCGTGGGCTGTTCTATACATTTTAAGTTAGCCTCATTACAGTGGAAAGATCTACCAGATCTTGTCGTTCCAGCACAACTACTGATCTCTTGTTACTGATATAAAACCGATGAACGTTTTTTTTTTTTGCTGAATATTAATTAGATGGAACAAAAATAAAAATATTATAATAAATAAATAGACAATGTTTAATTTGATAATATAATATTATATTTAAGCAGCCAATGGAAAATAATCTTTTTGCAATATTATTTTAATATTACTTAATTTCCAATCGATAGGCCCTCGCAGCAGAGCAAGATTGAAACCAGAGGCAGCCCTGGAATAGACTCGCCTTTTGGCATTTTTTTTTTATGACGTCCGCTGAGTGGTTTCACTTCCAGCGGAAAACGGAAGCAGCTAGTTTGACTTGACTGGCCGTGCTGAATGTTGAATGTTGAATGTTGCAAGATGACTTCCTCGATAACGCATATTTTTTGTAGGCGCTGGCTCTGGCTCTGGCTCTGGTTTGCATTTAATAGATTAATTAGAGAGACGGCCAGAGCCGCCCAATGATTAAGCAAAAGTTGTTGTCGCTCGCCGACTTCCGTCAATCAAAGTGGCAAGGAAATGTGCAGCAGCAGAGGATTACGGGAGGCGGTGGAGCGGCGGCTGCTGCTGCAGCAGGTGGAGGCGACACTTGCCAGCGACAATTTGTTGTTGTCCAAGTTAAAGTTTATAAACCGGCCAAAAGACAAAACGCAAAAGCAAGCGCAAAACTCAATTCAAACGCCTGCTGCGACTGCGGCTGCTGTCCAATTTTTTTGCGCCGCCTTTTGTCAACTGGCACTGCGAGGTGCTCCGGACGACGGCGATGGCGACACACAACAACAACAAGCTGGGCAACAGCAAAAAAACAAAAAAAAAAAAAAACAAAAATATATACAACAAGTACAAAAAATGCCAACCGCAAGGCACTTGATGCCAAGCGACGGTGGCGCTGGCGGCGCTGGTGGCGATGGCCAGGTCCTGAGCCCAAGCCCAAGTCCGGGCCCAATGTCGACGACGACACAACGTGGTTAGCAAATTTATTATGTAAACGGAAATACGGCATATCCTTGCTCAGTGGCGATGGCGATGGCGACGGCGCCGCAGCAATAGAAATAGTTTTGCGGCTCCTGAGGCACAAAAAAAAAGGAGGCAAAGATAGGAGAGAGCGGGAGATGCCAGCTGGAGCGGGAGTGGAAGCTGAAACTGGATGTGGAGTTGGAGGGCCGAACTGCAGGAGCTGCCGTAGCTCGTAAATCGCATAAATTGTATAATTCTGGCCGGGTCATTGTTGTTGCAGTTGTTGTTTGTTGTTAGATTTGCTGTTGTTGTGTTGTGTTGTGTTGTCTGTTTTGTGAATTTGTTGCCAAATTGCGTTTGTAGGTGCCCCTTTGTTATGGACAGCAGCAGCAGGAGCAGGAGCATGAGCAGTAGCCGTAGCAGACAAAGCGAAAATGAAACAATATGTTGCCCAGCAAGGACGAGCGACCAGCTAACAACTCCTGCGGCTTCTTATCCTATTGAGCATTTTGGACACGTGCACGAGAACTGCTTCGACTGCTTCTGCTCCTTCTGCTGCTTCTGCTGCATCTACTGCTGATGACAGCGATAGTTAATTAATGACAGGATCAACACCTGCGACAAACAGACTTGCAGTCAGCAGCTTTGAATTGGCTTAGAATGAGTCAAGTTGATTGAATTTCTTCTTGCCAATTACCACTGAGTACTGCAAATCTTGCTGCGAAACCTCATTTAACTTCCTCAGTTAAGTTTCTCCTCTCAACCCACGCAACGGGTGATTAAAAGTCGAATGATATATCTAAAATAAATATACAAAGTATTTAAAATTAATTTATTTTTTTACATTTTTATAATCAATATTTATTTATAAAATATAATTTTAACTCGCTGTAAAAGTCACAAATTGCATACATTTATTTTATTTTATTATTTTAAAATCAATATTTAGATATAAAGTGAAATTTGAAATAATTGCAATAATCACATATATAGTTTAGAATGTACAGTTTTTGAATATAAGTTACAGAATTTGTTTTTTTTCTCTAAGAATCAAAAAATGTTTGCCATGTACTGCAGCCCTGTTGCCCCTCGTAATTTGCACTCAGCATCCCTGGAAAATTGTAAATTTTTGCACTTGATTTCATTGTGGTCGCCGGACGCATCAAATAGACAAAAGTTTGCCAGCCAAAAGGACGCCATTGTAAATTTATGGCATTGAATTTATGTGCAACAAAGCGTGGCCCATTGAGCCGACTAGGCTGCAAGCATCGGCCTGCCTCAGCCAAAAGCAGACAAAAGTAAAAAAATAAGTCAAAAACTATAAAACCAAAAGTAAAAAAATTAAAAGTGAAAAATTATCATTGTAGTCAAAAATCCATCGATAGAAATGCACATTAATCTATAAGCTAAAAATAAAAGTAAAATTGTTCTTATTGCTTTTCCTAGTTGCTGGGTTTGTGGCAATTGAAATTAAAGCGCAATTGGTAGACAAAGTGGGAGAAAAACGCGTGCTAAATCGTTCAACACTTCTGCTTGGCCACGTCGAAGAAACACCCAAAAAAGCAGAATGAAGCCCATAATTCATATACCCAACACACATACACAAGCACACACATGGGTGTAACTGGCAAAATGTCTAAGAAAGCCAAAAGGAAATTGCAATACATTAAGAAATAAGCAATTTGCCTTGCAACAGCAGCAGAAAAAAGTGCCACAAGATCAGAGGCAGGATGTTGGATGCAGGACACAGGCCACGACCCGGGGCCAAAGGCAGCCAAAGTGTCGCGACTGGCGCAGTTAATGTTTAAGGCAAGGACACAGACACACACAGCAGCAATGCCACTTGCCACCAGCCCTCAAAACATTCCCTACGCTAAGTAGTTGCATTAAAAGCAGCACAGCCAAAACGCAGAGGCAGCAAATCCAAATCCAAACTCAACCGGCAAATGAAACAAATGCAAAGCAAATGTTGGGCACATCCCCTTCGCATCACACCATCCCGCCACATTCCACTGAGTCTAATTTTTGGCTGGAGTTCAAGTAACGTGCCACGTTGAGGCAGTAAATCTTGTGCGTGTGTTGACCGGCTTAAAGCTAATACTCAAATACTAATTCAATTCAATAATGTTCTATTAGATTTTTACATTTAACAGATTATCGAACAGGCGCTAACTTTTGCATAAAAGTTTCGTTACATATCAATTTGAATTGAGCGCTTAAAAATAACTTGTATGCAGGCCATCTATCAGCAACGCTAACGCCATCTATTGTTTTAAATGTGTTTGTGTGCGTGCAGCTGTTGCCAAGAAAACAAATTTTGGAATGCCAACGGATTGAATAGCGCTGCCAACTGAAACATTTCTAGGGCAGCTGTTGCCAACTAAAGGAATTGGGAGCGCATACTGATAGCTGTCGTACGCCAGCTGTTGCCAACTTATCAAATTTGGAATGCCAACTGATTGCATGGCGCTGCCAACTCTAAGCAGTCTTTCGGCAGATGCGTTTAAGCAGAGACGGTCACACCGTCGTTTTGCCGTCGTCCTCTTTGCTGAGCCATTCGCCGATGCAACATTCGTGAAATTTGCTAAAATTGTTACTTTTAACACTTGGACACTTGCCGCAGCTGCTGCAAACCTAAGCCGCGCAAATAATATACGTGGTGCTCGAGGCGCGACGCGTGTGTCTGTCTGCCTGTCCTAAAAGGCGGCTAATCTCAACACCATTTTTGGGGGCGTGTTCGCAACGACAAAAATGGAAAACGCATGCTTTGTGCTCAGATAAAAGGCCCAGCTGTGCGTCGGTCTCGCTCAACAACTTGCAACAAATTGTGCGACTTGACTCGCAAACCAAAAAACAAAACAACAACAACACAGCCAGCTACCGCAGACTTGCCACAACCAGGACAAAGGCGGTGGCTAACTGAAACAAGAAACCCAACCCGACACAAATACAAACAAAAACAAAAAAAAACCAACAACAACAACATGCACCCACTGCAAAGTAGTTAAATAATTCTGCCCTGTCTGCGCTTTATTTCCTCTTCATTATTCTTGTACTCGTTTTAATTTCAACAAGTTTTATTTCGGTTCTCTCTGTCTCTCTCGCTTTCCCCTCATCTTTTTTAAACCAATTCGACGCGCAGTTCTTATTTCGTTACTACACAACACAATACACAAACAACACATCCATTTACACTTTACTCACACACACACACACGAAACGCATACAGTGACAGTTAATTGCTGTGACGCAGCAGCAGCCACCGAAAAGCACCTGCAAAAAATAAAAGAAGAAAAAAGCGGCACGAGACCAGCGACCGGCTTCCATTGCAGCTGTCAATAAAGAAGAAGCTGCCATAAAGAAGAAGAACAACAACAAACACACACTTGTTGCGAACGCAGCAAAAGGAAGTGAGCGAAAGAGACAAAGGAATAGACACGCTGACAGGCAGCTGCTGTCTCTCAGTGTATCAAGTGCCTAAGCAGTTGGCAACTAACGTTCATTTTGCCGCCGTACTTACAACAACAACAAAACAACTCAAAGGTATGCTAAAGAATGTTTGTGCAAATATTTCGATTACCATTCACGACAATGCTAATTTACAAACGGCAAACGGTACCCGGCACACACACACATGCAAGCAAACATCTATATATATGCATAAATAAATCGCTGATAAGCTTGCGGCCTTTGTCTGATAAGGCGAAATCACGATTTTCATGTGCGCGCACATTTCAGTTAAACGCGACAGCAATCAAATGATAAAAAAATCAAGAAATATAAACCATGCCTTATCAAATTTAACGTCAATATATATTTGCCAATATGTGTGCAACAACATAAATTCATCAGTCGCCCTACTTACCCGACTTACCATATTTCTTTCAGATGGTCAAGGAGAAGCCAAACTCAACACGTATCTACGATAAGGATGGCTTCCGGCGACGTGCCGCCTGCATTTGCGTGCGCGCCGAGAACGAACAGGAGGTGAGTTTTAACTATGAAAATGTTTCAAAAGGTGTATCAAATGTATTCTTATTATATTCAATATATGTTGCAGGTGCTGCTGGTGACCTCGTCACGCCGCCCCGAATTGTGGATTGTTCCCGGCGGCGGTGTCGAACCCGAAGAGGAGCCCTCAGTGACTGCTGTGCGTGAGGTGCTCGAGGAGGCGGGCGTTGTTGGCAGCCTGGGTCGCTGTTTGGGTGTCTTTGAGGTAAACGATGGCTAACGACAGGATTATTCAGTAAATAAGTTGTTATATATTTTAGAATAACGATCATATGCATCGCACTGAGGTGTTTGTCATGAATGTGACTCAGGAACTCGATGAATGGGAGGATTCGCGTAGCATTGGACGCAAACGGCAATGGTTCACCATTGATGATGCCTTGTCGCAGCTGGCGCTGCATAAGCCCACCCAGCAGCATTATCTGATGCAACTGCAACACTCGAAGACACTGGAGAATGCCAACACGCCCGGTCGGGTGGTTAATGCTACGCATCCGCCCATATTGGCCAATTCTGCCTCGGCGGCTGCATCGCCCACAACGGCATAAGACAAATACTGCAGAAGGAATGTAATCACCTACTCATTCACACAGAGACTCACTCACACACACACAAACACTACACCACACTCTTTCTCACACACACACACACACCTATCTTCCACACCCACATTATGACATTTTTGAAATTTACAATTAGACAGGCAGTTAATTAATTTTTTCGGTATGTTTAAATCATTTACCCTGCCCCCGGTCTCCATTGCACTGACTTAGCAGTCCGCAACATTTTCGAGTTTAGTTTAAGTCGCAAGCTTCAGTTATGTTTTTAAAAATTGTATTGAGAAGCAGATGTATGTACTTTAAATATTAAAAAAAATATATATATACAACAACAAAAGGATTAAACAAACATACAAGTAACTAAATTAACAAACAAGAATTAAATCTACAAACATACATATAATAATTTTTGAGCGCATAGGGCACTTTTTGCAAAACGAAATACGTGTACTAACAAAAATTACGATATCTATTAGATTTTTCTACTCTTTTTTATAATTTACTCAAAAACATCTTGATTATTGTAATAAACAAAAATTGGAAATGGCTTTAAGGAAGCGCTAAAATTTATTAACTATGCTAAGCGGCCTAAAAAAAAAACAAGAAAATAAAATTAAATATAAACAAAAAAATTAATATATATATGAAAGGAAACACCAACGAAATAATTTCGTTCTAAATCTGCCACAGTTTAACAAGTTAACAACCCATGGGTAAACTTTGGTTGCAGATAAAACCCTAGAGAACTAAACAAATTAACAAAATTGCCTATGCAAAATCGATTAAACACACAAAATATAAATATAAAAACAAAGTTATATACCGTATGTGAACTTAATAGTCTAGCAGCGCCGATAAAAAAAAAACGTTAACTTATTGTAAAAAACATAAAAAAAAAAACAGAAAAGGAAAAATATGGAAATATAGTGAAGCCAGCAAAAATCAAAAGAGGAAACCAATTAAACTATATATATACAAATATATATATATATATATTAACAATAAGATACGCATGTGCACGCTGTACTTTTCAAAAATACAAAGCAAACAAAACATAATTCTAAAAACTAAAAGAAAAAACTTAAAATGTCAATGTGATAAGAGCTAATCAACACTTTTATGTAAAACTTTTTGAATACACTTACTTTTGGGCACTTTCAAAGACAACATTTTAATTCAAGTTTTCATGCTCAAGTGGGAAATTGATTTTCTATGAAATTTCAAATAAATTACAGACGAAATACATTTTCATCGGCAAGCTAAACCATAGTGAAAGAAATTGTTGCAATTAAACTTTAATTTATGACAATTAAAAACAAAAAAAAGGAAAATAAAAAAACACAAAACCAAAACTACAATTTAAAGCCACTTTATCTATCATGTATTTAAAAATTGTTTATTTATGTTACTTCTATATTTTTCTTTTGTATTATATTAATTAAAAATAATTTCTGTAAAAATTCTACCAATTTTTGAGCAAATCATCGGCAGAAGCTACCAATTCAACTACATGTGCATTCTGGTCATCTAACCGCCTCCCAGCTGTTGCTGTTGCTGCTGCCTCAGACGTGGACTCTCCGCCTCCACTTCGGGGTCAGCACCGAAGGCAGCAATCATCGACTGAAGCCACTCCTTCATCTCATTGTAGAGCCTTAAAGCCAACTGTAGATTGGGAGCCATGCGACGACCTGGCACCTGATGTTCCTTTGGCGGCTGCACACACATCTTAATCAGCTTCTGCACCTCTCTGGGCACACGTATCCCACTCAAGAGCCCCGGCTGAAATGTGCCGCTGCCCAAAAGGATATAATCGCAAAATATTTGGAAGTTGTTATTCTGCTGCACATGTGTGCAAGCCTGTCGCTCCGCATCGCATAGTCCGCGGCAGGAGTTGAAGTTGCAGTCCTGATTGGTGTGGCACTTAACGCCATTGGAGATACGCTTGTCCAAGTGACTCTCCACATAGATATGCTCAGCGCTTTGGTACTTGAGACGCCGGTCGGGCGTAAGGCCAAAGCGATTCACTTGTATCTTACACATTCGCAACGGCTCCGGCTTCATCTCCTCCAGCCGAAACATGTACTCCATAATATTGAGTGCATGCTTCAAACGCTGCTGTCGATTTGAGGCGCTGCACAATGGTGGACGAATGGTTATTTAATCGAATAAGATTCTTTACTTCTCTGTTGACTTACAGATACTGAATGATGCTGGGGTTGGACTGCACAATGTCTAGGCCCTCTGTGGCATAATAGGGGCCACAGGAGCCCAGCACCGCTGGAAACACGGACTCCTCATCAAACAGCTTGCCCATCATATAATTGTTATCCTTGAACAATCGCCAGAAGCTCACCATTTGCTGTGAGTTATTATCCGCTATCTCCTGATTTACCAAAGCGCGAATCTACAAATCCAACGATCCAAACTTTAGTTACAAAACACTCCAAATAATCGTCAATAATTCATACCATATTATCATCTAAGGTTACATTGTAGGCAAGTATTATGTGCAGCTTGACAATCTCGTGGAACTCCTCGATCTTTGGATAGATGGCATCACCCTTACTGTCCGTCCAGCTCAAATCGTCATCGTTGTGCTTAGCCAGCTACTTGCAAGTAAACGTTAATCTGGTAGCCATGACAACCCGTAAAACTAATGCCAAACTGACCTACCTTCACCGCATACAAGTCACCATTCTTTTCGGCCGTAAACAAAATAGTTTTCATGTCATTCAACGGACACTGAAAGTTATCAAAGTTTGACTGGCTGCCGCACAGCTCCTCGCAGAGCGATCCACTAAACTCGTGATGCTCATACTTTTGGCACTACCAATCGATATATGATTTTAATTTAATTGAAAAGATTGTAAGTTTTTCTTTTCTTTGTTTTCTTACCATGTGCGTGAGACTTCGGTGCGACATGAGTTTGAAGCAGAAGGAGAGATTTAGGAACGCATAGCTAAAGAGGCCAACCGCCAGCAGCACTGCAATTAAAACCGTACGCTGCATCCCTAAGCGAAATTTGCGCCGTAATGCAGTCAACATATTATATTTTAATTTAAAAATTCATCTTTCGATCAGGTTTTCTTCTGCATGTCCACTTGAGGTATATACACCAAAGGATAGGCAAAACTGTCCGTGGCAAATAATTTGACATTTTGTTGACATGCGCAATGCACATTTAGGAATGTTAGCGTGGGAGTGGCAATAAATTCAGGAACTTATCGATATATATGTAGTTTACACTCTTTTTTTTTGTAAAATATTTTAATATGTTTCGCACCTTACGAAGAAATCCTTGTGATAATTGCACATATTCAAAAAATAACAAACAATAAGCGTTTCTCTTTCAAAAACTGTTGCATACTTTAAGGAAATGCGTAGAACGTAACTGAGATGCAGGTATGTGTCTAAATTAGGGTATGTTTTTGTCATGGATAAGATTGCTATTTGCTAACAAAGCTTGTTGTGTGTCATGAATAAGGTTTGCATCTTTGCTAAGATGATACAATGAGGGCTCAGAATATTCAGTATACATATTTCAACTATGAATGTATACATCTTTTTGGAAAAATAAGTTATGTCTTACTTGGGAAGTAGAACTACTGTATAATAAGGGTAGAACAGAAACTTTCTATGCACAGAATTTAAGCTTAATATGTCCTAAATCGGATATTATCTTCTATAGTAAAAGCATCAAAAGTTAAGAAGACTCTTTTTTTTTATTGTATTACTATTAATTCCCATATTCATTGAATAAATATGTTCATAGTGTCGTTTTATTAGTTGCCTTTGTGAATTTCTTATTTGTAATAATTACCTACTATGGAAAAATGAACAGAAATTTCATGCACAAACATTTAATCTTTTAAAAATGCTCTTATTTTTATTTTCAGTATTGGTAAGAACAATTAATTTTTGGCAATTGGTTTAGCTATAGTTTTTGTTGCATACTTGTGGGCGTCATAATGTTGATTTGCACTAAAATTTATTCAAATATTATACAAACAAAATGGGTTTCTCAAAAAAATAAAAAAAAAGTTGTTTGCCTCTCTCGGTTATGAGATTCAAATAAGTGCCGGGCAATATCAAAAATTAATTGCTGTTATAGAAGCTTTGTAGTCTTTGATCCGAATGGATGTCGTAGACTTCATTGGTTTGCACTGTTTGTTGGCCACACGGATATGGTGCCAATAATCATGCTTAACGCTGATCAGCCAAATTAGAAAGATTTCAGTATCGGGACCACCAATGGAAGACTTGGTGGACTGCATTATATGATTGCTGTTAACCGCAATGAACTCGGACATATGCAAACGCGTAGTCATTACGAGCACAGGGAATATATTGGGTAATTTGGAATCGCAATTCTTGTCGTTGAACTTGCCTTTCACAAAGTAGACCATGTTGCATTTGGTCTTATTCATTAATAGAAAGTTCTGGCCCGACCGAGTGAAATACGCTCAAAGGACAGCGATAGATGCTCGTGCATCAGGTGATTTTTGAACCCCGAGATATAAAACATTTTCAGCAGATTTATCAACTCATTTGAGTGGCAAGCAACTGTGCTGGCGGTGGATCACCGCGATTTGCTTGATCCTTAGTATTTAATGTCTGCAGCAGCTGCTGTGGATCATGGGTAAAACTGCAAAATGTTGCTCGCTGCACCGTGGACACCAGAAGGATCAGTTTGCTATTGAAGCGCATTGGATGCAAAGTTAAGGTTTCAGTTCTTTCTAAACATTAAATCGAATGCACTGTTTCTTCATTTGGGTTGTACCCAATTGACGAGAGAGAAACCGCTTCTTCTAGGCCGACATCATGATAACTTTTGATATGTTTCGCTTGGCTCAAAACCCGTTTCAATGGCCGGCGGAGCAGAGGGCTCAATGCCGTTCTCATAGGCGTCCTCAACCAATTCGTTAACGGAACACTCAACTTTTTTCGAGTTCTTCTGTAGCGCCGGCAATATGCTCTTCAGTCTCTCTCTCAGACTTCAATTTCATATCACTTCAATTTCATATTACGTTGACGTTCCAGTTTGTCCAACTCGGCCTTGACCCGGTCACATTCACCCTAGACACGGCGACGAATGCGATCCCACTCGCACACCAGAATCTGTTTCTCAAGCATTTTGTTTGTTGAGTTCCGTCTTGAGTGCTTCCAGTTTCATCTCCATAATGTCTCTGGCCACCTCGTAAATAGTTATTCTGTGTGTGGCGACGTCATCACCTTTCCCCTCCATAGAACTGTTGACAAGCAAATGATTTACATGCCGTTGTACCACTTCTTGCCACGGATTAATCCACTCAGCTTGGTGCATCTTTTCCATAGGCGGCTTATGGATATACTGAAGGGGCATCCTCAAGATCCTTCAGGACATTACGCTGTTCGGAGGAATGTGTCGTATCACGTCCATAAAGCTGCAGAGGTTTGTTCGATTTTAGTGCTGTCAGATTCCTGACATGGCAGCGTCCATGATCCGCCTGTTACAGTTCCTGGTTGTTGGATCGCTGTTCGTCATATTGGTTACCTAGACGAGGAAAAACCGCAAAGCTTCACATTTTGAGCACCAATCGAAGATGCATTCCATTTAACCACCCGGCTTACTGCCAAACTCTGACTTCTTCAAGCCGCATATAGTAAACGTATACATTTAAAATTTATAATTTTAAAATCTATTACCCAAATAGAAATGTATGCAAAATCGTATAAAATATATATAATAAAAAAAAACAACTTAAATACAATAACAACAAATATTATTGCAAACGAATGGAAAGAATTCCTGCTAAATTGTCAGGTAAAATCTGTTTCCCGTTTCTGCTATAAAGCTAAGTTTAGATATTCAATTATTACATTTTATTTCGCTGCGATTGTTTGAACGAAAGATATTTCCAAATTATGCAGATTGATTAGCCACTTATTTTAAAGCCTATTCACCTGATAAGTTCACATGATGCTGCCCCTCTCCCTCCAGCGCACACTCAGACGTCACTTGTTGCCCACGAGTTGACCGTGAAATTTGGATGTGCGACAAGGCAAAGACAGTGCAGAAAAAGCACAAACACAAAGTAAGAGAAATAATGTAAAGCCTCAAGGTAATATTGTACCAGGCAAACCTCCAGTTTGCTCCAGTTGCCATGCCTCCGGTCCGAATAACTTGAGAGCCATTGAAATAGTCAAACGCCCCCCATTAAGAGGCTGTGTTGGCCAAAAAATCGGCTTAAGCCGCGACCAATTGAGTTTTGGATCGGTTCACTTGCTGTGCTCTGCCTTTTTGGTCAGTATTTACTTTTGTTGACTTTGGGCGATGATTCAGCAGCGTTCGCATGTCTGATGATAAGATGCGCTAAAGAGCGTTAAATATATATATATAAATGTATATAAATTAAAGATAAATAACGGAACAAGGCATCAGTTAAATATTGAAACACACAATCGAAGGTCTACCATTGCAAGATCGTATAAATACTTCGGGTGCCATCTGGTTTGCCATCAAACGCTGCACAAGCAACAAACAGACAACATGGTAAGTGAACGGATCAACAGACAAGCAGCAAACTCTAAATGGATTTATCCTAGCAGACAATCAGCTTTGTAACAATTTGTGCCTGCCTGGCTCTGGCTGCTGCGGATGTTTCGCATCTGACCAGCAGCTATTTGCCGCCGACGAGGCCGGAGCAAGTGGAGCAGATGAGCATCGAACAGCACGAATTGCGCGAGCTGCCCGAGCAGGTCACATATGTGCATGATAACGAGCAGATGTCTACCATGGAGATGTCGCCCAGCAGCCAGTTGACTCCTCCAGCTATGCCACAAGCGGAGCAAATGAGCTACCTGGCCCCAGCTCAGCAAGCCATGCCTGACAGACACGACTTGGCTCCAGCTCAAGCAGCAGCTATGCCCATCACTCGTTATCTGCCTCCCGGTCAGGTAATGCAACGCGCCCAATATATGCCCGAAACGGAACCCATGCCCGAAATGATGGTCATGCCAGCAATGGAACTTCAGGCTCAGCCCCAATCTGCTCCAGATATGCGTTACCTGCCGCCCGTCCAGCAACAGGCCGAGCAGCCTCAGTTCACCTATCAGCAATACCAACAGCAGCAGGAGCAGCAGCAGCTGGAGCAGCAGCAGCAGGAACAGCAAATGTCGCATCAGCAAGAGCAGGAGCAGCAGATGCCTTACATTTTGGACGTGCAGCAGCCTATGGCACCATCCGATGCCGAGATGGCAACAGTTGAGGCAGAGCCAGCCCACGAGCTGCGCAACGATGGCTACTATTACAAGCAAGCTATGGAGGAGCAGCGTCTCAGGCATTAGATCCCCAATTGATTCACGGGCTGACTTCAGCCCAATTAGTCATGTGAAGGTTGTTAAATGTTTACTTAAATTATGGATAAGCAAAATTACATATTCCATCAGATATATAAAAGAGATTTGAAGCGGATTTGAATTTTATTTGTTTCACTGCCGTTTTATAAAAAAATCCCAAACAACTAAATACTAAGCACAAAGAATACTAAAAACTCATCGCCATTTATTTTTCCTGATCTTCGTCGCCTTCACCACCCTCCTCCTCGTCGTCCTCAACGGTGGCGCCCTCACGCAACATTTCCACCTTGTGGATGCTAAAGTCAATGTTGTAGAAGGGCACATTTAGGGTGACCACAATGCAGTAGAGCAGCACTTGGAGATGCCGTGTGCGTAGTATATATGAAGCACCCTGTTGCTTCGGAAACAGTGGTTGATCCTTCTCCTGACAATCGTACATGAAATAACCACCGTCGTTACCTGGACAGAAACCAATGGCCAACGCCCGCTTCCTCACCATCACAATGCCGAATTGATAATGGCTGAAGAAGTAGATCAGCGCCTCGGAGAGATTCATGCGATTGAACTTGGGAACGCGATATAGTTTGCCAAAGCAGACATGCTCGATGTGCACCACAAAGTTAATGGTCTCCAGGGCGCAGTCAATGTTTAGATTCTCCAAGGAGAACTCGTAGTCCTCTTTAGTTATTTGGCTAACACTCTCCTTAAAGTATTTGGTGCCACTGACAACAATCGTGTCCAGCAGTTGAGCACTCCAGTCCATTAGGTTATAGACACTTGCCGCACAGCATGCAATCACATAGATCGCAAGATATTGGCGTCCACGCACCCCGTCCTCGAAGACAGGTGCCTCGGGATGAAGATTACCCCAAAGCGACCAGAGACGTCCATCAATCTCAATGTCATATTTCTTTAGCTTGCTCAAGGGTAGATTGCGATATTTGCCGGCTGTGTTACGTCGATTCATGCGGCTCCACACGGGTAAACAGTTCTCCAGCTCTAGCCAGCCCAGTGATTCGTTCGTAGCGCAAATCTCATACTCAGGGCGTCCATATTGGCGACTCGAGCATGTCATCGGTATGGACAGATCGGTCAATAGCTGCAGGATGCGTGCATTGGGTGCCGCCTTCTTATACGAGAGCACATCGACGACATAGAACATAAACTGATTCTGCTCCTTCCAGTCTGGTTGGGCACAGCGCTTGTCTATGTACTTGAGCATGCTCTCCACATCGGCGAACAGCACCCAGGAGGCTGTGTTGCGTTCCGGATAACGTTTGGGTCCCTTTGGGCACTTCTTTTTCTTTTTTTTGCCATCGCCCTCCTCATCACCACCATCATCATCATCCATTTCTTCCTCCTCTTCGCCGGGCTTATCCATGCTGGCATATGGATCAAATAAATGATAGAACTCATCATGGTACAATGCAAAGCAACCGTTGGGCGTAAAAATCATCAGATATTTCCGCGTACTCAGCATTTTCTCTAGTTTTTTCTTAAATGAAACGAGAGCTGCTTCTGTGGAAAGTGGCGAAGTTGGTTTCGTTCCCGGCGTCCACATACCAATCGGTTCCAGAATGCGTATCCAGATATCAAATTCGTACTCATCGATCGTGACATGGCGTACAACGCGCTCAAACAACGACTCCAGATCACAGACACGCGTTGCTATCGATTTGGCATGAATGATCACTCGATCGATGCGATACGAATTCCATTGATTCAGCGGACGCAGCGAGACGCTCAGGATGGCCAAGGCGCAGGCGAAATAGCAGGGTTTGATTTCCTTAAAGCTGCCATCGGCACGATTCTCCAGATTCATGCTGCCCTGAATCTTAAAGTTGCAATCCTTCTCACGCATGCGATACCCGTAGAGAATGGGGCGTGGCTTGTATGCCTTGCGTATCTCTTTGGGCAGACGTTTGCCGGGCTTATGCTTCAGAGCGATTTCCTCTTCGCCCTCCTCTTCCCCCTCCATTCCCCACCGGTCCTCACCCTCCTCGCCCATCCCCTCGTCCAATCCCAGATCTCTATACTCGGCTGTGTAAATATTATGAATTTATTGAATGTGTTATGATTTTGATAGGTATTCCAAGGCAACTTACGTTTGCATATCTTACGATCCTCATGCTTCTGCTTGGCCGACAGAAAGTATTGGGTGCGTTTGTTCTCCTTCTTCAGCTCCTCGTCGATGTAGCTCATCTTCTCCAGTCGCAGCTTGCGCCGTTTCTCCTTGCGTGCCTTTTCAGCATTGTACTCGTTGTCCTCATCCGACTTTGGCCAGCGTCGGAAGCGACCATCGATATTATTGTCCACAATCTTAATAGCAGCCACAATATAATTCATGACCGAACAGCCCTGCGGATTGCAGCCAAACTCAATCCTTCGTATCAGCGAATCAAGCTCGATGAAGCGCATCATGCAGGCGGGTCCCGATCCCCCATTGCGATAGCCAATCGCATTGCAGGGAAAACCAATAAACATGTAAAGCAAATTGTAGCGCTTGAAGATCACACACGAGAAATGCTGACAGACGACCATCACACGATTGTTATCGATGAGCAGCTCAAGCAGGTCTTGTCTCAGCGAGGATTGCAATGAGGACTTGTACACCTCAGACACAACCAGCGAGAAATTGCTGCCGCCAACGGAAATATCTGGCAGCTTCTTGTTCAGCAGACAGGAGAGGATTAGCTCGTAATTCTGATATTCTTCGCCGAACTTGTTAACTGAATAAATGCAGAACTCGATGAGGTCGGCGTTCCACGTGGATACTCTAAATTTGGCGGATGCAGCGATGGCCACCAGGGCAGCTAAAATACCGCCCAGCTTCGTCATTTCAGCATCCAGTTGTGGCAGCTTTGTGGTTCCCATAATGATGTATGCACCATCGTATAGCGTCTGGTAATTGGATTTAAGCTTCAGCTCCTCTTCAATGGTGAGCACACGTTTCAGATCGGATTCCTCCTCTTCGCCCAGTTCGTAGCCCCTCTTAATCTTGAGGCGCAATGCACGCAGATTTTCCTTGTCCGATGCCAGTAGTATCTTCTGTCCTGGCCTGTAAAACCCGGGACGAGCATGTTTCGTATCAGGCAGTTCCTTAATAATACCATTAATAATGTCAAGAATCAGATCTTCAATCAACTCCTTCTCGTCCTTTGTGGGTATCCGTTCCTCCTCGGGAATACTTTCGATGCTCTTCTTCTGCGCCAGCGCCTTTTCAGGCGGCTCATCGTCATATGTGGGCAAACCCATTTGCAATGCTGGAAACTTGTTTGGCTGCTCTGACATCACCTGCAACGGTCGAATGCAGCCGGTTCGAATGCCATGGATAAAGAACGTGCCACCACGACGCATCTTCAGTGCGTTCTGGTACAAGATGCGCACAAACGAATCGAATGTGGTGTGCATTTGCAGTACGGCCATACCCCTGATGCTATAATCATCGGGATCGACAACCAAGCCAATGCGGCTACGACGAAACGGATCGAAGGCATAAAAGAATTCACGATCACGCCAAACGGCCAGCACGGAGTTGTCAATCTGGAGCAACGCCGCCGGCCACTCGGGCTTCTCGAACAGACGCTGCAGCGCATGGGTTAACTGCGATTCCAGATAGGACTTACAATCGGTCACGTGGCCAGTGATCATAAACGGATACTTGCGCACCGTTGCCTTAAAGGCGCCCATCAGAAACATCTCTGGCAAGTCGACAATATTTAATTCAGGCTTTTTATTCTTCCAGCGTTTGCCATCGAGTCGAAATTTCTTACGCAATGTTTCGTAATACGCGATTCCATATCGAATGATATCATCGATGGTCATGGGTCGCCAGAGCTTCGCCAGCTCGAATTCAGCGTAGATCAGCGCTATGAGAGAGGCGACCAGCGATGCATTCTTCTCGTTGCCAGAAATGGGCTGTTGTATACCACTGTTGGCAGCGGTCTTCACCGCAAAATTCTCATTGACCACCGCCCACAATTTGTGATAGTGATGCAGTGTGTCCTTGCCTATTTGCTGCTCCTTCAGCTTGCCATACTGTGTAAGTGATATTTCATAGATGTTAAACTCATCGCTGTCGGTGAGATCACTGAACTTAGTTATCAAGTGCACCAGATGCTCCATGTAACGTGTCGCCATCAGCGAGCACATGCCATCCGGGAAGTTCCGCTGGCACTGTTCATTGCGTCCATTCGGATCGAAGATAAAGAACGAGTCCAAGCATCGCTTCCAGATCAACAAAAACATATCGCGTGAGGTGAAAATGCAGGCATTATATTGCGAAAAGAACAGTGAAAGTGCCTTGAAGACATTGGGATCCCTTTTGAATTGACCCGTAAAGTGAATTTTTATTTCTACTGCTGCCTTCCGTTCCATTATTTGCGGTAAAATGTCAAAATCATTATCCATAGACTTGTAATTTAGCTGCATGCTTTTCTTTGTCAGGGCCACACCGCGTTTCAGTATGCCGTCCATGGTGCCAGCTGTCCAGAAATCTGGATTCACTTCATATGTCTCCACAAAGGCTGTGATAATTGCAGCAATTTCGCTGGGTCGATAATAATATCTACGAAACGGGGTAACCTCCGTTATAACAATTGATACCCCATGAAATTGTAACTCACCGTTGTCGAAATGGTTCCAATTTCGGTTCCGGATAAATATTTCGATTGCCAAAGACAATTTCAACTGTAAATGTTTTCTCTAGTTGCGTGGGTATTTTATAGACGGTAAGTCCGGCATCGTGAGCTGTGTATACACAGATCTAATATGAATTAGTAATCATGTTCTGCGAAACGTTAAGAATTTGTATACAAACACACCGTATTTGGGTAGAGCTGCTTTTATAAATTCTTCATCCAAGTCATTGTCTCGCCTCTGCAAGCCCACGTTCCAGGTCCATAAATCTTGTGGACTGCAACCCTCAATAATGTCGTAGGTCCGCAAGTTTTCACCCTCTAAACCCTCTTGAATGACACGTGGATTATACGATGGAAATGGCAACTCTTCCAGAGGTCCAACCTCGGTTTCATTCAAATAAATACGACTCTTTGGGCGTTTCAATTCAAGCTGAGTACAAGGATGCGATGAGTTCAAATTACTAGATACTGTAAATAATTAAAAACTATTTGCAGTTTGAATAAAGTTATGGCTAGTTATTTTTTAACTGTCATCAATCGGATTTTTGAGAAAGAACTTCGACTGAGAATCGTATTTTCAAATTAAAATGTAGAATTGATCTAAAAGTCAACTGCATAAATGATTGATTGAGTTATATATATATTTATATATATAAGTTGAAAAGCAGTTTCTAGCGTCGCAATTCAAAAATATATTGTTGAAAAGAGATTGCAATAACATAACATTAATTTTTTATGTGTATTATTTATTAATTTCATTCAATATTATGTTTTATTTTCAATGATTCGCATTGTTTTGAGCTTGAGACCGGATGGGTATGTCTTGACAGCGGAATTTGTAGCTAATTAAAGTAAATTGTGTGCGGTTATTACGCATACGCCACCTCGGCTGTGACTCGACAGCGGTTTAGCCCTCGGCAGCTGCATAAATATGGCAAAAGAAAATATAAAAAAAAAACATGCAACAAAGAAGCCATAACAAACAGAATTAGAAGTCAGTTATATGCATCTAGCAGTCCATATGGTGTGTAATCGCAAAATGCTTTGTGCTACATTTGCCCGAGTCTCTCCTGCTGTGATTCATATTATTATTTAGTTTTTTTTGTTCTTTCCCTGACCAGTCAGACACATTTATGGGCGACATTTCAAGTTGCAAACGCTGAAAATAGCACGCATACGCCATGGATGCCGGCGTGAACGCGCCTATACATACGATACATACAAACAATTGTATATATGGAGCTAAATATGGTTGCCAAGCCCAGAGCAAATCCATGTCGCACTCAACGTTATTGCGACGGACTATTGAAGTTAGTAAGCGGCATAAAGTAAGCACGAAATGCCAACTAGACTGGCTAACTAAAACTACACACTCAACTGTCTGTACGTGTGTCAGTCTATGTGTATATGTATGTGTGAGTGCCTCTATGGCTGGCTGGCCACGCCGATGGCCACAAAACAGCGGCGCACAGAGTAGTAAACAACGAACAGCGCTTAGTGCCACATCACGAATCTTATCGCAAGCGCACGAATGCCAAAAACAGCAACAGCAGCAACAACACCAAACCAAACCAAAAACCCGACAAACTCGAGCCGAGCGTAGGTCGGCTGCAGAACAAACAACTCATCTAACAAATAAAAATACGAAAGAAAAAAAAAACGGCAGCAACAGCGGCAGCTAGCAAAAACAACACTATCACTGGTATTGCCAGCTATAGCCAAGTGAGCGAGCACTTATAGCATACGACGACGACGACGTCAACAAATCCGACAACGTTGTGCGATACTACTACCAACATATAACGTATGGCAACAGCAACAACAGCAAGAATAGCAACAACAGCAATAGCAGCAACGACAATCGCACAACCCTCTCAACTTTAAATGCCGCTGACGCGAGAGCTGGCAAAATGTCAAACCAGGTACGTAAGCATTATTATATGCATGACGCAAGAAGAAGAAGGTAAGGTGGGCGAGCAAGCAGGAGTTGGTAGGGGGCTGAGAAAATTACAGGTGTTTCAATTGCATATTTATGCAGTACGTGGAGCAAGCAAAGCTTCATTTTAAATTTACCCCCACAAATAAATCAATTAAAATTCACAAAATCAATAAATAGTTGACCACAAATTAATCAAGAGGCATTCACAAAACATAAGTATACATTTCTGTGTTTCTGTGCGGCAGCTGCTGCAGCCTGATTTCAAGTTCAGCAAGGAACAGGAGGCGAAACAGAGTCAAATCAGCACAGCTCCAACTTGATAACATATGCGGCTGACTGTGTGCTGTATGTGTATGTTTGTGTGCATTGTGTATATGCACATGCCATTAAGATGCTGAAGTTGCATAAAAGCCAGGCCAAGCAAACAAAAGAAGCCCATTGCATGCAATGAAGACTTGGTGGCCAGGTGTGCGCTGTCACTTTTTCTCTTTTATTTTGTGAGTAGCTACTTGGCAAACTTTTCAAGCGAGCGGCCATAACCCTACATAATGCACATACAAATAAAACACACGCACACCAACACACACACACACACACAGAGAGACGCTACAACAGAATGAAATAGACAGCAGGCAAACAAGCGACGTCAAAGTAAAGCGCAAAACGAGCAATGGCAGCTGCAGTGGCGGCGCTAATTTAATCTAAAAGGGTCAAGGAGACAACGAAAATTAAGCTCTAATTAGCAAAGCTTTCGCATAAAATCACAATTATGTTTAGATTGTAAAAAGGATCTATTTAATTAAATAAATGCTTTAAGTTGACATTTTTAATAATTACTTGCTCAATCAGCCTGTTAGGGGGCGCACTCAGATAAGGCGCACTTAATAAACGCCCAATAAAACATTTAAATGGAATTTATCAGTATGAATTAAATTATTTTGTGCTCAAAGTACAAAGAACTCACACATACAAATTGTAGTACATTTAACGTTGTCTTATCTTCGAAATAATTAAGTGAATTAGGTTAACGGCACTCAGAATCAAAAAAAACTTCTAAAATTTCAAGGGCTCTAATAATTAAAGTAAAACTTGTTCAAATCAAAATACCATTTAAAATATGTAGATATATTTGAAAATGAACAAATAAACCATTGCCTACGCCACTGACAATTGAAACATAACAAACAGCACGCCTAAAAGGAAATCAAGAACGAAACATGTAACTAACAATAAAAGCAAACGAAATTAAGCAGCAGCCACGCTGACAGCGGACAGCGACGCTGGCGTCAACGTTGCTTGGCTTTTGCATAGAAACGAATGCAATGCGAAGAGCGACAACTGCAAATGCGTTTTCGTGTGTGTGTGTGCATTTGTGAGAATAGCAGCTGCTGCTGCTGTGTGTTCCTCGCTTTAACCGCCCTCCCGCAGAACTAGTTCAGAACTACAAGTTACTTAGCTAGCACATTGAACACTTTTCAATGGCATTATCCTAAACATATTTTAACACTTAAACACCGTTTAAAATTTCTATAACCTTAAAAAAAACAGTCTGCTATCCTTTTCTAACACATACACGCATATAGGCAAGTATTCACATTAGTGCGCTGATGTTGCCACAACAAAAGCAACGCACACACTCATACACGTGCGATAGCCAGCCGCCCTGTGCATAGCGAACCGTTTTTATTTCATATGGCAACGGGGCAACAGCAGCAACAACAACGGCTACGAAACATACGGCAAAGCACCTGAAACCGAAAAACAGTGCACAAGTGTTACTCAGCGGCCAAGCACGCGTGTAAAAATGTCAGCAGCAGTAACAACAGCAACAAAGGCAGTCGGCAATTGAAATTGAAAGCAAATACTTAAAAAAAACAGAAACAAAGCGGAGCAGAGGAAAAATCAAATTGTTAGCAAACACATTAAGACTAAATTGAAGCACATTTGCATTAAAATTTTAACATTATTACAAATGCTTTATTTTCTATTTGCGCAGCATTAAAAGGAGTCGCAGCAGCAGCAGAAGCGCAAAGAGAACACTTGCGCCCAGACAGAGAGTGTGTAAGAGAGAAAGCAAGATAAAGAGACAACAAAAGCGCAATTGACTTTTTAGCAGTTAGAGCTTTTATTCTGAGGACGCTGCGCAGCTGTTGACCAACACGAAGCAGACGCAAAGAAGAAGAGTGAAATTTATAACAACTGCATTTGGCGCAGCAGCTTAGCAGCCATGGACACTGCGGCGGCAGTAACAGAGACAGCGGCAGCATCAGCAACCACAAAAAAAGACAACAACAAGAAAGGGGTAAGTTAAAATGTCTTTTACAATTTTCTGTTAACTTGGCCTTTAAGCTGAACGGGGGTTGATTTCATATGCGTTGTTGCCTATGACGCACACACACACACACACACACACACACAGAGTGTGTAACACAAACACTTCAGCGCAGTGGCATACTGTAAAATATAAGTAAATAAGTATTTATTGGTTACAGTTGGAGTAGGTGGAAATTTGTAATGAAGTTAATCTTGAAGCAACGCTGAATTTGTATATTTTTTTCATTTAAAGAAATCCTACGATTCGTACCTACTGTAAATATGTACATAATAAATTCATATCGCTAATTGTCTCATATATTCCATTTAGGTCAAGGCAAAGGGAAAAAAACGTCGCAATGAGCGGAACATATTGACTTTCTATGAGAAAATTGCCGTTATACGTTACTATGATGAGACAAACATATCGCGAAATAGCCTGGCGAAAATGTTTCACTGCTGCACGACCCAAATACGTCGCATCCTGGATAAAAAACGCGAACTGCTGCAACAGCTGGAGACGCTCAGTGAAACGGATGCATCCATTATCATTGAGGAGATGACGCGCAAGCGGCGTAAATTTGAGATGAGTGCCATCAGTTTTCTGCTGCACGAATGGGTGGAGCGTTGTCGCCAGCTGCGCCTCGGTATAACCATAAGGAATCACACGCTGAAGGAGACGGCGCTCAAAATGGCAGCCGTGCTTAAGTTGCCAGCGTTTAGGCCATCCTATCGCTGGCTGAATCGCTTTCGTGGCAAATACAAATACGAGGAAGACGAACTGGGCTATACGGGCGCCAGTCCGGTGACAAGTGAACTGCCCGTGGAGCAGATCATAGTGGAGTTTAAGCATGCGCTGCCCAACTTTATGCAGAAGGAGCTAATCGACATGGATGTGAATGCAACTCTGAATATGCCAGCGCCCGAGTTGGTCAATTTATCGAGCGACAACAGTGAAATATCCGAGGGGGAACTGGATGACGATGGTGTCGAAATGGTCACCTGTGAGCCCAGTGTGCTTCCCTCGCCAGCCAGCACATCCGATGGCGAGGAGGATCAGGTGCAGATGGGAGATCCTTCGATTGGTCTGCTTATGAATGCGAGCACCTGCACACTGCTGAGCAGCGTTTTCCCCCATCTGGCGATAATACATCAGTTCGCGCTGATGAACTCGGATGTGCAGGCATTGGAGCTGATCTCACAACTGGGCGTCCACATGCAGCAGCAGGCAACCAATGGCAACTATCATGCCCTAACTATGCACCCAAATGGAGATGCCGCACTGCCACTAACAGAATTGCCACCCGGCAGCATTTTAGCGGACATCGATGATATTGAATTAATTGAATAGTTTGTAACAGTTATAAATATATAAATTTAATTATGTGCAACTTATTTGTCGCTTACCATGCGCTTGTCGGGTATTATGATCATGTCGGAGCTGCATTCGGGTGTCGCCGTTTGTGGCTTCACCTCAGACTCCTCGTCGTCGCCTTCATCTTCAGCGGCCTCCTCTTCCTCTTCGTCGGCTTCCATTGGATTGTCGAGCGCGATGAGATCTTTGGGGCACGTTTTATCAAGACGTGCATCGTGCTCCACCAGGCCAGCATCGGCTTGGGCTATTATGAGTCGTTCCCGCATCTCGGCGTTGACCTTTAACTCGGCCTGCGTTCGTCGCGGAATTATGCACATGCTGTACTCATCGTACATATCGCAGCGTTTCTTGTACGGATGTGAAAATCGCGATTCCTCGGCTTTCTGGTGCAGCCGACGCAGCTCATCCTCAATAGTTAGCACATGTGTAATTGTGGAGTTGGGTGGCTTTTTGAGGCACACACGATTGCGGGGCGGACAATTCTCCACCTTCCACTCGGTCTTGACATAATCGCCCATGTAAGTGCGCACCGCATAGGGATTCTGTGAGGGACTCGCGTCCGCATTGACCTCGACAAATTTCTTTAGCATTGTGAACTATTAATTTTGATCATATGTAAATTAAAAATGAGACAAACCAAAAATTTAGTATTACGGCAAGTTTTGTAAAGAAAAAGAAAAAATATAGTGAGAACTGGAATCGATTGATTCGAAATTGCTTTTTAAACTAAGGAAAATAACTGTAATTAAAGGCCTACTACAAATTTTGGCGGGTTTTAAATCCTAAACACGGCCGGATAGTCAAAAACACTTTTAGTGCCGAACTGTTGGCTGTATCGATACTGCTAACTTACATCGCAATGCCGCCACACAAATTTATCGAACAACATTTTGGCATTTAACTATTAGTTAAATCACATTGGTTTTGCTATTACATTGATGAGCATGACTTTAAATTTAATTGTTGCCCATATTTAAAAGTTTTATCTGAATACATTTGTAAACTGAACCAAATGAATATTCGATAAACTAATTAACAGCTGTTCTCTGTTATGATTGCTCTGACAAATTAGCAGTATTTCGAATTGCAACTTTACTCATTGTTATTAGAACATAGTGATAATAATAATATACATACTATATTTCAAATAAAATGACTATAAGGACAGCTTTATGCACTTGAGATTAAATAAAACATAATGGCAAGCAAAGTAATAATTACTGTTAATAACAGCATGGAAATATGTTAAATGGATCCCAAAACATATGAAGAGAGATATGAAGAGGAGGAAGAGGAAGACCACAACGAACGAGCAGTAAAACACAATACAAGAAATAAATAAAACAGCGTAAAGAATTGTGCATTCCCCTGGAGTTCTTTGGTCGCAGATGTAACGAGAAAAGCTCACACGCATTGCCCTCTCCTCGTATTTCGTGGCAGTCGCCTGTTAGTTGCATACCAGCAGCAAACTATGAAAATTGCCAATAATTAAACGGAAAAGAAACTAAAAAACAAAGCGCAAAAATGTGGATTCAACCCAAGGAGTTGCTGCTGCTGCCCGCAGTATTTTGGTAAGTATGAGTAACACGAAAAGCAGGGGGATTCTTTCCTTTATATATGTCGCCTCCCAACTGCGGTTTTTCAGCTGATTAATTTAAAAAAAATGTTGTCCCCACATGCTCCCCACACACATACATCGCCTACAGTTATGTAGGTAATAGTTCTTTTGTTGTGGTTTTTGTTATTGTCGCTGTTGGTGTATACACTATAAGCTGATAACTAATTGAGCAGAGTTCAAGTCGCCAGAGCTCTGCACTGATTCCATAAGCAGCTGTGCAACAAAAGCACAGTCAGCTTAAAAAATTGATTTGCTCACACAACTGTTTTTTGCTGCGTAAAAGCCGCTGCTAAAAAAACACACTTAGAAACAATCGAAACAAAAAACACAAATGCAAATGCCCCTTTAATATTATTAAAAGTTTCTACGTACATTTCTAATTACAGGGAAGAACAAATTTACTCAAAGTATTTTGTGCTTCAAAAGCGTCGTGGACATGGCGAATCTCGGGGCTTTGGCTCCATGCTGGTGGGCACCATTGACAGCGTGATGAACACCAAACCGGCTCCCTATCGAATAGTTCACCAAACATCCTCATCTGATGTTTCTTACGGTAGGTTTAAAGCCCACCTTATCGACCGACCGAGACTGTGCCATATGTGTTGATAAGTCGTCAATTATAAGTGCAATATCAGCATTGAAGTGGGAGAGTGTCCAAACACTGATTGACCGACTGACTCACCCGAATCTCACACATATATCTGTCTTTATATAGTCGAAATGTGCTCAATGATTGTGATTGCGGTCGGCTCTGGGGCAATTTAAAATTTATGTTATGCGATAAGAAAGTCAAACAAGTGATCTCTGTATATAACTCTTTAACCATATGTTGAAATGGGTAAATAACCGATTAGAATATAATAGGATTTAATACGATATACGATAACATAAACAATGGAGGTTTTGCAACTCAGCAAAAACAAAATTCAGCAAAAAATGTAAAGATTTGTGTTTGTGGTTTTAATTTTGTTTATTTATTTATTTTTCAATTTGTTAATAATACTAGAACATTTTGTTGTGCATTTGAGCACAGTTCTTACATCTAATGACGCACCAAGTGAATATATGTGTCACCAAATAACTAAATGAAAGTGAAATATGCAAACTTAGTTATAATATAAACAAATGAAATTATACAGTTTTTTTTTCAACTTAATTGTTATTTAAAACAGAGTTTGCTTAGAGATAAACATTATAAAATCTATTATGGTTTTATAGAGATTGCCATTGGTATTACACAAGATGATATCGTCAAGGATTGGGAATGGCTGCGGGTCAATCTCTTTAGCGTTCTCAATGAGATGGAAAACGAGGTTGAAGTGACAAATTTTACAATATGTAAAATACAATCGCTGTTCACACAAAATAATCAAGACAATACGGGCGAAACACCGGACTTTAAAGTGAAGACCTCACAGTTTCTTCAAATCTTCAAAATGCCCGAAGACGAACGGCTGGTTAACTCTTATTCGGCGACGTGAGTAAATTAAGCACAATGTTAAATTCCTTGTGTTGTAATCCTTTCTATAATTTTTTCTGCTTTAGCTATGTAAAAAATAAAATACCACGCCAGGGACAGTTATATATCTCGCTGAATCATGTGTGCTTCTATTCGTACATGCTGAGCCAGGAGATCAAGCGAATTATACGCTTCGCTGAGCTGGAGAACATCAGTCGCACTGGCAACACAATCTATCTGAAGACCACCAACAATATGACGTACAATTTCACGCTGCTTTTCAATCCGAACGAGGCGCACGATCTAATTGAGCAGCTGAACAAAATGGCAATCCAAAAGCTAATGCATGACCCGGACAGTCCCGTCGTGGATCACAATCCCACGAATTTCGTACGCTTCGGTGCCAATGTTTCCAAGAAGCCTGTGCTGCTGCGCGATTTAACAGCACGCCAAAAATCGGAGGAGTTTCGCGCTTATTTTCGTCTGCCGCAAAAAGAAATTATTGATGGCAAGATTAAGGCAGACATTTGGACGCCCTACTCGAAGCGCTTCAATTCGGGACACATTTATCTGTCGACAAATTTCTTTTGCTTCCGTAGCGATGTCAAGGATTTAGTCAGCGTTGTGATCCCAATGAAAACCATTAAGGTGAAATTATATTATTTTTAAGCTCATTATGAGCCCGTTTTATAGCCAGCTTATTTTTTAACCTTGATTTATTACAGAGTGTTGAGAAGAAGGACGATGGCCAACATCGTTATGACAATCAAATTGCTATCTTTACGTCGGACAATGTGCTTTTTATGTTCGCCAAAATTGTGGATCGTGAAGTGCTCATCTCAAAGATTACAGACATGCTCTCCAGCACCGATATGTAAGTGCAGTTGTAATTTGTCAGTCATACATTTTGTGTGTGTTTAATCATCGGTATTTCAAAGATATCTGTTGCTTACTTTGTTTAACTTTGTGTTTGCAGACCCGTTAATCGCGAACGCGCCAAGTATGATATCTCGTGGAGCAAGCAGAATGCTTTACAAAACACGTTTAAGACCCAGTTCAGCGAGGACGTACAGAAGAAGCAGGAGTACAAGCTGGCACGTTGGGATGATCATTTTCATGATTTTGGACGTGGCATACCGATGTTCCGCACCACAGACGTGATCAATTTAATTGTTGAGGGCATACCAGATAAGCTGAGGCAGGAGATATGGTTAATCTTCTCGGGCGCCATACACGACAAGGAGAGTAATCCGGGCCTGTACGAGGATTTGGTGGAGAAGGCCGCCTTATTAAAGAATTGCTTTGTGCATGATGAAATTGATCGAGATTTGCAGCGTTCACTGCCAGAGCATCCGGCTTTCCAATGCGCTGAAGGCATTGGCGCCTTGAGGCGTGTCCTGCAGGCATATGCACTGCGCAATCCAAAGGTGGGCTATTGCCAGGCCATGAATATTGTCTCCTCGATATTTCTACTGTTTTGCGATGAGGAGAACGCCTTTTGGATGCTGGCGAGCCTCTGCGAAAACCTGTTGCCCGATTACTACGAGGACAAGGTGGTGGGCGCACAAATTGATCAGGGTGTGCTCAATGAGCTGGTGCAGACGCATGTTTCCGATTTACATGAACATCTGGAGCGTTTGGGCGTTATTAAAATGATCTCCATCTCCTGGTTCCTCACCATTTTCATCAGTGTGATCAGCTACGAGAGTTCGCTGCAAATATTGGACTGTTTCTTCTATGAGGGGGCCAAAATCATATTCATGGTCTCACTGCAGATCATCGAATGGAATCGTGAAAATCTGCTCAATTGTCAGGACGATGGCGAAGCAATGTTGGTGCTGCAAAACTATTTGGAGGGCATCTACAATCCAGAATATGAAGTGCCGCCATCCAAGGACAAGCGTAAAATGGAACGGGCTCGAACCCAAACGGTGCAGACTCTTATCCATGAGGCATATACAAAATTCGGCGAGGAGATCACACAGCAGCGCATCGAGGAACTCCGCAACAAGCATCGTCGCCTCACCGTCCGACAATTTGACATTGACAACGAGAAGACCATTGTGAAAGCACACGTGCAAAATGTATACTTTAACAGTACCGAGTTGCACCAGCTGCTCAGCATCATACGCGAGGAGAAGTTGACACTAAAGTCTGCGCAACAGCAGCAGCAGAAGATGCAAAGTCATTTGAGTGAAGCGCCACAGCTGTTGCCATATCAACAGTCGCCGACACGAGCTGGTCCACCTGACATTATGCCCGGCGGTGGTTGTGGTCGCCACGAAGCCTACAGCGTCAACTTTGAGGTATTCCACACGCTATTTTTGGAGCTAATGCCCTGGCGCAAGTGTGTTGCTGTCGACATTGGCGAGAAACTATTTCGGGTGCGTCTCCTATCGCTAATAACTCAAACTCAAACTCAAACTAACTGCAATTTAAATCTTATCCCAGCTAACTGACAAGAAGGGCAACGGTTACCTGGACTTTGGCCAGTTAATCCACGCTTTTGGCTTGGTCTGCTCCAGCAAAAGCATGGAGAAATTAAAGCTGCTTTTCGTGTTGCATTTGCCGCCACTGCTCACAAAGGCGGAAATTGAACGTTCGCGTCGTCCGCGTCCTGCATCTAAAGATGATGCCGAAGAGGCCATCGAGGCGGAGGATTTCTTTGAGTAATCATTTCTTGTTACCTTTATGCTCTAGTCTTTCCTAATATTATTTTGTGGTTTTAGCGAGGATGCTTCGGAATCAATTGAGGCACTGCCCTCGCCATCGGATCACAACTTTGACGCGCTGATGAATGCCACACAGCATTTACATAATTTGGCTGGCATTTCGGGTAACACATTTATGGATTTGTCACGAACACCGCCCAATTTCTCGCTGAACTCAAACGCATCGTCGCTGGCGCGCCGCAACTCGACATTTTATGTGGATCTGCCCGCTGCACTTCGTGGTACTGCAACATGCACTGATGCTGGGCAGGATAACGACCATGAAATCGGTCTACGCCAGCAGGGACGTTACGAATCGATTGACACATTTTCGGATATTTCAGATTTGGGCGCGGGTCGAATCACGCCGCCGCCAAATGCATCGGAATCAGCGGAAGCAGGAGCAACAGCAGCTGGGACGGCTGCCGATCAAATGTTGAACGTTGAGACCATCTCCAATTTCTCACAGATCAGCGACCTGATCGCGGCCACTGGCCATGAGCGCGCCGATTCGAATGCAACGGATACACGTAGCTTGGGCAGTCTCGGCTATTTGCTGGATCAGCCGGACGAAGGCGTCTCCGCGTCGGGACGTCATCATAATGTGCCGAATATGCGTAAGGAGAATTTCCAGCTGCTATGGCGCAGCATCATTGAAATTATGGGCTGTGTGCAGGACGAGTATATGCAACGTGCATGTAAGTATAGTTAACCTACAGTTAAGGCAACTATTTGTAAAACTTTCGCTCAACAGATGATAATCTCATTGAGATGGGCAACAGCAACATCAAGAAACAGGCGAGCCTGGAGAGCTTTACACAGCTCAATTTGGGAGGTAGCGGTGATGAAGTGAGTGCAAGGATTGTATTAATCTAATTATATAAATCTAATTATTCCCTTCAACCTTAGCAAGCGGATAGCAATGGAAATCCAACAACGCCTTCAGCCGAGCCCAGCAGCTCTCTCGTTGTTGCTCTCGAAGAGGAGTTGCGCCAGGCAAAACTCAAAGCTGCAGCAGAAGCAGGCGCAACCACCACAACGACAAACAGTGGCAGCAGCAGCAGCAGCAGCACAAACAGCTCGAATGCCTGGCACATATCCATTAATCAGTTTATAGCCACAGCACTCACTTGCGAATGCATCGATAAAGCATTCCAGACGGGCACGCACATCGTGGAGCAGATTGAGCTGCTTCAAAATAAGCGACGAAAGTGTCTATCCACTGATTACAACTACTAACTATTCCATCTGTTGCAACCCTTCCCCCCCCCCCCCCCCCCCCCATCCCATCCACCAAATTCTCCTAGAACCCAATGTATTAGCCATTAAATAAACACATAGAACTGTGCAATGCGGCTTAAGCTTTTAACCCGTAACCCATTTTATAATTATATATATAAATCTCCATATATATATATATGTTAAATGCATATTATACGTATAATATCCCCCGATTATTTAAGCCAAATGTTTGTGAATATAGTTCTATGAAACCTATTGTGTATAACAAAGATACAACAAGTATGACTTATGTTGAGTGTCCCTAAGGCAATTTATTTCAATATATGCACAGATACATTATATATACATATATATATAAACATTTTTTTTGTACAAATTATTATTACTATAGTTCCATATCTTCTCCATCCAACTCCTTTGAGTTAAGCTTGATCTCCGCTGCTGACTGCTGCCGTGTATGCTCTGCGCTGCGCACCAGACACTCCTCGTAGTTCCACTTGGGGAAGACACGCTTGTAGAGATACATGAATGCCGTGTCGTAGGAGCGCAGTTGGCCATCAAAGTAGCACTTCATGTGACCGTGAGTACCCAGCGACTCCTTGATGTGGCCCATATGACCACATTTCGTGCGTAGCTTGACCGGCTTGAAGTACTCCACGTCCTCCTTGTAGAAGAACAAATAGCGTATGGTTGCCGATTTCCGATTGATCCGCATAGGATGACCGCTGAGCACGACGCGCTTCAGTACAATGCGATCCGGATTGCAGGAGAGCAGACGACCGCGGGCGACCAGTGCCAACGTCGAGTCTGGATTCACCTTAAAAGCGAGCACAGCCGCTGGCGGAAACTGTATGGGTGCATAGAAGGTGGCGCAAACTGTCTCATAAGGACGAAAGAAACGCTCAAACTGTCAAAGATAAAAAAAACTGATTATCTGATTACTGAATGCAAGTGTAATCTTTATGCTTACCTTGTGCTTATCGCCATTGGTGTGCTGACTGTAGATGGGATTGACAACGAAGCGACGATAGCCACACTGCACAATCAGCTGCTCCTTAGACTTGAGCGGCACCTCCGAGTCGGGTATGCGTTGAAGGACAACGTTCATGATGCACATTTGGTGCTCATGTGGCAACATGCCATAGACAACAACATTGTCCGACAAATGAGCGGACCTAAAAGCATTCCAGCGTTCCAGCGGCACATTGATGACATGCAGTGTGATATATAATCCGGACTACATTCAAATACAATAAAAGTTAGTCAATTCCTAGTTAAGTACACGATTAATTCAAGCACTTACCGAAATGCCCTCAAAATCCTTTGCCTCTGTCAAAATGCGACGCTTGGTGCGATCAAAATTCTTGAATTGATAGATACGCGAATAGTCGCTTGGCAGATTCTCTTTGGCATCCCAGGGGGATTTGCGAAATGATTCCAGTCCGCGATACTTCTGGAAGCGCTCGTGGGCAGGCAAATCGAGAGGCGTGTCGATCTCGTCTGGCCACAGTTGATCGGTACGCGCCTGTTGAAGTTTCTGCAGAGTTTCACGCTCCTCCTGGAAGTCCATTTGCTGATCGTACTTTTCGTCATTGACAGTTGCCTCTGAGTTGACTGAAACGCTGTCCAAAAAATCTTCTGTGTCGGAGTCGCGTTTCTCGCACTCATCCTCGAAGGATTTATTGTCACAAGACATAAAGTCAGCGTCCTCATCGCTCATATCGTCGTCATCATCTTCATCTTCATCGTCATCATCATCCTGACCTTCCACTTCCTCCACATCGGGTATCCATGCGGCCTGATACTCACTGTAGCCTTTGGGCACACGTTTAATTAGCCTGGTCTTCTTAGTCTCCTTCTGTGCAGCCTCAATTTCTTCTTCTGTTGGCCACGTCTGCTCCGCATCCATTGGATCGGGTATATTCTCGCTTTGTAGCGACGTTTGCTTTGCTGGATTGCTGCGAGCGAGCAAGCGCACTTCAGTTTCTACTCCATCGCGACTCTTGTCCAGCTTGTACGGATCGGGTGGGGCATCCACCTGACCAACTTGAAAGTCACCAAGTCCGGGTATATGCACCAATCCGTTCACATTCAACGACTGTCCTCGCAGAAATCCGGTCACTTTCAGAGTGCCCAGATCCCCATTCTCCACATATTCTACAACATCGCCAAACAAGTTGGGACGATTGTTGACGTTGTGCAGGACGCGTTTCTTTTGTCCCCCAATGCGTCTTATAACATTCAGTGCCTCCGCGCTGGTGTCCAGCTGCATGATCTTCTCCTCCGGCAGCAATTTGCTAATAAACTTTTGGGCTGCCTGCTTTGTGATGGGTCGACGCTTTGGATTTATGGATGCCAGATCCATCAGGGCCACCAGAGGTGTCGGTATGCCCTGCGCGGACATCATGTTAAACACACGGTGTCCCCAACGATCGAAGATCTCGTCGTCGCCAAATCCGGCCGATGTCAGCATCAGTGTTGTGTCGCACACCTTCAAATAATCCAGGACAATTAACTCATTGCCTCGCCCAGTGGGCGGAATGACAAAAGCAAAGCGCTGCTTGAAGCGCGGCAGATTCATGTAAACAGTGCCACTGCCCGACCGCTCCACGACAATTTCACTGTCGCAGCTTTCGAGAATAGCCAGCGCAGAGTTGGCATCGATCTGCTCATGCATCGACAGCAAACAGACCAGAAATGGAGCCGTATTTTGGCCGCCAAGTTGACGTTTCTGTTGCAGCACCTCATCGCGTTTGTTTTTGCGCAGCTGGTTGGATTGATTGCGACGCTGCTCCCTGCGCTGCTGCTGCTTGTGCTTGTGCGAGATGGCCTTGAGACCCACTTTGCCTGAAAGGTAAACAAATACAATTTATTTAACAACTATTTTTGTACTTGTTTAAGCTAAATTTACACACCTTTTTGCGCGTTATCGATGGCGCCTTTGGAGCGATGACGACCAGTTTTATGGGCCTTATTAGTTTGCTTTAGCGGGCCAGGCCGATGAAACTCATGATCCGCCATATTTGGCTTATTTATTATATCAATTTAACAACAATATATAAATATTTTCACGCTGCTGCACTTTTAAAACGAGCTGAGCACATGTTCCTACGAAACCTATCGATTTTTAGTTATCGATTGTAAGATTTAACAGTTCGGGCACACTGCGCTCCTGGTGTTGTAAGATATGTGGCAGTGTTGTTAAGAAATTCCGCGAAAATTCAAATGAGATTGTTTAAGCATTTTTTCCCATTGATAAATAGAGCTTTAGACTTTATTCAGATTCGATTCCTTCTATTACTACTAATATTAGGTCTTAGCTGCGATTATAAAAAAAACGTTTAAAATAAAAACTGCGAAGAATTGCAGTCTATAATTAATGAGCCAAAAACATACGAATTATATTAAACACAATACATGTGCTACAACAGCTACAATAAAAATTTGATTTTTTATTATAATAATTCAAAAGCGGTGCTGACGAGGTGGGTGGATGGTCATCGATTATTTTGCTCGCTTACATAATTGTATTTGCTGCTAGCAAGCAATGGACATTTAAATTATATTCTTTAAAAATGTATGAATTATTAATATAAAGTGGGTCATTTTTACTGCTCGAATTTTGTAATTGCTATCTGAAGATGCTCTGCACCGTATTATTATTTAGTACCTATCTATGTGCGTTTGCGAGATGCGATAATTGGTGAAAATCGAGTCACTGTTTGATTGGCTACTTACATGTAACTGTGGATCTTACCCCAGGAAAAAGGGAAGAGCATTTTAATTGATTGGTATTCTTAAGGTTAATTTCACTCATCGGTTCACTCTGTAGTTGATGCTTAATATGCGTAACATGGCTTGATTTATGTTGTAGGCTCTAATCTCATGCAGTTTTCAGTGGACGTTTTGGGTTCTTTGGGGCTGCCGCAATTAACACGATTCGATGCGCACACAATGAGTAAGAATGACAGAGAAGGAAGTGGGATAGAAAGTGGCAAAGAGCAAATGTCAAGAACTGAATTAGAATCCTTTGGCATATTTCATTTTGCAGTCGAGTCTGAAATATTGGGCTAGCGATTTGACATATTGCCAACAAAGGAACTCATTATCTGTGCATTAAATGGAACAGGACCCTAGTCGCTGATTCGGCCTGTGTGTCACGCTTATAAAACACATTTATCATAACTAATCCTTTGGGGTTTTGGCTGCCTGGCAGCCAGCGTTCCTCTGACTTCGCCGATAACACTTTGAATAATAAATAAATACAACAAGCAACAGCAAACCATTTTTTTTTTGGCAAGCGGCAAAAGGCAAAACGGAAATGGATTTGAAAATGGTTTTTGGAGGCAGACGAAGGTTTTTAATGCAAACGATTATCATATAAGGAAAAAAAAAAAACAGAAGGCGGGGAACTCCAGGGAAAAACGAAACTTGGCGCCCACATGATTCTTAGGCCCATGTCTCGGCTTCTGCTGGCAACTACCCAGCGTATTTATTAGAGGGTCTACATTTAAATAGCCAGAGACATCAGCTACAGGAGCGACATTTGCCACCGATTTGCCATTTGGCAGCGTTTAAACAAATTTGACTCACACTCGACGCGGCAAAAGCTGTTGGCCGGTCCCCGCCAGCCATTAAAGCCAATTGCCCACAAAATCATGGCCGATATCATAATTGCTCTTCGTGGCTTTCGTTGTTGTTGCTTATGTGGCTGCTGCTGTTGGCAAATGCTGTTGTTGTTCATGTTCTTGTTGTTGGTGTTGTTGTTTAGTCAGCGCCAGCCATGGTAAAGCCCGCTCACAAAGTGGCCCTCTGGCTTGGCTCATGTAAAATATTGTTGTACCCAGTTGGTTTAAATGTGAGGCAAGGTAGATCTGCGAAAGGCAGGCGATTGTTGCACCTGTAAAAAAAAATAACATTTAATTATTTCACTTTATTCAATATATTTTTAAAGCATACTATAGAATTTAGATTATTTATGCGAATAATTAGCTATGTTTTGTAATGAGCTTAAATTGTGTTTTGAATCCTTTGTAATTATTTTGGATGCAATTAGTGATTATAGAAGTTATGAATGGCATTTTTACAGAGTATCTTTTAGTGAGTGAGGATGTTCTCATTTAAAATTTTTACTTGTTTATTCAGTACACAAACAGTAGCATAAAACATGAGAGAATGAGAGGGAAAAATCGCAGCTGTGATAAATTTAAACACTTGTTGTAGAATTGTGTAGCAAAAGTTGTTGCTCCACAATTTATTAGAAACACTTTGCGGTTGTTTTGGTTTTTTGCATGCGTCGCCGACGATGCCATAAACGTCTCATGGACGCTTGCAACGCATTTTTTTATTGAATTTGCGGCATGAGCAGTGTGCGACATGTTGTCATGGAGAGACAAGTCGAAAGAGAAAACAGCCTGAACCCAGGCCAAGATCTCCATGTACATCTCCAATCTCCATCTCCATCTCCATTTGCAATTATGGCTTGTGCACTTTTGGCACTTGACTCTGCGCCAAGTTAATTAACACTAACGGCTTAAAGGCGTTACATCTTCAATGCTAATGAAACTTCCGTCCGCCACATTCTCGTAAATTGTATTGTTTATCTAAAAGCTGAGAGTCAACTTTCTGCTGGCTGCTCGCCAGGCGTACAGTTAACGGACTGCAAAATGCTTTGGGCCCTAGCTAATGACAGAGCAGGCTGCTCAATGGCTGGTATTCAGGTTGTCAGCTTGCCATGTATGTGAGTTATGGGCGTGTCATATGCGGAGGGTTCCATATGGCAACCAAGCAAGGAAGCAAGCAAGTCATTGGAGTTGCCGCTGCTGCTGAGCTGATGACTTTTAAACTTTCTATTAAACTATAACAGCGATGATAGATGAATAATAAAAGAACAAAATACATAATAAAAAAGTTTGTTTTGTTTTTTGTTTTTTTTGTTCAGTCATTGGCGACATCGGTTGCTTCTCTGAGTGAAACTTTGGGGGCAAATGCTAGACCGAGATCAGCCCAGCAGCCTGGGTATCTATAGATAGCTTGTTGCCCATCCCCTCCCAAAGAGCGTGGAAAAGTCTACCATATTTGCTCAGCATACACTTAGCAGACGGGAGCAGTTGATGCCCAGGGTGCTGCAGACTGAAGAAGAGCGATGCTGCTGCATTTGCGGTGAGTGCGTGCCTCGCATAAGTTAGTCCCGTGCCCCATGCCCCACGTACAGTTTCCGGCCAGCGATATTTGAGAGGCAAGCCGGATGAGCAGGCCGACTAAAGCAAATGGCATCGAGAACAGATTGATGAGTTGTTGAAAAATGGCAAAGTTAAACAACAGTTTCACTTAAAGATAAGAATGACAACCTTAGAAGTACGTCCCGGAATTTACAAACGATGTGCACAAAGAGTGAATGACTAACGATATATGTGCAAACTTGGCCGGAATGTCGGAACGTCAGTCAAGTTCAAACTAAACACACAAACCGATATAAAATAGCAAACTAGTTTATCCAAATGGATTACAAAATGTAAATGAAATTAACAAATTATTTTATGCCTAAAGAAAATAAGTATTTTGAATAAATTTAAATATATATTAATGTTTAGTTTAATGTTGTCAGTCGAAATTGCAATTTATCTTGATGCGAAATATATTTCAAATTTAACCAGGCTTAAAATATTGTCATATTGCTTTTCATGTCACACTATTTGTAAAAACAGTTGATATTTTATTTTAAATACTAATTTCATACAAAATTAGTTGAATTTATATTGCATATTTGAACTATAGTCGCACTAAGACTATCGATAATGATGATAACTCTGTTAATGATGATGGATAGAATATGCAAATAATTTAATCAAAATGTAAATGCAAATGCAAAAATTTAAATGTGCCCATAAAAATGTTGCACCCTGTGAATGAAGAATATAAACAAAACAACAACAACAAATATATTAAAGATGAAAAAAGGCCAAGCAGACATTTTGTAAATATTATTACAACATTTTTTGTCAATTATTTTGTTTGTACTATTTTTTTTACGTGTGTGTGTGTTTTTGTGTGTGGGAGTGTGTATGTTTGTGTATGTTTGCAGAGGGTCGGTTTGTATTTTATTATTTTTGCTGGCTGCATGATAATAAATTTGCATTTAAATCACCGCCGCCGCCACCGCCACCGATGCCCAGACGATTGGCCCGCTTGTCCTGGTTTTTTTTTCCTGAGGGGTGTCGTCCTGTTTGCACGCGGTCCACTTTTTGGGCAAATGAAACAAAAGCAGCAGCAAGCAGCAACTGTTGTGCCGTCAGAGAGACGGGAGACAGAGCGTTGGATATATGTACACACAACATTATTAACCACAAAGTGTCACATGATTTTATTTGGCTCGTTTTCGTGCATTTCACCTGCAGCTTTTTGCACTGCACTTCTCCCAGCCCCAGTCCCAGCCCCAAGACCAGTGCAAGTCACAGCCGAGTCACAGGACTTGCTCACTTTTATTTTTGGGCAGACTTCTGTCTGATTTTAAACGCTGATAAGCAGCACTAAAGTACATTCAAAAATAAAATAGCTGCTAGTAGCACTTGTCTTTTACTTGTACGACTGTGACTGCGACTGCAACTGGAAGTGGAAGTGGAAGTGGGACATGGAATGGGAGACGGTCTTCGGTCTTCGACTGGGATTGCAAAAGTCCTTGTCGGCAGTTAGCATTGCAATGCAGTGCAGTTAACAAAGTGCAACTGGGGGATTGCAATCGCCATAAAGAGTGGCCCCGCCGGCCATCGTCGAGGGCAAAATTGAAGTGCAAATAAAAGCTGTGCAATTTTTGTTGCCTAGCCAAACCGGGCTGGGCTGCTAGCCATTGGACGTCGCATATTTCAACAAATTTTTTACTGCACTTTTGCCTTTGGTTGCACGGTTGAGTTTTCCTCTTTTGCTGGATTGCCGGTTTGCCGCCGAAATGTCACTGAAACAAGCAAACGGAAACACTCGAAAAGTATTTTGTTTGTTATGCTAAAATTTAATGGCACAGGAAGTCGTATTAAAGACAAGCCCAGACCGGAGAAAAAACATTCCAAAAAAAAAAAAAAAACCGAAGAGCCTAAATAAAATTAAAAATTTCGACCAGGTAATGGCTGCGGTAGTTAAAATGCATATTGCATTACTCAACATATTGTTATTTATTTTACGATTGATTGATTATTGGTACATAATTAAAAAAAATTGGTATAATTCAGACTGATGTCCTTTTATTTTCATCTTTTTATTTTGTGCATAAATACAATGAATTTCACTCGTAAACGCCAATGTTGATTTTATGCAAATTTCGCATCAGTCGACGCAGCGACAACAAAAAAAAAGAGAAGAGTGAATAAATTTAATATTATTGTTCAACTTTAATTATCTGACATTTATTGTCATATACCAGCCCAATAAAAATCTATGGAACCTTTTTACAGCACATTCTGCATAATAAGAATGTTGACTGAAAGAAATGAAACCATAAAATGTTGTAAATATAAAATGACACTTTTACTGTGAGCCAAATTCTGAGAACACAAAACTCGTATTTAGAAGCTATTAAGTCAAACAAAAATCGGGTTTGTATCTCAAGTTAATTAATGTTTATGTTGTTTTAATGCCTCTCAAGTGTTTTTGGACAAAACAACAAAACACTTGTGAAAAGCAAATAAACAAATTAAAGTTTATATATATGGTGTGTAACGCCATATTGTATTTAGTTGTCGATTATTTTCATTTGATTGCAATTATTTCTAGTTTGTGCAACTCAGTCAGTCGTCTAATGCCATATGGCATTGATTTTAGTCAATATATCAATATAAATAAGCCATTTCGAATTCGCTGGCTTATGCACTTGTCACATCTGCATAAGTAACCCATCGCCATAGCCATCTCCATTGCCATTCCGCCCATTGTTCTGATCCATCTCTCTCTCTATCTCTATATCCATTCTCATTGATTTTGGTATGCTGCTGAGCTACATGCAGACAGTCCAATCTGGCGCTGCAACAATTTGACACATCGCAATCGGAAAGTCAGCAATACACAAGACGCAAGTCAGCCTTCATCCCAGCGAAGGCAAGGACTCCAAAAATGTTGGCGCTGATGGCGAAAACGGACGCTTTTTCCCGTTGGCAGCCAGCAGCCTGTGCATCCGGCAAAGGGACACTGTGTAAAATTGACTCGCTGGAACATGTGAATGAGTGAGCCCCTCGTGGTGTGGCAGCATTCAAAATACTACTACACTCGTACATTTGCCACTTGCACCATTTTACATATGTGAGAGCATGTACGTACGTGAGAGTATAGGATGTTAAGAGTGTCAGACAATGGGAAAGATAGGGTGAAACGTCGTTGCTACAACAAACTATTCGCTCCCCCATTTATTTGGGCACGTGCTTTTCGTCATTTAAGAGTTTTGTCTGCACTTTCGTTGTTGGAATTTTAAAATATTTATGTGCCAAACGCTTGTTTGGCTTTTACTTTTCATTCTTTTTTTTATTTGTTGTGCATTTATTTCTGTGGGTGTGTTTATGTGCGTGTGCGTGTGCGAGTGTTATTGCTAACAAACACCTCTATGGTCACAATATAATATATATTCGATTTCGCAACTTACTCACTAAACAACTTATGTCTGTATACTCAGATTTCGTAATATCAACTTGGAAATTGACTTACATTCAAATTATAATAATATCATAGTTATTTAAGTCAAATGTGAAAATCGATTGTACTTGTTGGCAAATTTGTTGTTACTTAAAAAAAATAATACTCATTCGGTTAGCACAATATGCAAATGCGACGTTTTCGTAATAAATATTTCTTTCAATTGTACAGTAATGAAATCAAGTAAAAGAGTAGAAATAGCAAAGAAATAAAAAAGCATATATATATATATATATATAAATATATATATCTTGCATACTTGAATGATATTCATAAGCAATGTGTTTCAGTTGGACACGTTCTGATCATCATTTAAGACTTCCGCTTCGCAATTCTGTTGGTGAAATTTGAAAATGTTGTGGTGTCAAATGTCTGCATAGCTTTTACTTTTCATCCTTTTTACTTTAGCATCTCGTAAATGTGTGTGTGTGTTGGTTTGCATGTGTGTATGTATGTTGCTGCAATATGACTGTTGCTTGCTAACAAAGTGCCCAAGTGGAATGCAACATTGTTGCTTCCACGCAGCATTCAAATGCGGCGGCATTTTGTATTTTTCATTTTATTTTCTTTTTGTGTCGTTTTTTGTTTTTTTTTTTGAGTTTTTGAGTTGCTTGGCATGGTCTCTGGGCATCATTTCCACTGACTGCGTTTCATTTCATTACTTATTGTTGCTGTTGTTTTTTTGCTACAGCACTAATTTGGTATGCCTTTTGTTGCCTTTGGCATTGCCTGCCTCCCTGTCAGTTGCTGCAAGTGCTGCAAAGAGAAATAATAAAACAGTTTGTGCTTTAATTTGAATTACAAATTCTATTCAAGTGCAACAAAATTTAATGAAATTTCTCGCATTTAAACTATATGCAGCGCATGTAAAGCGATGTCGACAAAGCGCATGCAAATAAATGCCGACAGGCTCAGCGGCAACAACGACAATGCCCTTTGTCCTTGCCTCTTTAACACTTGATGCCCGTTGAAATTTAATTGAGTGTGTTCTCTTTACACACACATGCACACGCACACACACACACACACACGCATATTTGCCTAGTTTGTGTGTGCGTGTTGACTTGTTTGCTGGCCATTATGGCCAGAGTCTGGCTCACTCTCAGCCCCATTTCACACGTTTACTATGACATTCCTGTTGATGCTGCTACAAATTACCAAAAGGGGGGCCTGGATATGGGCTTGGACCGGGAGTCTGACTGCAGCTGCGGGCAACTGAGTTGTAAATAGTTGACACCCCGGCCAAATCGTTTAAATTGCTAAATAATGACAGTCATCGTTGCACACATACTCCTATATACATAAATATACATATATATATATATATATGCATATTAGCTTGGTTTTGTTATCGGAAGATATAAAAATCGTCTAAAATGTGGCCAGCCAACGAGTTGAGCAAATGTCGCCGTTCAAGTGTGCATACGACACGTTGTACACACGACTGCAAGCGTTCGTTGCGGTTCTAGTTGTAAATACTCACAGCCACCCACACATCAACACACACACACTAATGCACCCACTTGTAACGGTAACGATAACAAGTGTCGAGCAAACAAAGACTGTTTGAAGAGTAGGGGCACGTTTTGGTTTTAATGTTTCTGCCGATGCTCTGCTTGAGCTGCAGCGAAAGGACATCAAACATGTCGCTGCTCAAACTTGTTCGCTTTGTTCAACGTTGTTCGCCTTGTTGCATGCGAAGGGACCTTGAACGTGTTTTAGCTCGAACGTGTTCCCCTTTCTGTGCTTGCTGCACAGTTCGAACTTATACCACTCATTTCAAGGTTGCTGAGAACATTGAACAAGTTGGTTCTCGGGCATATACCCCACTTCGACCTTGTTGCTGCAACTTTGTTCGAGCGGCAGCGAAAGGACATAAAACACAAAGTAGCTCGAACTTGTGTCTTTTTTTAAGGTTGCTGCTGCTGCGGCTGTGATAAAGCGATTGCCGAGCACATTGAACATGTTTGAACTCGAGCTTCTACCACTTCCTAACTTTGTTGCTGCTGTGTTTGAGCGGCAGCGAAAGGACGTTACGAACAATATACCTCGAACTTGTTTTCTTTTTTGAAGGTTGCTGCTGTTCTAGCTGTGTTTGAGCAGCAGCAAAAGAACATCGAACACCTTTGATATCGAGCTTATTTTTTTATTTGAGATTGCTGCTGCTGCGGCTGCGTGTGAGGGGCTGTAAACGGACTTCGAACACATTGTATCCAGAGCTTGTGCCCCTTATTGGGATTGCTGCGAACAAGTTGCAGCTCGATCTTGTGTACGAAGTCCTGCGCTGCTAACGGTGTTCACGCTCAGCGCGCAGTTGGCTGTCGTCCTGCGGCAGCGGTAGTTGTGTGCGCTTAACTGGCCCCCATCAGACTTAGTAGCAAAAAGGACCTCTAGTCCAAGTCTCCTGGCTGATAAGAGTGTTTTGTGAGTGCAGTGCAAGCCAATAACACAAAAAAAAAACCAAGAACAAATAAAATCGTTAAGGGCAGAGATGGCAACAAAAAACATAGGCATAGACTCAAGTACGGACAGCAACGCCCAGAAGAGTGCGCCTAGCCAAGTTAAGGCGTGCTCACACACACACTGACACACACACACACACACATCCAAGTCTTTTGTGTGGCCTGCAAATGACTTGTTTTCTTCTTAAACTGTTTTTACTTATTCCATAATATATATATATTTTTTGCTATGTTCTTTTCTGCTTGTTGTGTTTTTATTATTTTTTTTTGCCTGTTTTATTTTTATGTTGTCGCCTCTTGTGTTGTTGGCATTAAACGCGATTCGTTCGTTGCAAAGTGTGGACATTATGCGGCCAAGCAAACTGCTGACACTTCACATACTTCGGCCCTACGCAACTTGCCATATGCTGCCAGACTTTGTCTTTGTATGTGTGTGTGTGCGTGTGTGTGTGTGTGTGTAAAACTTTGCCGTTGGTACTTTAAAAAGCCAAAAATACTTTGTCTGCAAATGAAATGTTCATAGTGATTGTTCCTGTTGTTCTTGCTGAACTTTTCTGCTATGGTTTTTTTTATTGAAAATCAAGTGGAAAGTGGCAAAGAAGTTTTTGCAGCTGGTCTCTTTTTTGGGTAAGTAAAGTGGCTTACACGCATGCCGTGTAATTAAGCCCCATTCAATATTTAATTGCCATAAATTTATATTTATTGTGTGCATAATTAAAGTGTAGATTACAGGTGGAGAATACGAATGTATTTCTGTCTGTCAGCTGCATTGCACTTATAATAAATCAACTCAATAAGCATACAGATGACAGCTATGCAAATGCAATTCACCAAATACAAATACACACACACACACACGTACACACACAGTCATATAATTCTTTGCTGAGATATTGTTGCAAAGTGAGCACCTGACACTTTTCGCCAACATTTGCTGGCAAGCATTTAAATTAATTATGTCGCCAAGCTAAGCCACCCACACAAACACACACACAAATGAGTGTGTGTGTGTGTGTGTGCGTGCAAGTGTCGCCACTTCCGCTTTACAACACTTGTGGCAAGTGGCGCCTCATTGCATTGCCGCTACAAGGCAATCAACTGGAAATTTGCAAAGTTGCGGCAAGCTTATGACATGGATACAGCTAGTTGGCCAGTGGCTGGCAAGTTGGCCGAAAAACTGGCTCTGGCCTTGTCCCAGGTCGTGTTGCCATAACATTTATTGCAGCAGGGTTGTTGCTGAAAGTTGCTGTTGCTAACACACTTTGGTTTTATTTGATAACTAGGTATTATGCGGGTGGTTGTGTTGCATTGTTAGTGGAACGATACTTGGCTGTCGCCCTGCCAAATATTTGGCAAAGATAAATGGCAAAAGACCGAACCGTTAACACATGATGCCAACTGGTTTTCAACACTCAACTCTCGGCATCTGCAGCTGTTGAAAATCAACTGAAACGCAGATTGAATTACGTGAGTTCCACAGTCAAAAACCTGCCCCCAATTCTGCTTTCATAAGCTAAATGGGGGCATGCGGTTTGCTCAAATGTGAAAAGTTGCATAGGTCCGCCGCTGTCTGTCTGTCAGCCTGTCAGTGGCTGATGCAAAAATACACACACACACACAAATGTAACAACAGCAATTCCAACACCAACTCACCTGACATTGTTTGCTCTGCGGATTTACATTGTGGTTAGTTGGCGGCGCTGAGTCTAAGGCAAACCAGTCTGTATATGTATGTGTGTGTGTGTGTGAGTGTGTGTTTATTCGTATAGCCAGCTGCCTGCCATTTTATGTGCACGGGCAGCTTAATGGTCGCCCATCCCCTGTTCCACTCACTGCCCCTGTCCGCATCCAGGCCAAGCCACCGAGCTAAATAAATGTTTTCTATAATCAAATGGTTATACAGTCAACCCAGGCCCACAGTCCAACTCCGAGTCGGAGTCTGAGCCAGAGCCGGAGCCTAACTTCTGCAATGTACCGACGAGAGGCAGCCAAGCGTCCAATTTTCAGTCAGTCAGACGTGGCCACAATGTCAGCCAGACCAGAGCAGAGGCAGACCCGTCCGGGTGGTTGCCTGATTGCCTCCGAGCCATAGCCAAGCCGGCGGCGGCAGCGTCTTCTTGTTTGAAGTAATTACATTGTTCGCAGGCATCGTAAAGTGGAGTGAAAGGCGTTAAAGTGTTAAGTTGCTTGTTAATTTTTTTCTATGCTATTTCAACTATGTTGCTTGCTACGTTGTGGCACCTTGCCACTACTGGCTGCAGCTGCTCTTGCTCCGCCTTTGTTGTGGCTTATAGTCTCGCGTCTGATTAATGAAGCGTAGCTACGTAGCTGGATTAAGCGTCTTGGCTGCTCCTGCTGCTCCTGCTCCTGCTTCTCCTGCTGCTGCTGCTTGTAATTAAGTTGAGTGTAGTATAAATAACTGTATTTGCTCAGCAACATGGTCCAAAGAGACAGAGAAAGTGCTGTGAAATGTTTAATTAATTTTGTTATTTTGCCTAAGTACGGCTAAATATACTAGCAATGGCTCTGGGCATTTGTGGCCAAAATCAGTCAAGATGTTTTCCAACTGAAGTTAAGCAACTAAAAACGAAAATAAAACGCTTTTGGAATGGTGTAAAACTTGTATATTACTTTTGCTATAGTTTTTGAACTGAGTAATTCGTTCAGTTTCAAATCAAATTTTAATTACATTCATGACGAATTAATTTTAGAAAAAGTTCGACCATCGGGCAAATAAAAAGTTTTTAGTATCTTCCGCCCTCTCGTTAATTCAATATTTAAGTTTCTAGCTAAGTTTAGAGGCGTAAATAAATTGCATTACTTTTCAACATTAAATTAGACTTTAGCTGATATGAAAGTAAAAGAAATCTGTTCCTAGATATAAGGCAAAGCTGCTTTAATTAAACTTAAGAGGAACATGTTAATTTTTCCATTAACAATCATTTTAAAATAGTAGATCGCAATTTATGCTCAAATTTGTAATTTTTGTTGCATACTTTTGAGCGAACCTGTTTATTTGCAAATTATTAGGTGAGTAAATAAATAATCTATTTCCAAATGGGAATTGCTGGCGTGTTGGTGCGTGGCTGATTCGCATTATGCGATTATAATTTGATTGTGCTCCAACGACAACTTTTATTAATTTAAATGCACTTTGGAAATAACAGCAAATGTGTTATTGGTAACTAAATGCATACTGGCAAGATATATTGCCAATTTTATTATATAATTACATTTCGAAATATAAAATTATAATTTGAGTGTATTAACTTTTGGCGCTCGTTGGTTGTCATGCAAACGCGCCAAATGCGCATAAATTATACTTGTAACAGCGATTTGTGTTTATTGGAAAACAAGCGTTGACACCTCCCACCTCCCACCTCCACAACCAACCCCACCCACCCGAGGCAGCCGCAGCAGGACGTACTTAATACGCCATATAGAACATTATCGTAAAATAAGTAAAATGCATAAATTTATGTTCACATTATGAAACAAATTGCATAATTGCAATTAGATTTACGAGCATGTTGCAAAAATGCCATTTACTGACTCCAAATATACCAAAAAGTGTTGCCGCTGATTTAAAGGCTTAAATCCACGGGTCGTGACTGAAAATAGATGGAAGTGGAGAAATGGCCAAAACAGCAACACATTATTTTTACAGGATTTGCCAACAATGCACAGGGAAAACAGCGACGCCCTAAAACTTACACAAAAATGCTAAAAACAGATAAGAGAACTTACACACGCCGAGACAAAGGGTAAATGGATCGGTTTGTGGCAACTGAGGGGGGGTAGAAATAGAAAGCAAGCAAGAAAGTTGGCAACTGCAAAGTCAAGTTGCGCTCACGCTATTTATAGCCAACGTGGGCTTTTGTTTTCGATGGCCTTTTCATTTGCAGTCAACTGCAAAACACTCGCAAAAAAAAATTGCGAAAATAAAAGTACAAAACACCAAATGAAGATCGACAAAAAAAAAAAAAACGTCAGTAACTTGGTCGATTCGTTATTTGACAATGGAACTGGCATTGTCTCTGTGTGTGTGTGCTACTTTTTTTTAATTTTTTTTTTTAGCTATTTGTTGTCGTTTTTTTTATTTGTTTTGCAATGGTGGTATCTTGTGTGACTGCATCTGGTGTAAAAGCCCCGAGCTCTCGCTTAGCCACAAAACAGTCAAATACCCGAAATGCCTCGAGTGGGTGCTTAAAACTGTCAAATCTACTGCCGCACAATTTAAGCCTTCAATTGAACAACTTTTCCAACAAAACTTCAACAGCAACAAGAACAATTCATTTAGTGACGTTGCCTTTCCTGCTGCTGCCATCGTTGAAAATATTTTCGTAATTATTTTGCATGCAAAGTGCGGATTTTTCCAATTTTCACTTATCAAAGCATACGCGGCCAATATGCAAAATGGCTTGGGTGAAAAAATCAACGGGCTGCAAAAAACTGGGCAGAAGTACAAGCTCGAAATATATTCGACTATGGTATACCCATTTTTAATACTCTTAGATATGTAATGCATGGAATCATTTTTTAAAATGTTTTTTCTTTATTTATTTTGTCTTTTGGCAATTGTAAAAATAGTAAGTATATTAGGGGAAATACTAACCGATTGCTAACTATTTCGAATCTTTTGCAGTTTCTCATATTGCGTGGCAACTTTTGTATTATTTAAGGGTATTCAATGTGCAAAACCAACAAGAATTTTTTTGTTGTGCGGACGAACGTTTTGGTCTTTATTTTGTTCATCTTTTTAATTTTTTTTTGTTTTTTGTGTTTTTTCCATTCATTTCATTGGCCGACTGCTGATGCTGTTAATCCAGCTGTGCTAGGCAAGGCTATAGAGGAGATTGGATTGCCGATGGTCTGCACTGCGTTGTGCACTTTTGTTTGAATTTGCATTGACACGAGGAGGCCACAGGAATTGGTTGCCTGGGTAGCCTGGGTTACCCGGACTGCTCCAACTGCTGACTGCCTGCTGTGGCTGACGGAGCTCATGTTTACATTGAATGCTTGCCGCGCGAGTTTGAGTATCTGTTTCTGTATCTGTATCTGTATCTGTATCAGTGACTTTTGATGTATGTATTTGTGTGTGTGTGTACTCAATGGCTGATTGTAAGTTTTGATGACAGCGTTTCGTTTGCATATTTTTGCATTTTGCTCGTTTGTTGTTTGCCATTTGCTATTTGCAGTTAGTGCTACTGCAACGTATCTTCGAATTGACTTTGTTGTCCTTGGACATGTCCAACCAACCAACCAAGCCACTACACAATCAGCTCACCCACACACATGGCTAGCAATCACACAGCTAATAAAAGACGGCGACCAAGTAACCAACTAGTTTCACTGTCTTCAATGACCATTAAAATTTAAGCACAGCTTGTTGGCTGCCCTTGGCTGTTTCTATATGGTCCCATTCTCTTCTGTTCAGTTTCTGATCAGTTTCAGTTGCAGCACATGGAATCGTAAAACGAAGTGATGCTTTACGGACTACTAAACGTTTACCCAGTGCCATCAGCTGCTGCGACAATTCAGCACTTTGACCAGACAGCAGCAGCAGCAGTGGCAAACTCTACATAGAATCAGAGCTGGTGGCATATGACACAAACTGTGCAAATATTATAGCTGATACAAGCTGAACATGAAATTCGTGTGGCACTTGGATAATAGCAGCAGCAAACCATCCTTTCAAATGGCTCCACAGTTGACAAACTTCAACTGACTTCAGATCCATGTTTCTGCAAACTCAAGTGGCACCTCCTTGAGTCTATATACCGTTCTCTCTCTGTCTCTCTCTCTATCTCTTTCTAAATATATATATGTGTCTTTCTCTATTGTGCATTGTGCGTAATAAAATTTAATTTATAGTTTATTCATGCAGCTACTAAGAAATTAAAGGCATTCTCCAAGAGTGTGGGGCCAACGCACATGTCATGGCACAACAAAATAACCACTCATACATATAAGCCGACACACATGCGTGTGTGTGTGTGTGTGTGTGTGTATGCATATATATATAAATCAGACTCATAAAAGAAGCGCGCGTGCTTTATTGATTTGAAAAGCAGTCTTTATGGACTTTAACGAGCCACGCAGACGTTTCGCACACACACACACACATACACATACACACACACACAGTGTGGCAGTAATAATGTGCGCTGGCACGCAAAACCACGCCCACTATTTGTCGTAGGCGTTTTGTCTAACAAATTGATTTTAATTTTTAGTTTCGCTTCAATTCAGCCGTCAGGTTTGGCGTCGTCATAAATTTAAATTTGCCCCAGCAAAGTCAAAGCGCTAATCAAGCGAAAGTTCAAAACTCCTGATTAAATGCCCTACACACACACACACACACAGACACATTTACATAATAGTTGTGTATGTCACACAACTAGTTGCCAATAAGGGTGCTGGCCAAGGGGGGGTGGTGCGGTTGGCGTGTCGCCGTTGGCATAATTCAATTAATTTATGCGGTTGGTCAATGTTTAGTTTTAACGTTGAATGTGGCTTTTAGCTCAGCTTTGCGCCAATAAATCATATTTCATAATTTATGCGACGTCGCTTTTTAGCCAGAACCAAACCAACTGCGACTAATCCTCACCATGGCTGACTGGGTGACTTACCATAAAACAGTGCATTGTTAATTGAAATTGCAGTTTAAATAGTGATTGGAGCCAATCATTTTTAATACTTAGCGTTTGCAATTAGCGTTGGCATGCATTTTATCGCTCATACGCCACATGGTATGTGCGCATAAATCACAACTGACGACGACAGGACGTCAACGCTATTACAAATTTATAAGCGCACTTGAGCCGGTGTCCTCATGTTAGTCCCAGTCCCTGTCCCAGTCCCAGTCTCTGTCGCAGTTGCAGTCTCAACAATGAAATGAGCACATAACTTGCCTGCAAGTGTGCGCAACACGATGTTAGCCATTAAAAAAAAAAAAAACATGAAAACCAAGAAAAAGTTGCCAGAAAGGGTTGCAAAACAAAGCGAAGCGCCGTGACTTGACACGTCTGTCAACAGCCATTAAACGCTCGAGTCGAGCAGAGGCGAGCCAGCAGACTGGAGCCCGGCTGCTAACCCAGTTAGGTTTCGCAACGCAACCTATGCCCTGGCACAGATATGGCCAAGACCGTCTCCAACAGCCCCTCCCCCACTAACGGTCGCATCTGCCAAGCAGCAGCAAAAAAGAAATAAGAAAAAGGAAAAAAAAAAAAACGCCAGCGATTGTAGCTACCAACTTCTGACAGCGCAATTTATCACTATCCACACATGTGTGTGTGAGTGTGTGACTGTGTGTGTGTGTGTGTGTGAGTGTATGTGTGTGTATTGCCTATACAGCAGCCTACAAAGTTGAGGTCGTAAATCAAAACTTAAATTTAACACATGCAGCAACGGCAAATGGCAGTTTGGCCAAACACAACACCCCCCACCCCCACCCACACCCACACCCCACCTCTCAGTCAGCCCCTTTTGTGTTTGCCATTTGTTTGTTTGATTTTTTATGCGCGATTGCTGAGGCACTGGTTTTTGGGGGGAGGGGAGTGGTGGACTCCTCACCACACCACCCCACTCCACTCCACTTCACTCCCCCGTCAGCTGCAGCAGTCGTCTAGCTTGCCTGATCTGACAATTGACATAACGAGCTAGCGAGTGGGCGTGTCTCGTGGGCAAGCGGTGTATATCAATGCATGCGTGAGTTAATCTGTCAAAATAGCTCAGCAGCAGGCAGTCAGACAAACAGTCTACATATGACAAACAAATAGACAGTGGCACATGCAGCGTGCTGCCCACATGATTGCCTGCCACTGACTTAAACTTGCGTCAATACACGGTTGATATCCTGCCACTGTCCTGTCCCAGTTGCCCACACCCACACTCCATTTCCTGGTTGCCATTTAGCTTTTGGCTCATTGTCGGCGTTGTCGTCGCAACGTTCCGCTTTAATTTGACTCAATGTCTGCCAACATTTCTCATTTTCAGGCCCATCGAGGCCACACCCCATACGCCCACGTTCCAGTTGGCCATCAGCAGCTCCTGGTTGTGGCACTTCGTTTAGTCATTTGGCTTAGCAATTTTATGTTTGCTCTTGTAATTTGGCTGATATGCTGATTTCGGCATCATATCCTTTGCTCGTAAAAACGAACAAAAAATAAATAAATAAATAAAAAAAATTCCAAAGTAAAAGAAGAGATGTGGAAATCTTGCTTCCTGCTTGGTTGTCATGTGCGAGATTTGCGTGTGTTACGACGATTAATTTAAATCATTGATGATGCCACAGCTCCAATGTCTATGTTGCAGCCTCCTTCCTGCCCCCCACATATCCCCCCCCCCGTTGGTTCTCCGTATCTTTATTTCCATTTGATTTGCCCGCCATTACACACATACCAAAAAGCAGTAAGGAGGCTCTGCGTCTTTTATTTTTTTTTATATGCCCTGCTGAGTGCCATGTCACCGTCTTCATCTTCAGCTCCCGGTTCCAGCATCAGCGCCATTGCCATCACCAACGGCATCTCCGGTCTGAAGCTCGTTAATCATTATTTTCGACATGCCACTCGTCATTTGCCTTTATTGTCATGACGATGTACACAAGTGAAGTGGTGGAGTGGAGGAGTGGTGGAGAGGTGGAGAGCAACTCGGCTGACTCTTTAGACAGCTTCCTTTGGCCTGTTTTAATGCGGCACTTAAGCTGGCAAATATATATATATTTATATATACATGCGTGCGGCATCCATATTGAGCAAATATATATATATATATGTATGTATATGTAAAGACACGTATATATATAAAGAGTTTAGTGCGAATGGCTTTGGCCCGGTCAACATGGACGAGTATTCAAAAGCCATTAGCCATAAAATGCAGCCAAATGCAAAAACAAATTACTCGAATCTTGTCTCAATGATAAGAGCGTAGAGGGGGGCAGCAGCAGCACATACATAAAAGTGTGGCATAATTTATACGTTGCAGCAAAATAGCAGCCGCCAGTTTAGGCCCAGTCACGACGTCTAGGCCCATAGCTATAGGCATAATTAGTTTTCGAACTCTGAAGTTATGGTCGTGTGCTATCTTTATGGCAGACAACGTCGACTCCAGTCGACGAGACAAGGTAGTGCAGGTATAAGCACAGGCTCTATATATATATATAATATATATATATTTATATATATCGGGTGTGTATGTATTTATATGGTCCTGACTATATAATGGCATCTTCATTGATTGTCGAGCAACTGTGGCAGTCGTTGCCACTGCTGTGTCTGCCAAAAAAATATACAGCAGGCAAAAAAAACTAAAAAACATGCATACGCCACGTTGGCACACTCACACACACCCACACACACACACTCACACACAGACATAGCTTGAAAAATGCTGACTGTGTAGGTGCGTCCGCTTGGAAAGCGAAAAACCTTTAGTGTGGCAGCTGCCGCAATGGCAACCTGACGCCAGTGAAAAAATATAATAAAAAGGGTGAAAAAAAAAGATGAAGGAAATAAAATATAAAAAAAATGTGCAGACGTCGCAGTCCGAAAACTTGGTCGAGTTGGCGTCGCCACAAAACGGGTTGAAGCACACGTCTCGCAGTACTCGCTGGTCCTAGTCCTGGCCATGTTCCTGGCTGCTGCAGCAATTTTCTGCAGTTTGCATCATTTGCTGGCGCTTTTATTTGCCAGCATTTCGGGTGCTTAGGCAAATGCGCTCATAATTCTAAATAAGCTCATGAAACAGGGACGCTGACGTTAATAAAGTGACTTTGGCTCGACTTGCTGTAGTCGCCACGCCTTCTATATATTTATGACTGCATCTAGAGCCAATTTAAATTATACACATTTTCTTTTCTTTAGGTTTATTATTATTATTTTTTGTGCGCCAGCTACATTTACTTTTTACTCAAGCGGTGTTGTTTTTGCAAAAGTTTTGCTGGTAACCAAAAAGTTTCACATCCTCCCATCAAATTTTCATGCACATTGTAAACAATGTTCTAATTGAGTTGAAAAATACATAACGCATTATTATTGTTATTCTTTGTGTGCGAAAATAATGAGCGGAGTGGATAAGAGGTGTGTGTGCACGGCGAGACGAAGGTCCTTCGCATTTTTGGTATATGGAGTTTTGAAGTAGTGTTTGCTTTGCCTATTAAGTGCGGCTCTGCTCTGCTAAAAACTTGAGTCACTTGGCAATTTTAGACGTTCCGCGCTAAGTAAACACACTTAACTTTCAGTTGTAGTAGTGCTGCCAAATACGAGGGCTGCATATTGCCTGAATTTTCCTTGTGCTTCAGTTCAGTGTTTTTTGAGAAGGCAATAAGCAAGCTTCAAACTGTAAGCAGAATTATGTTAAATTCCACAAGCTTTGTGCTTTGTATTGCATCAAATAAATGCAATAATCTTGTTGCCAAGTTAGTTGGCTAAAATGCTTATAATCGCTTTGGCTTATGGTTCACATCACTCTGGCACTTCAGTTGTGTGTGCAGCCCTCACATGCCACATGCACACACAAATTAATTTAAGCTGTGAAACAATTTAAAGTTTCCACTTGACTGGATAACTGAGTAAATGATGGAGGGACCAACTGATTGACTGCTCGACTGCCTTCTGACAATAAGAGCGGCAATTGAAGAAGATGTTTTGCTATTCGCAGAAAACGAGGGGCACCATTGTTGTGCAATAAAGTGAGAGGGAATCCTTAAGGCGCAGCAAAACAAAAGCGGAGCTGACGTCGCACAGGAAGTGCAGCAGCTGCTACAACAACTAAAAAAAAAAAAAAAAAATTACAGCTGACGTTGCTTGTTAAACAAAATCAATATAAAGCATACGCTCCGTTGGACCCGTCGAATCGAGCACTGCAAAATGATAAAAAAGAAATAAATAGAGTAGAATTGGGTGGGCATTTTTTTTATATTTTATTTTTGTTTTCATTACCTATTCTGGATGGTGTGTTTGTCACCTTAATTGGCTGCAGCCACACGAAAGGAAACCAACAAAAATAACAAATGTCAACAAATTGTGACAAGAAATCAAAATTTGTGAAGACCAGCCACACTGACAGCTCCGAAAATAAGACGGAGGGAAAGGTACGAAAGCAAAAATAAATTGTGGCAACCTTGTCTGCAAAATAACGAGCGGAGAGCTCATAAAAAAGACCCAACAGCGAGCAGTTTTGTAGCAAACTTCTGGCTTGGATTTGATTTGAATTTAAAATAGGCGCACGAAATAGCTTAAATAAGGCAACAGTTGACATGGGGTAAGAGAGATGAGGGGATGTAGCTGGGGTAGCTCTGGTTTTGGGTGGCGAGGCATAAATTACGCAAATAAATTGACAATAATGCGGACAAACCGAAGCTGGATCTGTTTGGTAAGCTGCAGGCAATAATCAGGGGTGGGCGGCGCTGACGCAGGGCCAAAAGGTAACAAGATTAACTGTGTCAAGACAATTATTTCCGCCGCATCAGCAGCTGCTTGTCCTTGTCTGGCAGCATTCGTGCGTATTTTAACTGCTGCTCCTCAACGTATTCTTCATCCCATCTTCCATTTGGAGTCCCAAGCGTCGAATGACTAAATGCATGGGTTGCTTGATGTCTCGCTGATGACATTCATTTACATGATTGCCGCATTGCGTTTTACTGTAATTGCGCTTAAGTGCCGCACACGTCTCGTATTGTATTCAAATCGAGATTTCGAGAGAGCAGCGTTTCTCTGTGCTGCAAATGGCCTCTTCTAAATTAATTAAGACTTTAAGCAATGTCATCTGTCTGTCACACACACACACGAAGCATTAACAAATACACACACACACACACACATATGCAGCTGTTTAGACTTTGATTTGATTTGTACTTGTGCTTACTCATCCAACTGATCCCCAATCTCTCAACATCTTCTATTCACCCACAGCTCAGTTCAACCAACATCAGCCAAGACTGCCATATTCCGCATTATCATTCACAACTCGTCCAATTGCCATTGTCTCAGTGATGCTGCTGACGTCACTTCGTCAGTGGAGATTGTTCGCATTTTTCCGAAGCGACTTGCACTAGTTTAGCTTAAATAGCTCCCCAAGTACCGATGGCCCCCAGGGCATGCTTATGTATCTAAAGAAGGTAAAAAGAGTAAGCAGCTTTATTGTCCTTCTGCTGCCGTTGTCGTTGCTGTTGCCGCTGCTACTGCTCTAAAGGTGAGTTGCTGTCCTGGTAAAACATACGTCAAGAAAGCTGGGTGTCAAAAGCGTTGAAAAAGTGACTTTTAATGGGTTTAAATCAAGCCAAAGTTGTTGAAAGTTGACTTGATTTGCGCGGATAGTCGTTGGCGTTGGCCATTTTATGATGCTCCAACCGTAAAAAAGTTTAAGCTGCCCGAGATCAGCTTAAGCTCAAGTAGCTCACTCACCCGTTTCCAAAGTCGTAACCGTGGCAAGAGTTACTCCTGTTGTGTTTGTCGTCTCCGGGCCACTTGATGGCGATGCTCGTTAGGTAATTCAGCTTTGATTGGGGTTTTTGATGCATTTCGTGCTGCATTTGTTTCAATGACGCACAACTTGTAGCTTGTCGCAAAGTTGCTTTTTTTGAATTAGATTTGCCACAAAAAAAAGACCGACGAAATGCGTGATGACACAGCTTGTGATTGCGGCAAATTTGTGCGCTAAACCAAAATTCATACGTCATCAAATTGCACAAATCAAATACTAGCAACATATGTGCAACTGGGTATGGGAATCCCCTAAAAAAAAAAAAAAACAGTTCTAAAATGCTAGCTTTAAATGGCAATTATCCTTTGGGCTATTGCGCCCGAAAACAGTGTCAGTCTGGCCCGTATTTTATTATTCGATTTGGGTTTTAGTAGCTTTATCCCTTTTAAATGTCACGTAGTAGCAAACCCTCACAGAGCATACACAAATATATATATATGTATATATATATAGTATTTGGTATAAATAGCATATATACTCGTATGTAATATACATGTCTGCAACTCATAGATATGACCAGCAGCAAAGCTAAGATTTTTATTACTGTATTTTACGCTTCTGCTTGTGCTGCTCCTGCTTGTTCTCCGGTTCGTTGTGGTCCTTAAGCCAGGCAATGAGACTCTAATGCGCGTAAAACTAATACAAATGCGTTTCTTATCCGCATGCTGCTACTCCTTACCCCCAAACCTGAATTTAGCTTCTTTTTTTTCAACGCTGCCCCCAAAGCCACCATTTCAAATTGGTTGTACTTTGCTACAAGTGACGGCTTATGCGGCAATATACATAAGTAATATTGTCCTTGTCCTTGTCCTTGCTTGCTGCTTGCCTCCACTTCGTTTTATATGTGTGTGTTAGGTGTGGGTGTGGGTGTGGGTGTGGATATGGGTGTGCGTGTATAGCTTGTAGCCTTAAGCGGGTGGTCTGTGGTCGATACGCTCATATGCTGGCCATGGCTTAACTAAATAACAGTTTGATATCATTGCGAACGATTTACGCCCTTATCACATACACGTTAACACTTCAGTATCCATCAATATTATCCACATACTAAACCAATGAAAGCTGCCTTTTTTCCTCTTTCTGAATGTAGTTTAATATATTATGTAAAACGAAATCTTATATCCATATAAGATAAGGAGAAAAGAAATGATGAGAAAAGAGGAATGCTTAGTACAATCGATATTCTACGTAATTGAAATTTATATATTACATTTTGTGTATCTTTATGGAAATAATCCATATAAATCTCAAACTATTAAAAGTATTCTTAGAAACCAAATTTAACGATATATTTGTTTGTCCTCTGCACCATTTTCAGATTATAATTAAAAGTTATCTATTTTAAGAGCCTATAATATTTGATTTTTAATAAAATGCACTCAACCGAAAAATTGTATGTATCTTTCTGATTGATTTTATTTATTTTTTGATGCGGTTTTTCATAATTGAACTATTTTATTTATTTTATTTAAATGCCAATAATAAATCTGTAGTGTCATCTACAAAGTTCATTTGAAATATTTCATATAATAAATTATTAATATAATTCCAGGCAATATATATGTGCAACTTAATTGCAAAGCTTCCGTAAAGAGTTAATTTCAAAATAGACTGCAGCAAATATGTAACATTTTTTCGATTACCAATTTCAGACGGCACTTGCAAAAATCAAAGGCAAAAATACAATAAAAGAAAAAATGGGTAACTAACAGCGGTTGACATATGGTTTTTTACGTGAGAGTTCATAAAAAATAAATTGATATATGAGCGTTAGTTTCGGTTCAGAGCTCCATTTAATTGGTCTACATAATTGCCAAATGAATGACTTGTAACATGGGTATTATTTGGCGAGCAAATTGCAAGTGGTCGGTCCGAGACTGCAGCAACACTAAATTGTCAATTGATTGGCTGTCATTTGTTCAACATCTATATATATTTGTATATAAGTGTCCTGTATATATACATGTGTGACGGAGGACATGCTCAAAGGACACTCAGCTCTGCCATTTATAACATGAGTTTCCCGCTTCTTAAAATGGCCTCAAGTTGCCTTCGTTATAAGTTTTGAACTGAACGGCAAAGTTGTCAGCATTTAGAGGCAAGTCAATAAAATGGCACTCAAATGGCTGCGATTAGGGCATAGACATTGTGGCCCATAGTTGTTGCCCCAATACAAATTGATTTTATGCAAACTTTTCTATTAAGCCGCCCTTCATCCCTGTTTGAGTGATGGGTAGGCATTATAGATTGGGGTGTGTGTACTCAAAGTTGAGATTAGTCACACTGACAAGGACCCAAAAAATTGGTTTTAATTAATTGTCATTGTTGTCGCTGGTGATTCAACAAAAAGCATTCGATAAAAAAAACAGGCTGAGAATGCAAATCATATCAAAGTTTGTTGCAGATCATCCCAAAAGCATCCGGCGCAAGTCACGACACAAAAGCCCAAAACTTGTCACTTAACGTTCGCAACAAGGACTCAGAAAAGGAAAAAAAAAATATATTATAACTTTCATCGAAAATCCGTAAAACCAGTAAGCCCCTGAGTGAGAGCGTGGCCTAGTCAACATATGACAAGAAATGACTTGAACAACTTAACATTCCTTTGCTTAGCCATGCGAGGCAGGAGGCAGGAGGCATGAGGCACGAGGCAAAACAACAAAACAAAACACGAGTCACAGCTGCAATCCGGGCTCGGATGTCGTCCTGATGGTTGCCACACATAAAGCGCTTACTCTAGCGCTTACAGTATGCCAGATTGATTTGTGGTCGAGTTCATGCCAAATTTAACTTTAATAGTTTTTACTGGATTTACTTTTAATTAATTTTGCAACAAGCGGAATTGTTGGCCCTCCTCTAGTCTCTGCCCTGTCGGCAGCAGCGACAGTTACGAGACTCAGTTCATTTGTAACTTGCTGTAGAGATGGAGCTGGAGTTCCACAACTGGCGTTGCTAGAGGAGTGCTTATCGTGGCGCGTGAAGCGCAATTAATTTCTTGTCTGCTTGTAGCAGTTGCCATGGGGCCCCGCCCTCAGATACCCTGCCTTCGCCACGGGAGCCGCCATTAATTATGAGATAAAGCACTAAAATGTATCAAGTTGTTGCGAAACTGTTTGCGACAAAGTTGCTCCCACAATTTACGGCTGCCAAATATTTATGACTATTTTTTTTATCATTTTTAAATTTTACTATCTGTTGTTAATTTAGCATTTACATCCAAATTACACTGTCCAGTTGTTGTATAATGTCATTCTCAACATTGTTTATTCCTTACAGTCGAATCTGAACGGTCATCAAGACACCATTAGAGAATTGCAGCACACTTTTGTGGTAAGTACTCAAATTGTTGTGACAGGTTGCAACTGCATAATGTTGGGCAATCTAATTAAATGCAGTACTTCGAATCCACTCCAGCATCAGACAAAATCAAAATGTCGTTAACATGCATTCTCAGCCTGATCACCCGAGGGGGGGGGGGGGGGGGGTGTGTGTGTGTGTGTCCAAGTGTACACAATCAAAGTAGACATTGGGGCGGTCTCAATCGATGCAGTAAGTTGATGCAGAGATTTCGAGCATTGTATGGCATTGAATTGCAGATTTTGTGCTTAAACTTCGACTATTTTAAATGCACTGCACAGTTGCGCACAAAGTGCAAAAGAGTCTGAGTTTAAGCCAACTGACAACAACAACAACAACAACAATAGTAACAATTGCTGAATCTGAAAAGTCAGGCACAAAAGTATTCAAAAAGAAGTGCAGCTGAAAAAGTTCACATTTCAAGATGCCATTTTCTTGACTTTTGCAACTTGCCTCCTTTCAACTTGCACGGCCATTGCCACAAATGTACTCAACACCACCAAGCTCCACAACATTATGGATGTGTGGACGTAACTGTGTATATTAATACCCTATAAGCAGCTTAAACTCAAGTAAATTTAATGAAGCAACCACATATAAAATGACGCAATAGAACTAAATCTATCTGAAAATAACAATTAAATATTGGAGAGTAAAAGTATAAATACTTAAGTTGCTTCACTGAATTTCATTTGATAATTGAATGTTTTAAGAGCATTTAAAACAGTCGATCAATTCTTAATGTAATCAAAGAATTGAGTAAATTGTTGGAATTAGTTAAAGACAATTTATTTCCTTTGTGAATTTTCATTTATAATTTAAGTATAATTAAGATTTAAAGTCCAAAAAAAAAATGGGTATCTTTAATTTGTACATGCTGTGCTCAGCCATTTTTGTGTTTTGTACTTTTGGCGCCGCCTGCAAAGACAACAACAACAAGTTTTGTGGGAACGGCCGACGACGACGACGTTGTCGGAGTTAAACAACTTTCTTAGGCAATGTCGCGATGGAGTAGAGGGCAAAAAGGCAGTCGACGAAGAGGGGGCGGTCCGTGGGACAGCGTCTCGACGCGCAGTCAGGAAATTGTTGCATTTGGGCCTTTGTATGTTGTGCAAAAGTCAGCAGAAATCTACTTGACTTGACTTTTGCTTGCCACAAGAAATATACAAGCAAAAAAAAAACGAAGTCAAGAAGCAAAACAAAACAAAGCAAACCAGAGCACTGGCAAAAAAAAAATAACAAAAATTTAGACCAAAATGTAACGGGACGTTAGGCTTCAACAAACGAGTTGCTGCCACCGCCTTCAGACTCTTTTTGGCAGCAGTCTTGTTGTTGTTGTTGTTGTTGGCCGTAGCACGTATTTGTTTTAATAAAAGTTTTGCGCAAAACTTAATGAAATGTTGCCAGGCTGAGCCTGTTCTGCCTCCTTTGCTTGCATGTCAGCACAGACTGGAGCAGGGATTAGGATGCAGGGAGCGGGGAGCCGTAACAGAATATAGTCATGTTCTGCATGTGTCCCTGTTCATGTCTGCGCATATTTAGCCACAGCATGGAGACAAGTGAAAAGTTATGTTGGATTATACAAAGGAAGTTGTTTTATATCTCGGTTGAGATGCTTAAATGAATCCCTTTCAATTTAATTGACAGTGGAAGAGTGTATTTCAAATTTGTTTCTATTGCCTTATATTGAGATATAAGAATGCATTTGTATATGTTAAATAGATCTAATGCAACACTAATGAATAGATCTAATTGCCACTTTTCCGTTTTGACTATGGCATTGGCTTTGGCTTTGGCCATGGCTTTGACTTTGGCTTTGGCTGTGGCAATTTGTGGCCAGCAACCAGAGGCAGCCTGTTAATTGGAAAGTTTCATGCAATTATAAAACTTTTTTCATTATTTTGTGGCATTTTTCTGTTCCTGCTGTTGCTGCTTTTGCTGCTGCTGTTGCTGCTCTTGATAATATTTTGGCCAAGTTGGGAAAATGCAAGGCAAATGTTTTTTGCCACAGGTATCAAGCTATTTCACAAGCACAACTGTAACCGAGACGAACCCAACTCATGTGTGACCAAAGTTAAAATGGAAATGAAAATGGAAATGAAAATGCACAGAAACTAGTTGTTGCAACAACAAAAATGACAATGTCACAGCCAGAAACGAGAAGCGAGGGGCTGAACATGTCGCATGAGTGTTTTTGTGCTTAGCAGAATTAATTTCATTTTGCTGTGCAACAAAGGCAAGTGACAATTGTAAAATGCAAAAGTGTTTAATATAAATTTCATTTAATTCAGAGAGCAATTCGCTTCCAGCTGCAATTTAAGCCACAGCGTTTAAGTCCCCAGTTTCTCCCTAGAATAACTGTATTTGGTCCATGACTGTGTCACTATCTCCATAGGCAACCAAATGCCAAATGAATAGCTAAGAGGTCCCAGTTGGCCATTTAGGTGCACAATTGATGTGGTTTGATTTTGTTATGGCCATGGCAACTTCATAAATACAAATGCCAAGCATCGACTTCAACGCAGGCAATAACAGCACTAAAAGCAATCCCCAAATGGCTGCCACAGGCTCAGGCCCGGTCTCAGCTTCAGAGTCGAGTGAATAAATGAAGGCGAATCCACAAAACGCCCTACATTGCCGCCATTCCAATGAGACAGTCCGCTCCTAGCGAGCGCGCAGGAGTAGCATGTGCACATAATAGCTTCTAAGCAACCGCCCGTCTCCCTGTCTCTGTGTCTGCCGGAGACTGTTTGGTGTCTCTTTTTATCGTTGAGTATTCTGGCAATACCTGTTTGTTTCATGTCCCAGTTGGCTGACTGACAGACCGTGCCTGGAAAATTTGTTGTACCATTTGCCTTGATTTAAATTATACTGAAATTGATTTGATTTGAGAGTAAATTATAATAAATTCAATTTTGTGCATTCCGCTTGCGTTTCCATTGTGTGGCAACCAATTCCTTGTCCACCAACACTGCCACAATCTTGTGGCATGTGCTAAAGTGGCATTCAAAAAGCGGAAGTTTCGAGTTAAACACAAAATGCCAACTCTTTCGCTCCCTGCATAACAACTACGGCCGAGTGCGTAGCGGAAGTTCGCCCCCCTTCCTCCACTTTGCCTTTGATGACGCCCCAAGCCCGGAAAATGCTGAGAAAAAATAAAAATGTATATAAATGTGAACTTGAGCCTTTTTTTGTTGATCTTTTTTGCTGTGTACTTATTGACACTTTAGCAAATATAATAAATAACTTTCTGCTACTTTTCGTATTTGGATTGCGCTTTAAACTTTGTCTCAAATACCATTTCGATTGCTCCTCCACCAGCAGAAGAAGAGCAGCAGCAGTAGTTAAGTTCAATATAGATAAAAGTACTTAGGAACTGCCCAAAAGTGTTGCCTGCTTATGGGAAAAAGGAGAGAAAAGGGTGGTTAACCACAATTAATTCAATTTCCAGCATCTGTCATGTTGTAGCTACATCCTCATGTATATATATATATATATGTTCTTATATATAAACATTTTATGCCGGCTTTGTGCAGAATCAATCCAACAAACATTTAATCATTAGGAATACATATACGACTATATATATAATCGTAAATATACTTTTTTTTATATGTAACTTGTCAAGGCTCATCTATTGATAGATAATCTATTTTGTGCACCGAGCATGGCATGTCATTAATTATACTGGGCCAACAAATCCCCACCTAGGCTGTTTCTTACTCCCACAACAGGAGAGTGGGGGGTGGTGGTCACTTTTGACACCGCCTTTTCATTAAATGGATTTCAATTATGTTCAGCGTATAGCCAAGGAAATATATATGGCATTAAAATTTATGAAAGCAGTTAAAGCGACCGCACATCGTACAGTAGATACGAGCTGTATGCATATACATAAAAGAAAAGGAGGGAAAACAATTTTTTATATTAATAATGTGTTGTAGGAATTTTTCAAAATGAATTCATTAAAAGTAAAAATCAGAATGAGGAAAATCACTTTGTAAACAGGACAGGCGCAAGCCCTTTGATATTTAATGCCATCAACGGTGCCGCTGGGACCAAATGTCGGCGCTGTTAACCCTTTGTTGGCCACCCCTCGTCGCGTTAGCCTGTCGCACTTTATTTGGCAACTTAATCACCCGACTGGCCGCCATATAAAATGGAATTTCGGTTCCCGCGACGAGCGTTTTATTAAATTTCCGCGCATTAAGCGACAGCAGTTCTTTTCAGTGTTATTTATCCTCTTTTCTCTTCATTTTTTTTTGGCCAATCCTTTTTTTTTATATTGCCGGGGGTGATAATAATAATGCCAGAAATGCGTCAAAAATTAAGCGACCTTGTTGGCAGATATCATTGTTAACAACTTAAATGAGACAGAATAATTATGTAAATATGTGTAAAGAATTTATTAAATTTTCATTTCAAAAGATTCGAAATGAAAGTTTTAACATAAATAACTGTATAAATTCATTGATGATTGGGAATGCGAAGAGAATAAGTATAATTTATTTATTGGTTGCTAATTGCTCATTGAATCTTTTGGTATAAATATGCAAATTCTGCCCAAATAAACCATAAATTTTAACGACATAATTTCCGAAAATTAATTTTAAATAAATTAAAAAACATACAATCAGTAAATTTATGTAGAAATATTTGTATGTGTCCAAAACTGACAATTATGTCAATTCAAATATAATTTATGAGATAAATTCATTATACTTATAAAATGCAAAGATTATAATTAGTGTCCTCATGAAAATCATTTGAGCATTTTTGCTGCCATAAAATGTTTATTTAACATTTAAAAGGTATTTGCTGGCGGGCACTTTATGGACCGTTAAAAAAGGCCAGCGTTGGATCCGAGCTGAGTAAACAGACGCACAAAGTTCCAGGAATTTATTTAAAAACTCATTTAACAGGCAGTGAGGCGCCTCTGTGGGTCTAAGCCCATATCAAACAACGAATTGGTGGTGCGATTTTTGGAGCTCAAATGCACAATTAAATGTTCTTTTTGCTGTCTATAAAGTTACTGCCCAACGTTATTGTAAAAAATACACATTTAGGCTGCATTTAAGCGAAATAAAATTGCATAATTAATTAAGGGCGCTGTGTGCTTAATGTCATTACGACGATCTCATTCTCCCCCGCTCTCGGAAAATGTCCTTGCAACCAAAATTTGCGTGACTAAACTTGCAAATATCTGGTGTAAATTTTCATGACACGCCCTTCTGCCCGAAACGCTGGTCTGGGCTGCTCTGGCGTTTTGACTGAAAATTATTATTTTAATTTTTTACCCAACTGAGAAGCGGAAATTCCAATTAAAACGCATCAGCATTTTGCAAGCCAACGCAGCTGGAAATCGTCGCCTGACTGTCTGTCAGATTCGACCAACAGAATCCGAATCGGAATCAGTGATAGAGATAACGATGCGTCTATATAAAAATATATATATATATTGTGAGACTGGTTTTTTTTTTAATGTCTTACGTAAATTAAAGAAGGAAAAGAAATTGTTGCACAGTCCCAGCACAATAAATATACTGGCATAAAGTGAGTTGAATCGCGTACAAAAAACAATAATGTGCATATGTAAATAACGATGTCAACTTAATTGGACACGCGCATTCAGAGCAGGACTCCATAGCGAGTATTTACCGTAAACATAACAGCGCTACGCATATGGCAATCCGGAAAGAATAGCGAATGTGCCGTTTCTGTTTTTGTTATTCTCCTCCTGATGACGATTCGATGCCATCCATTCCCTCTTCGCATCGGAAAAATGACATTACAATTTCTTATTGTGCAGCTGTCATATGTATTTAATTTGCATCGAACAAATGAATTTCGATTCCAGAGATTTCAATTATGTATATATGTGTTTCAATTAAATAACATCCCCCAAATGAATGCGCTATGAAAATTCTGACTTTAAAATTCATTTGTTGGGATTTTAATCCACAAAATATGTGGAAATAAGTTATCCACAGAAGAGTTTTGATTTGAAAACATTAGATTTTATGATTAGCAAACGCCAATCACAAATCAAATCAAATCAGACTTCAAATTATATTTGAATTATTATTTGTTTTGCGTGTGTCTGCTGATGCAATACAAAACCTGTGTGCTAAAGTAAAGGATATTATTAACAGTATTTTGTATCTTCGATTCCAAAGTAATTATAAAATCTGCACACGTGTCGCACGCACAATCAAAGGTCATTTTGGCATCAGGCTCAACGCTGCACAAAAGCAGAGGCAGCCTCAAGAATAATAACTGCAATTATGATTCATAAATCACAATGTGATCCGAATGTGAATAGGAATCAAATCGAATCGAATCGATATGAGCTGAATGAAACTGCACAATAACCGAAATTATTCTGCTGATTTTCCAAAGACAAACATAATTGAATTACAAAAGTTGCAACAGCACGAACCACTGAAATGGGATACGAAAGACAAAACGATATATATAGATATATATATATATATATGGATATAAACAGAGCAGGGGGAATCTGCCCATGCACATTTCGAATGCACATGACCAAATGTGCATTAAATTGGCAATTATTTGTTGCCTCTGTTGCGTTTTCTGTGCCGGGGGAATGTTTACTACCAACTACTCAGTGTACAAATAGTAACAATGATATCAAATTCCTACATGCACACAATTTTAAATGAATAACTAAGTTATCCATGTCAAAGAGCTTAATTCTTGTTTCAAAGTTTTTGAACTATTTTCTTTTAATTTTACATGTCTCCAATTTTTAAAAGTTTTTGTTTTCAACTAAATCTAATTTTATTTGTGACCTAAATTTATAATGCCAATAACAAAAATTTTTCTACTGGCATCGTAAAAAATCAGGATATTATTTAGCTAACCAAAAACATTGATTTTTCCTCACAAAAGTTAAATCAGTTTCTATTTTGGTCATAAAAACTAATCTGCAATGCCCTCAAACTATCAGCTATAAATTTAACACAAAAAAAAAGGTTTCGCTGCATGAAAAAAATGCCTCGACCCCTCCAAGCCACCCAACCCTCCGTTTCTGGGATGATGCAGATGGCTGCCGGCCATAATACAGATTTGTATTCAAAAAGTGGAAAATCCGAATAGGCCAGTTAGGTGGGGGTGTATAGAGTTGATGGTTTTAGTAATTGCTTTAGCACTCCAAAAAAAGATACAACCTGCGGGAGACAGAGGATATCGGATGAAAGTTGGTTTTGTTTATCTGGGCGAAACTGTAAACTGCAAACTGCAAACTGCAATTAAAATGCTGGCGATATACAAAAATTAATGATTATTTATTTTCATTTTTTATTCATATATTTGCCTATGGCACAGATTGAGTTTTATATTATTTAGTGAGGTGTTTGCAGGTTGTTTGTATGTTGATTTTATTTGCTAATGGCATTTTATTTGATTTCTAATTAAAAAGCATTTTTTTTAATCTCACTTGCATTTAATTAAATTCAAACAACAAATTGTTAAAAGCACATCAGTTCAAGTCAAAGGTGGGAGCATCAAAATGAGCGGGGATTGTTTGGGTAAATATTTGATGTTTGTGTGGGATCAGTGCTGTAGTGCTGCATGGCAGCCGTGACGATTATTTATGAACGCAATAATTCATTTGATATTTTGCGGTTTCGCTTGCATTTATCAAAAATGTTTTATAACACTTGCTTAACAATGCCAACAGTTATGCGCACCCACTGAGTGTGTAGTTATTTTTTATACCCTGCGGAACCAATGGAAAATTTCAATAAACATAGGCTATGCAAGGCTTGTATAAATTTCGAATTAAGGAATTAAATTTACTAGAAATAAAAAAGAAGAGATATATTAAACTTGAAATATAGCAACTATCCTACAAATTACAACTTTATTAAATTACGGGATAACTCAAAGTCGAGCTTTTATCGTCTCCATAATTCTCACTTTTTTTATATTATAGTTCCAACATTTTGATTAATGTTTAACTTTATTGTTAATATGTCAGTTGCTTATGCTGTTGGCATTTTAAAGCTCGCATCTCCAAAGCGACCCCAAAACATCAACAGAAAACTCATTAAAATCATAAAATGCATTTATGACAGCCTTGTTTGCACTGAGGCAATAAGGATATACAGCGCACATAAATGTGCGAGTATAAGTGGAGTGTGTGAGGGTGTGTGTGTTTTGTATGTGAGTATGTTGGGGCGTTTCTCAAAAGTGTCAAAATCAAAACCGAAGGCGCATGCCAAGTTTGCAGGCTGTTCGCCTGAGCTGCTGCTGCTGCTGCTGCTGCTGCGTGTATCCTGCTGCATCCGCCTGCGTGTTGTCACACAATTATGCACAGAACTCGAGTTTGAGTTCTGCTCCTGCTGATGATTTTACTACTGCTTTTGTTGTAATTATATTGCTGACTGCGAAGCAAAATGTCAACAATAACAACAAGAAGTGCGAGAACAAGAACAGTAGGCGCTGCTTCTGGCAGAACACTATTAATCTTGGCAATTCATTAAGCCCATGTGTGTGTGTGTGTGTGTATGTGTGTGTAAAAGGACTCTTAAAGCCGTAGCGCTTACTCAATGTTCTTGTTCCATTTTGATGTTCTGCGACTGGCACTTCAATCTCGCTCATTCGTTATGCGTTTGACAAATTGAATATGCCCACAAAGTAAGTGCAAGGCGTTGCCCAAAAAAGGACGACAAGGACATCAACGGCAATGGCAATGCCAACAGCAATGGCGACGCTGACGACGTGCTGTTTGGCGAGCAAACAAGCGCCATCAGCGCATCCTTAAACACATAATTCGCTGTCCGCTGGTACAGTCTCGAGCATTATCTCTATTTTTATCCTTTTTCGGCGTTTGTATTCCTTCGGACAGTGTTGCGTTTGTTTTCCACTGCATTCACGACACATTCATCTTCTTAATATTACTTTCACATTGTGCTGGCTGACCACGTTCTCAGCGCTATGTGCTATGTGCTATGTGCTATGTGCAGCTTTACCATTTATCATGAACTCGACAATTTTTCACTGCATAACTCAGGGCGCCACGTACGCCAAAAAGGATGCCACCGCCGGAGAGTGGCTGCATCTTATTTTAGTGGTGTTTTGCCGGACTCCTCTTCAAACGGGGGTTATCTGCAATCAGTGGCCAGCACTGTTTCACACATGACCACGGTTCGATAGGATTTTGATTAATGCAACATGCAACTAGGTAGGGGATTTTGCCAATGGAACAGATCATCGAAACTCAACCAAGAGCTGAACAAGAGTGCAGAGTTGACTTTCATTTAGCTGGGGCCAAGCAAGTTGATTCATCTGACGATGACTCGCAAATCAAGCGAACCCAGACGTGCGGGTCCCGCATTATCGATCACCAATTTCGACTCCTATGCCATTTTCGACTACGATTTACATTCCGATAACCAATTCACATTCATTCTTCATCATTTGCTAAGCATGTCACTCAGCACATTTGGCATTCGCTCGTCTATTTAGCTGATTGTCTGCCAGCCATGGAAGCAACCATTCAGTCAGGGACACGTTCGCATCTTGAACTGCCGCATTCAACATCGAATGTCAAAGGAGTCCTTGCTACGCATTTGGTCTTACATGATGTTGTTGTTGTTGTTGTCTGCAGGAGTGTGTTGAACATTTTTGTTGACATATTCATTGGCAAATGCAATAATGTTAGATTTAAATGCTTGACAGCGTTTAGTGCGTCTACGTGGTATAGACTCTGACTAAGTTGCCTCCACCTCAAAGTTTATAAAATTGAATTTGGCCAACGTTTTACGCGTTTGTTACGGAAATTGGAAAATACATCCCTTAAAGTTCAATTCGATTTGTTTGTAGCTGTTGTTGTTGTTGCTGCTGTTTTCCTTCTTTTTTTTTTTCAATTTTGTATCGTCGTGAGTTGACAAAAGTTTACTAAATTATTTTGCCATTGCACTGCCATCAGCTTCTGACACACTTTGATGTCAGTTGCATGCTAGCAACTAATTTCCAAGCCAAGCCAAGCCAATTCCGCCCATTGATGAATGACAGGCGCCAGGAACAAGCCAAGGAATGCGGGCAAAGCGCTTCAGAAATGCCGTAAGGAGCCAGCCAGTAGCTGTAGAACCGCATTGAGTGGCGCTGATCCGCACAGCAGGAGTAGGAGTAGAAGTAGTAGCAGGAGCAGGAGCAGGAGCAGGAACACTAGCAGCACGAGTAGCAGCAGGAGTAGCAGCAGAAGTAGCATCATCATCCGGTTTGTTACGAGTATTATTATTTTCAGTTTAATGAAAAGTGCAATTTGCCCCGCCTTCTCTTCACAAAACTTCACTTCACTACCCTTCGCTCCACTTCAATTCAAAAGCAAATGTGCAACTCTTGTGCACAAAGACGAAGACGATGGCAAAGTCGAGCTGAGCACCCGACCCTAACGCTATTCGAAATTCGCCACTGCTGCTCTGGCTCTGTTCTTACAGCCACTTTACAATCTTATCGATTTTTGTTTGGCTTTTGCCATTGCCTTTGCCTTTGCCGTTGAGCCTTTTTTCTCGCCATCGTTGGCCGCTTTATGCTTTTGCTGCTGGTAGCAGTAGCCACTTTGATGACATTATTGAGAATTCCCCCCCCCTGTCTGGCGACGCCTGTCGTAACCAATCTTAATCTACATTTCCTTTGGCCCTTGTTACGTTTACAGTGTGCTGCATAATGGCATTACGCTTTTAGCTGGTCTCGGCATTCTGGACAGCTCTCAACTCCATCAATTTCAACTGCTTTTTACAATAAATTAAATCAATCGATCAATCCGCCACGCTGACCGGCAAAAACTGTGTCAATCTATTAGTTTTACGCTTACACACACAGACACACACGCACACACACACTGAGAACACACAATTGCTTCGACTATACACAAAAGTATCGACATCTCACACTATGCCAATAATTTTAATGAAATACAAATATTAATGTAGCGACGTCAAAGCAATGACAGCCCAACCATCCAGGCTCAATTGGGGCTCATCAATCGCCGGCAAAACTTTTCACTATCAGCTGGTTGAAATTATTTCCAGCACTCGCCTGATTAGTTTCGCCATCTTTGCCAGGACATTTTTGCGGCCGGCCACGTGCTTCGCATCTCAAGTAGTTGAACAAAATGGTAAATATATATACATCCTAAAGAAATGCAAAATAATAAATAAAATATATTCGACTATCCACGTACCCTGCACACAATTCTCAGCTATAAGTTATCTCTTTGACAAGCTAAGCATGCCCCCATCATTCACCCAGAACAGGATATATTATAAATAAATCTAAAAAAAAATATCTAAAACGAATGACAAATTTTTAATGTCAATAGCTGGAGACGTGAGAGCTATAATGGGGCGTGTCAAAACACGACTGTTTTCGACCATTTGGTCTATCTCCAATTCGTGTTCATTTTAATTTGTATGACTGTTGTTGCGGGACGCACAAACGATTTGTTTTAGTCGGCATCGTTTATTGGATTTTGGGCTGTGGGGGCTTTTCGGTTTATTTGTATAAATGAAATAGACATTTTGGGGTCATGCTAAAGTGATTTTTCAATGTCCGACCAGAGGAGCAGGAGCAGGAGCAGGAGCAGGAGCAGGAGCAGGAGAACAGCCAAACAGGCGGGGCTCGTTCTTATGTCTCGCATTTCCTTATGTTCCTTATCTCAGCCAATGCCATTTTTTTCCGTGTTTACTTTGGCTTTGTTTTGCCTTTGCCCTATTGCCTATCGCCCATTTTCTTGTTTATTTTTCTGTTTTCTTTTTTTTTTTTGTTTTGCTTGTTGTTGTGCGCTGACAACGAATCCTTTTGCTTCCACCCGCAACAATGGACGACTTTTTGTAGTGGATGCTGTTGGTGGAACGCTGCGTTCCTAACCTTTCAGCGACACTCAGGGCAAAGTGAAACTAATGGCAGTTAGTTTTGTTAAGTCGATAAAACTGTCAGTGATATGGCAGATTGTGTGGCAGCTGGTGGGTCGTTTTTGCCGCGGGCGCACTAGCATTTTGTCACCTACAAAAATAGCGTCCACAACGCGAATCCCTTGCATAAGTATTTGTGTGTGTGTGTGTGTGTGTGAAATGGATTTGCTGTCTGAACACATTCGAGTTTTAGTCGAGTTAAAAAAGTTAAATGAAGCTGCCACAGGCATTAAATTTCCGCCATCATCAGACAAGTCAGGCAAGACCCCTGCCCCACCCCGCCTGGCATCGTTTCAATGTTTTCCGCAGCCAAATGCAAATGAAGATGACTGCGAAAGTGTTGCATTTGTCGCTGCACAAAGAATGCACTCGGCACCCACACGAAATTTGTTTGTCTGCCTCGGCCTCTTCCTCTGCCTCTGCTTCTGGCTGTGGCATAAGAGTCGTCAGCCTGGGCGTGGGTGGAAAGTGAGTGGCATTTTATGTTCATTTGCTTGGCTCCTTCTCCCGCTCCTGCTCTTGCTCTGCTTTGCATTGTGTTTTATGTTCTTGCCTATGCGAAAATGCAAAGTTACACTTGGTTGCCAGCACGCTAAGGGGTAGCCATAATGTTGACTTATTTCAATGACATGGTGCCCATTTTTCTCTACAAATGACTTGCCATGTCTTCATAATCTGCACTGAGCTTTCAGCTTATTACTTTATGTGTGCACACCACGAGGCATTTGGGTGGTGTGCACACCTTGTGACAGGTAGCTGAATTAATTATTGCATATCAGAGCTGGCGCACGTATCCTAAATCAAAGCATTTAACGCCCCTAATCCGTTAAATGCATAGCGTTCTCAATTTACTTAAAACACAACTGCATACCAGTGGAGACCAGATTGTTGGGGGTTTCTATGCAAGTGCACTTCGTGCAAAGGACGACTGAGAGAATTTAGAGTGTGCAGCGTATTTAGCAAATTAAAATGGAAAATCCTTGGAGCCGGCGACCACAGCACAAAAAAAAACATTTAAAACAACGAAGGAAAAAAAAATAGAAAAACAGCTCACGTCACACATAGAATATGCGAGCGGGGTGGAGCAAGGAGGGAAGGCAGCTTAAAGCCCCCTGCGCGAATAAGGGAGTAGCTCGTCGAGGCTGGATACGACCAGAGTCGCTGGCGACAGGTCACTGTGATTGGCAGCAGCCATCAGGCAAGTTAATTGCCCACAATTTACAGAAGTGCACGATGTGAAGTGAGTGGGTGAACAGTGTCCGCTCCAAGTTGTTCCACAGCACGACACACCAATCCAGTAGATGCCGTGCACTTCCGCAGTGGACAAAGCTCATCAATCGAATTGAAGTTGGTCGTACCTACTCCAACCCAGGTTATGAGTCCACGTGGCTCATGGCCGGCGCAACTAAATCTCGGCCATTTCAGACGCTATTAGTGCGACTGCTCGACAGTCTGTGGTCAGGTTTACTGTTACGAGGCCTCCATTTCACATCCCCCTTAACGCTATGCCTCACTATTTATGTGTGGAGCTATGGACGGTCCATTATCGTATATGGTGCGTTATTAACTTTTGCTGCCTGTCAACATTGAAAATTATATGCTAGCCAACCGCAAACACTGGCCCAAAGCAACCACCCATTGTGTTTTGTGAGAGTGTGTGCTATTTTTCATGCTTTGTCTGGGACTCGCATTCATTACGTGAGTTGCGTGGCGACAAACACATGGATTTACATCCTCATTCTCATCCTCATCCTCATCCTCATCCCCATCTCTATTCTCATTCTCACTCGCATCCGCATCCACTTGCCATTAGCGCAGTACATTTAATTTTTGCTGTTGTTGTTGTCGCTGGGATTCGTCTCTCATTTTTCCGGACTTTTTTTTTTGGCACATAAATCAAGTATTTTTTACAAATTGTTGTCATCAAGTTGACATTTGCTTCATCCTCAACGGCATTGAATTCTGAGCTCGGGCCCATGCAAAATAGACCCTAAAGATTACTAATGTGATTGCTGTGCTAAAGACAGGGATAAATATAGGAAAGATAAAGTCGCCTTAAAGATCCAAAACATGAGAAAACTTAAAGACGCAAACTAGAAAATGCCCTATGGGCCGTCGCTTATACATTCAAAGAATGACCATAATTACCGGTAAGTGGATTCGAATCAAACAAATTAATCCCCAATAGCTAGGCATCCCTTAACCCACAATTCGCTTGGACACCACGCTGAAATCTTATCGTTGCGACTTTAATAAGAATTTCAAGACATTTCCGGTTGCTGTTGGTGGCTGTAACTGTAACTGGAACTGTGACGGTGACTGGCGTTGGTTTCCTGTCGCGGGACGCCATTTAAAAAGCCAAGCCAATCCGAACAACATGAAACTAATGCCAAAAAAGGAAAGCGAAAAGAAGGCAAGCTGCAAATGAGAAATTATATTTTATTTTTATTTATGTATTTGCATTTGCCATAAAACTCAACTCAACATCAACGGCACGAGGAAAATATCATAAACGTTGCCCAAATGACTTCCGTTTCCGCTTAAGATGCAGCGGCGCAAGCAGTGCTACACTCACACTCACACACACACACACAATTACACACTGAGACCATCAACATGCAGCGCGCATCATTTGTTTGCTTGTTTGTTGTTGTTTTCGGCTTGGTTTTTTTTTTGTTTTTGTTTGTCTGCTTTTGCTGCTTTTGCTGGCCATTACCATCTGCGTCTACACATTTGCTGTCCATTTTGACAGGGAAAAATTGCATTGAGTATAATGTAAATCGTGTCATTTGTCAAGAGCAGCTGTTTCCCCAGCTGTCAGAACAACAATATCAACAACAACAACAACAACAACAACAACAATAGCCTAATGACAATCGGCATGTCCTGACAACCGTTCATATATAAGTGTGTGCGTTGTGTATATAAGTATTATTTACAAAATAAATTCTTACGCACATTGCTCATATGCCGTGTGGAGGAGTAGATTTAATTTCGTCTTGCAAAAAGTAATTTGAGAAATTTCGGGTATGACGCTAATACTGCGACTTTGTCTTAGTCTGTGTCGGCGAGAATAATTCAATAAACTAACTTTCATGAAGATTAATTAAATATTTCTGTCTAATTTGACACAATTTATGCAATGCGTTCAGACAGAGTTTTTCGGGAGGGGCTAAGAAAAATGAACAAAGTTTTAGCGCTGAGCGTTCGCCATAAACATCTGTGTGTGCCTGTGTGTGTGTGTGTATCTGTGTGTGTTTGTGTGTGTGAGCAGTGCTGCTAAAACTTTTATTAATTACAAAAGACACACACAAATATTAGTAGTAAAAGCAGTGGCAAAAGTAGCTGACTGCATTCACCCTCTCGCTTATTTGCGAGCAAGCCACTCGACGAGTTACTAACTTTGTTTCTTATGTTTCCTGCTTGGTTTCTTCCAGTCTCCGGATAAAGTTGACGAGCTCTGGGGACGGCAAACAACAACAACAACCGAGGATTAACATTGGCCAGCAGGAACAGCAGCAGCCACATGGATACACTATGCGTCTTACGCTATTTGCCACATACTGTCTACGGTTAACTATATAAGGTTATTTGGATTGTGTGGTGGACACGGCGTGTGGCATGGAAATAATGCAACTTAATGCGCTTGTATACACGAACGTAATGTATAATTAATATGGCTCGACATGCACATTTGCCAGTGTGCCAACCTGTTGCATCTCAGTCAGCACTCACCTGCCATTAACCTGCCCGCTCTCTCTCCCCCTCTCTCTCTCTCTCTTGCTCATTGAAAAGTGGCATAACGAGCACTCGTGAAAAGGCTTAAAAGTGCTTACAAATTGCTACATTGCTATGTCTGTGTTATGGTGGCTCTTGTGGAGGAGGGTTTGGGGCTGCTGCTTTCATCAACACTTCAGGGCAGCAGCTGAAAACTGAAACTGCAATTGAAGCGCTTTTTAGCACTCACACACACCCACACACACACATACAGATAAAAAAACCTGGACACTGAAAAAATTAAACGAGGAGAGGAGAAAGGCTTTTTAATGAGTCAAGTGGCCAACACGTCGTTTCACCTTTTTGGTACACTCCATATGTTTGGGTGTGTGTGTGCCTGTGTGTGTGTGTGTGTGTGTGTGTGTAATGACGCGAATTTGGTTTGCCTTTATGCCAGCGTATTCGTACGAAATAAACCGTTTTCTTTTTGAGTCCGTTTTGGGCGCCATGCCAACGGTTTTCAGTTGCCAGTTTGCATTTGCTTTTATAATTGCATGCCGCTCTTAATGAGCCAAGCGCCATGCAATTTGTATAGAGTTCCCCCCACACACCCCTACACCCCCCTCCCACAGTGAAAGAGTCACTCAGCTTGGGTGTGTGTGTGTGTGTGTATGTGTGTGCGGTGCAAATCAGCCTTTTAAACAACTTTACCGCCACTTGAAGTTGAAGCTTCGGTTTGAGGTTGGTTAGTTGGTTCGTTCGCTGTAAACAGCTGCCAAAAACGATGCAGAAAGTTAAGCTACGGCCAAATGGATTTGCTCGTAAGCGAAATAAAACCACGCAACGAAACGAAATGAGTAAATTGCGGTTTCAAGTTCTCGCAACTGTTCGCACCCTTGCACGCCCCGACACCCCAACACCCCGACACCCCTATCCACATCCACATCCCGCAAGCGCCACACAACCGCACCACACACAGATTCGCCCGCACAACACTCCTCGTTGCCCTGGCAATGCGTTTGCTCTTTACCATTTTTTGCAATTTGCCCCAAAAACCACTTTGGTTGTTAAAATTTTTAACACATGCTCCATACTTTTGGGGGTTGTTGTGGCTGTTGCTGTTGCTGTTTCTGTTTCTGCTTGGATACGTGGCTTAAACATTTGATTGACTTTTGCGCATGGACACAATAAAAGCGCCAAAATCATTTTCGTGTTTAATGCCAGCACCATCAAAATTTTCCTGCCACAATGGGCAACAATTTCAATTACTTTAAAGCGTTTTCTATCAAATATTGCGTATACGTCCCGCTGTGCACAGCACAGAAACACAAACAGACGCACCAATATAACGTATAAATGTATAATTGAAAACAAATTTTACTGCTTGTAATTGAGATTGTATGTGTGTGTGCTTATATTTGGGTGTGTGTGTGTGTGTGCGAGTGTATGCCTGTCTCGATATCGATAACAAACGCCACAAATTGAATTTAAATCATAATACATACACATATGTACACATACATATATATACATATATATATATATATATATATATATGTATGTATATATGTATATTTTCGTATACACCCAAGGAACATATTAGTACAACCATTTGTGCTGCTGTACTTATGTTGTCGTTGCTTGCTGCTTTGGAACGTTGGGCGCCATGTTCGCTTGTTTTATTTATGGTGGTAGCAACAACAAATAAAACAACAACAACAACAATAACAACAACTACCCCAGACAACGGCCTGGCCTGGCACAGCAACAGCAGCAGACGAGAAACGCCTTCGCTTTTGCCCTATTTTGAAAAGGGTTTCATTATTCTTATGTGGGTAAGAAATGTATAAAAAATTTTATTCGATTTCTCAATATGTAAATCTTATAAAATTGAGTTTTATTTTATTGAATTACTTACTAACCGTTTCCATAATTTAAGGTAGTTTGGGTAAAGCTGTGAATACATTTTCGTAAGCATTTTTTTAAGATACGTAGATCAACTTTAATTTCTGGATATTGATGGACATTTTATTATTTGATTATTTATTAAAAATATGATTAAATAAATACTAATTCATATTCACAAGCTAAAATCTATAAAAAGCTTATAATATATTATTGCTAAATAAAGTGCAAAACAGCTAGCAAAAGTTTAATTTAATATGGAGTCAATAATCTCAATTTTGGATCTTTCCTCAAGCCAATTTAGCTGAAAGAGCATTTAAAAAGTCTACTTTGGGGCGAAGAGTCGTCAACGTTTTGAGATTTCCGTTTTATGCATTCAGTGCACACGTTTGCCAGAGACAAGCGAGCCAATCTGCTTGCTGCCGAATTGGGGGCTCAGCCAGTCAGTCCCTGCCCCAGCCCCTGCCCCAGCACCTGCCCCTGCCACTGCCCCTGCCACTGCCCCAAATCTTAATTGTCTGCTGCGCTGTGGCATGCTATAAATTTATGCATTGCATTTGGATTTTGGAACATTGCATTTGCCTGGGTCAAATGATAGAGGCCAGAAGCCAGAGTTCTGAGGCCTATCGGGAGCTGTGACTACTCCTGCTGGGTATTAAAACCATAAATAAATGTTTGATATGCAGTTGAAGATAACTCGTATCAGATATATAAATATATGTATATATAAATAGAAAGAAAAATGCATAACAGATTCAATAAATCTTTTTTATTGCAGACAGATGAAAATGCTGAAGTCGTTTACTCAGTTTGAATTTACAAAAAAATTCAACATTTTGGCTGGTAAGTTTTATTAATATTATTTAGCATTTCCATTAAATAAAGTGAACTATTTTTAAGGCTAAATCATTTTTATTACCGCCGTTTTTTATCATAAACTAAATTCACACATTTGGCTAAATACTGATTATTTATTTATATTGCTAATGGACACTTCTACACAGATACTCAAATTCACTTTTATGGCCACTCAATAAAACGATAAATTCAAGTTATGCTGAAATATGCTCAATATGAAATTGACAGGTTGAAAAAATAATTGAAGTGTAAATAAGCGTCCAGAAAACTCTTGCTAAAGCCCAGTCAAAGGCATTGCCGCTACATGGACACACGTCGGAGTGCTAGCGAAGACTCTTCCAGCATCTGCAGTTCTGTCCAGGCGTGCTCCAGCGTTTCGATGTTCCTGCTGTACGTGTTGGACGCAACTGAAACGTGTCGCACGTGCGTACTGGACTAGAGACAGTCTCAAGTCTCTGAATCTTGCATTTGATATTGACGTTAAAATATCTTGCAAATACAGCTTCAAAATGTTACGACAAATAAGAAAATTGTAGAGGCATTCACAACCAATGAAGCGAGTTATTTCACTCACTCACACACACACACATACACACACTTACGGAAACACACCCACTACATTTTGTCTGGGCATTGTTGTTTCCGCTTCTACTGCCTCTCCGGTGCAGCACGCGCTACACGATTTTACAAATAAATACAAATAACTTTGATTTTTCACCAGTTACCCGTTGGGACATGGCAAGGCGAGGCAAGGCGAGGCAAGACAAGGCAATGCAACCAACAAAGTGCGCACACACACACACTTAAACATACAGCATGTGACGTTCAACAGAAGAAGCATTCAAATTAAACTTTATTTTCCTGCCTGACATTTTTCGTTGCATACCTTAGGGCGTCACAGCCTGAAATTGCAAAATGCAGGCTTGATCACATTGCCAACGCTCAGGCTTTCAAATGAACATGAGTATAGAATGGGTGGATGTCTGGGTGGTACAATGGTTGCGGGGGTGTTGGGGGGGGGGATGGCAACCAGACAAACACACGAACGTGCTGTGCATGCAATAAAGCAGCTTTTTGTGGGATTTCTTGTCCTGATAGCAACTAACGTCACAATATGCTACAACAATTGCCATTTGGACTGGCTGAGCAGGCGACACCGTTGCACTGTGTCAATACAACAAGCCCAAAGTCCCCAAAGCGGCAAAATAGTTTACACTTGTAGCACTCCTCCCCATCTACACCAACATGCCTGCTAAAAAAAAAATTAGCAGTTGTTAACCACAAAGACAACTTAATTAATTTTAAGCATGCGCATTACAATTATGCAAAACGGCTTCGAGGTGTGCACAATTTCCAGATTCGCTTTAAAACTTGAGTTTTAGTTTTATACATTATACATAACGATTTGGATAAAAATTTGTAGAAATTCTTCATATCTACTTAGCTGTTCGCTATGGCCTCCGTTTTTGCATGTGAAATTAATCCTGGCTAACAAAATCAAAGTATTAGCATAAAAAAACAGCAAGAGGAGCAGCAACAGCTCGATCTTTCCTGGTTAGGCAAGACCCACAACATGGTAGCTAACTTTTCATGTATTTGGTAGTGGGAGTGTGTGCGTGTGTAGTTGTTTTAGTTTTGTTTATACGTCGACTATTTGCAAGGGTTGTTGTTGTTGGTGCTGCTTGAATTCTATTTTTATGAGCACGTGGGCAAATATCGGCTGTGGGCGGCATGAATTAAGTTACGGCACCTAATGATGTTGCTTAGCAAATTGAAGCAACTAAAAACAAACATAATTGAAACAATTTTCTCATTATAAAGACGACGACGATGATGATGATGATGACGACGACGACTCAACGTGCTGTTAAGGGCAAAACTGGCGCAGCCAAACGCAAAGGGCAAAAGCTCTGAGCACTCAGGTGAAATGTCGGTGTGGGTGTGTGGCATGCAGCAGGTGCGCCTGACGCAAATTGTTTGGCTTTGTCTGAGACCTGGCAAGGAAGCAGGTAAGCAATGTCGGTAGTTGCCACGCCCCCCACTCATACTCTGACCTCCACGTCCTCGGCCTTGTCAAGTAAATATGCGTCGGTTTTTCTTCTTTTTTTTTTGTGTGTTTGTGTGAAGAAGATTAAGTGCTTGGGCGAGAGGCAGCTCCAGCGGAAGTCATAGCAAAAGTTAGGCGCGCTTCTTTGCGAATATTGCAAATAAAATTTGAGACAGAGGCTTAGGAAAATGCAGATGCAACTGCTCGCTGCTGGCCGGGCTGGGCTCTCTTACAGTAAATGCTTGCAAGCAGCGGCAGCGGTGGCGTCGGAAGTTGTAACAAGTTAATGGCAGTTTCCAACAAGCAACTGACGACTGTCAACCTCTCAAGTGCGGCAGGTGCAGCAACAGCAGCCGCTAGCAGTAAGCAGCAAGCAGCAACAGAAAGCAACAACTTCATTTAGCTGCTGCCTAAAGTGTATTGAAGTTGGCACTCAAGTAGCAAGCAAAGTAGCTGTTAACGTGGCCTAATAAAGTTGCTCTCAGATTAAATTTACCAAGCAGCGGGATTCTAGCCGTTACACGCGGCGTATGCGTGTTGTCTGCTGGGAAACCAAACGGCTGCTCTTGCCGACCTTTTTTTCATCGGGATGGGGGCGGATTGGGGATGGAGTACCGCCTTTGTCTTGGTTATCAGACAACGGCAACGATAATGTCCAAAACAACAAAGGCATCAAAGTCCTTTATATATTTTGTTATTGTATTTATGCTGTGGCACCATTAGCAGCTCAATTTACACAGTCAAGTCGACACTTTGGGCCATGCTTTTTGGCCAGCTTGCCATGTGCATGGCAATACAATATTTGGCATTTGTTTTTGCTTTATGACCCACTCAGCTCGCACCCTTTCTTCCTATCCCACATACATACACATTTCCGGTGCTAAAAGCTGCCGGAGTCAAGTGGCTCGTCTAATGGACCAACAACTGCAATTCGATATGCTCCCAACTGAATTCTGCGTAGTCGCTTTATTCATTCGACAAGCAACAAGAAAAGGCAGCCCCCCTTCCCTCAAAAATAAAATGAAATTGCTTGCAAATAGCTAAATAAAAGGCCGGATAAGGGGCTATGGCTGTGGCTATGTCTGATTACCCGATATCACCGGATATGGCGACTAAATGAGGAACAAGTTTGCGCTGTGCAAATTAATAACATCAGTTTCAGCTCAGTTTGTTGTTCTATCTAACTGGAGAGACAAACACTATTTGTATTTTATTTGTGTTAGTGTCCGGGTCTGTTAGGCTAATGCCTGCAGGTTGACGTACGTGCTGCGGCATTTTTATTAGGCTCGAGCTTTTTACGAGCAGCAGCAGCCCTTCAATGTTGGTTGTAGGTGGTCCCAAGTTAAGGAAGGAAAAGGACTGGGGATTGAATTTTGTGGTGGGGGGTGCAGAAATTTATTATAGAACTTGGAATGGGAGAGTGCTGCGCTGGGAAGTTTGTTTTATTGGCCATAAACGTAATAGCGCAAGTTACATTTTTAATGCTCTTTAAGTAAAGGGTAAACATTTTTATAGACCCTTTCCGAATTCCTACATATATATGATATTTTTCTCATTGCACCTAAATTATTTGATTATTTATCTGTAAAAGGTATTTGGTATTATAAATCTAATTAAACTTTGCTAATGTTTATTATTTACTTTGCAGGTTTGCTTTGTTTTTGCTGAAATCGGAAAGTACGAAATGTGTAATTACATTTGCCATTATATTAAAATCAATTAATCCTGAAGCTGAACACAGCAATGTATTTATTTAATACCATATCACATATGCCATGTTTTCTCAATTTTCTTTATATTAGCGAAAGAAGAAAAACACTTTTACATCAACTTTTTTGTCTACGTTTCAGGCACACACACAATCTGCACAACTGGAGGCGTGGATTACCTATTGTTTTATTTAATTAGTGAACGGTAAAGGGATTCAGCAACTGCTCCCCAGTTCCCAGTTCCCAGTTCTCATTTGCCCCACTCGTAGCATTGTTATTAGTATGTAGAGCAGTTTTATTGGCCTCTCCGTGACTAAAAAATGTCGCTCAATTAAAACAATGGAAACACTTAAAATTCAACACTTAATTCCGTGCGTAAAATTAACGCTGAACACCTAATTAAATTATGTTAATTACTTCTGCAAGTCTATTAACAACAGCCTACACGCGCACACATACAAAATGAGATACCAGGATAAATAGAGAGGGAGATAGAGAGTAAGGGGGAGTGAGGGAGAACGTGATAGGCACGTAAAGGCGACCTATTCCCATGCCATAATTTTTTGGTGTTGCTCTTTTTACTGTTGCTGATACTGTTCAGTGGTTTTGGGCTATCACGTTGCTTGAATTGGGCCAAAAAGCAAACATCAAATAACTTTCAATCAATTCCAATTAAAAGCGCCCATTAAAGCAGCTCAAAACAGATCCACAAAGTGCACATAACAATGTCAGGACAATTTAATTTAAAATTTAATGGCAAACCGGGCAACGGACAACGGGCAACGGACAACTGGAAGAAAGCAGCTCAAATGCCAGTTTGATGTTCTTATCAAAGGCAACCCTTGCAAGCGCAAAATAACCGCAAAAAATAAATTCGGGTTGGAGTGGGGGAATTGAAGTTGTAGAAAACGCTGCTGAACAGCTAAGGATATTGTAATAACAGTAGCCTGACACGCAACGGACACCGACACGGGCCAAGGACTTTGGCCGCACACACAATCGCTACTATTCTACAAGTATCATCAAGTCCAAGTCCAAGTTGAAGGCAGCATGGCAACAAAAAAAGGGAAAAAAAAAGGCAGCGAGCGCATCAATAGAATGCAGTTAGGCAACAATGGGCAACATCGCTGGTAGCCACAATAAAAGACACAAGACGCTGGCCACAAGACAGACAACGCTGGCGAAATAAAACCGCAGACACGCCAACGCCGAGTCGAGGAACTGCCAGCAGGCAGCAGGATACAAAAGTCCGTCCATTGACGACTTTGAGGCGAGGACATATGCGAGGCAAGTTCATTTTGCACTCTTGCAGTGCAAAAATTTAATCAAGAAGTGCACCACCAGGCGAGCCACAAAACCCCAACACAAAAACTCCAAGCTCCTCCTCCGCTGCACTCGCTCTTGGATAGCAACATGCGCCAGCCCCTTGCGTGTAATGCGAGATTCGTTCAACATTTACAATGATTTTGTGATTCTTCCGACACTTTATGGCCAGTCGAGCTGACAGCTATCCTCGACCCCGCGTCGACCCCGCTGGGGAGCCAACATCCTTTGGTAAGTTGTGTTTTTTATGGGACTGAGTATAATAGTGTGAAAGACTTTAAGCAAGCATCCGAATAGCCATGGTCCTCCTCATTGCAGTATTAAGTTCCAGCGTAAAGTTGACTTTGGACAATAACGCAAAAAAAATGAAAGGGTTTTTAGAAAACTGAAAATGGCACAGCTGAATATGCCCTTATGTGACATCATTGGCGACAAAAGCCAAACAGCTGGTAAGGTTTCCCAACGGCTGAAAGCTTTTTGCCATGAACTTAACAAACAATTGGTGAATTCGATTTTTAGCTATGATTGTCCAAACGCAATTCTTGTTGATTTCAAAAACTCAAGGGTTGCATCTGGGCATCGCGGCTCGAAATGAGAATACAACACAAAAAATCCCAATACACATAATGAAATTAATTTTGTCCAGCTGCTCAATTAAATTAATTGAATATTTGTTTATTGTATTTGTTAATTAACATGTATTGTGAAACTTAAATGTATTCAATTATAAAGATCAAAAGTGAAAAATAAACATAAGTCTTCAATTAAATTGAATATGTACAAAGTTCTTGAACATTTTAGAGAGTTTGTCCAACAAGCAGCACAAATTATAAAGTCCCAGTAAAATTTGCATCGCCTAGTCAACAGTTTTAGCTGTTGCGAAGTTTTATTTTGCATATAGATTTGCTAAATTCAAGAATGTCGTGAAAATAAAAAAAACTTTTTAATATTAAAATGAAAAGTTCTAACGTTATTTGAATTAATTTTACAAGAATAAATTTAAATTAATAAGAAATGAATTTATATTTGATTGTACATATATATTTATTGTACAATAAACATGTATATACCAACTGTAAATAATTACTCTTATTTTTTATTATAAGTATTATTTTACTCAACGGATTTAAGTAAGTGGTAATAAATGCTGCTAATTAGCAGGTGATAATTAAAATGCATTATAAACAAAAACAGTTCCAGATGCGGCAGCTTGAAGCAGCTTGAAGCAGTGCACAGTTTTTAGTTTTAGTTTAGAAGGAAAAATAATGTTTACAATTTTTCTCATGTACACAGATTTGCAAAACAGTAGTAGAAGAAGCGTAGCAAATGGGAAAAGTTGAATGTATTATATTTGCCTTTTATATAAAACAAGAAACCGCCCACATAGCAACAAGACTGGAAGCACGAAAAAACAACAGCAGCAACAGTAGCAGCAGCAGCAACAGCAGCAAATGAAAAGGCAACACCAACTTTTTGCATAGAAAGCTTTTTTGCAGAAAATATTTGCCAAGCATATTTATTCGCCTTCCGCCAGCCACTTTTGACAAATTATGACTTTGCTATTTCTTGTTTTTCTCTCCAAGGTTTCTGTCTCTGTATGTTGTGTGTGTGTGTGTGTTTTTATTTCTCACAAACTATAGCAGTAAGTTGCCATGACAGCGCTGCCACATTATACAACAAGTGCTCGAAATAATAAAGTTAACAGCACTTTAATAGTTAGCTCGTTACGCCCACAGACGGTGGCAAGTGGCCGCCGCCCACATGGATTGGACTTGGGATACGGATTTGGAATTACAGTTAAGAGGCACAGGCAACATGTTGCCCGGCAACGGGTACAAGCAAGGGGCTCGTCCTATCGAGCAGCACAACTTGAGCAATAAAATGGCTTTTCTACTCTTCAATACATCCAGAAGACAATAGCAGCAGTTGAAAAATTCCTGGCATCGAGAGTTGAATAAATTTCTCTCCTTTGATTTTGTGCTTAATAAAAGTCAAATTTTAATTCGCCTGACTACGTTAGAGCAGAAGTGTAGCTTCGGATCCACAGACCATCCAGTTCCCATTTTTGCTCCATATGTGCAGCATGTTGCCTTAACAACAGCAGCAGCGGCAACACCACCAGCATTTTTTATTGCCAAGCGATGACATGACTTCGTAGCTGGGAACACAGCTTAGGAATGTAATAAAATTGGAGCGCCACACGCATACCACTCGCCCCCCGCACTCGGACTTTTATGGCGAATACATAAAAGGAAATCACAGGCAATGTAAACAGCCAGCCAGCTACTTCAGTTTCCATCTCTGCCTTTCAGAGATGTTTCCGTCGAAAAGTCAAAGAGTGGCCGCTGTTGCCCATGGAGGTTGGGTGGGGCACAACTAATGAGCTCTATGCTTGGTATGCTTAATATCAGCACCAGTTGTGCTCAGTCAAAGCGCTTATGTATGCATGTTTTGGAGTGGGAGGCGCCTCCAGCGAGGAGCGGAAAGTTGTGCATAATTCAATTAACTAGAAACAAGCAAATGAAAACTTTGCAGGCCGGGGGGCATAAAGGATGCACAAGTGCATCCAACAAATGGCAGCCTTGGCGCAAGTAGCCCAAATCCCAAAAAGAGTTCCGTCAACGGAGCTGAAGAAGGTGGCACTACTACTATGCTCATGCTTTAAATGCAACGACGAATTGGACAACTCCCCAATGGAATTGCGCTAAAATATTTCTAATTATTTCAAAGCAACGTGGAGCGCTGAGTGCCGAGTCGCCTGGCAACGAATCCTGACCTCGTCCTCGTCCTCGTCCTGGTTCTCAACGCTTGTTCGTCTTTTAGTTGCTTAGTCAACTATGCGTGTATATCAGAAGTATGAAATGCAATAACGTAATGAGTAATTGCGCAAAAGTAATAAGGGACACGACGTGCTGTTACGCAAAAAACAACATCCAATCTGGTAAGGATAACAAGAATACCAAACAGCCAACCAGCCAACCAGCCAGCCAGCAAGTCAGCCAGCCAGCAGCAATTATGGATGCGGTGTGCGGGCAAAAACGACAAAAACGGCAAAAGCACAAAAGTTGTCAACAACAGGCAACCAGTAACAGCAACAGCAACTTAAACAAAAGGCATCCCGGGTTAGCCGGCAGCAATAGAGGCATGGCGCAGAAGCGTACGTGCAACGTGGCCGCAAAAAGTTAAAGCTCAGCTCACGCGTTCCTGCCGCGTGACTCCGATTGAGGACCGCTGGACGACTGGACCCGACTGGACTGGCCAAGGATTTGGCGTTAATTCTGGTTCTGGCGCGCCTCGTGCCTCGTGCCTCGCATCAGCGTCCAAAAAGGATATTAATTTCCCAAAGGTGCCATTTAAGCCAGTAAAAATCACGCAAATGCGAACGGGTCAAGGGACAGGGGGCTGAAGGCACTGCACAGCTTAAAACAACAGTAACAACAGTAACAACAACAACAGCAACACCACAAAATAAAAATAAAAAAAAACTCACACACACTCAAACACAAATTAAAAAGTTTCAATAGCTACAATTTTCATTTAAAAATTCATCGCCATGCGCTGGGACCGCGACAATGCGACCCAAACGTGGCATGGGCGTAAATGGGGGCGTTGCGTGGTGGGTCTGCTGCTGCTGCCACTGCTGCGGCGAATGCTGCTGTTGTTGATGGCCATTGAAGCGGCACACAAAAGTGACAAACAGATTTATTAAAACTGTAAATCTGCATTGGACGAGTAGTTTGTCTAACTTTAAGCAATAAAATACAATAGAAACAAATTTCGTACACAATTTCGGCTTAAATGTGAACCTATAAAATATATGTATTTAAAATCTCATTTTTATTCTAAAACCCAAATAATAAAAACCTTTTCGATTGCAGTTCATTCCCCTAGAATAGTAAACTAATTTAGCAATTAATTATATCTTTCCAGAGTGTGCTTTATTCAATAAATTGATAAAATTAAAATCGGCTATATAGAAGTTATTTTAATATTATAATTTCAAGATACTCCTTATGAGCTGTTTAGCAATTGTTGTTAGTTGCTTTTTGGGGCATGCAGCAATTACAGCTATTTTGACTAAACAAAATAGACGCGGTTCTTATCGCTATCAATTTTGTTGTTGTTTTGGTTGGCGATGGTTGTTGATGGCTGGCAGCATTTCATTAGCGCGCTGACGGGGCCTGCACCGAGGTCAGACCACAGCAGGATGGGAAGCTGAGTGTAGACAAGACAAAAGCTGATTACTTGCTGCAATGGCTGACAGGACATGGCCGGTGTCAGGAGGATGCAGTACGCAGAAGGCACTAGTTTAGGAGCATGCTTTGACTTGGACCTGGTCGACTCGCCATAGCTACAATTCCTGTTTGTTGTTCATTTTGCGACCGTTGCGAAGCTGCAAAGCATGTCCTTTAGATAGGATTATCCGCAGTATATTGCAATGAAATAAAAACGAGGTTAGCTAAGCAAAACAGCTGTTGTTAGCAGGAGTAAAGCGAAAAAATAAACAATTTTACTTTAATATCTTTAGTAGTTGGCCATTTGTTCCATTTTCCATTCCATTTGGACTGAAACACAACTTAATATACATATATATAATCTTAGAAAGGCTTTGTCTTTAGCTTGCAGAGCTACAGCATGCCATAATCCGTCGGCATATTGGCTTACTTAAGTTGAAACAAGATTTCCTTAACGTTTTTAAAATGAAGATACCCATAGAGTTCGTCGGGACGGATTATAACGGACGCATGTCCTCATAGGTCTCACCAGCCTTGAGGTGCAACAATTACTCGCACTTTGGCAGAATGTGCAAACTGTCGCAAATTTGACAAGGCGTCGTCATGTGGAAACCACTGGTGTCAGATTTAACATGGTGTAGAAATTAACCACTTCCCAGACCGAGCATACTGGCAGACAACCTGAATGGCTGTGATTGGCAGCCTTTTAAGCAATGTCCAGCAGTGCGCAATGAAGCGCCACGTGTCTCCTTCTCTGGATTATGGGATAATAATTCGTAGGCACGAGACTTTTCATCCGCAGCAAGCTCAGAATTCAACTCAAGTTGCACTTGCGGCGGTGTAGCACAAATGACTCGGTGATTCGGCTGAGGCTGTAGAAAGGTTCAAATTCAAGTACATTTTGGAATATATATTGGTTTTGGTATAGGTGTGAGGGTTGTTGTGAATCTGAAACTGATGAATATGAAAGTACAAGTTGTGATGCCTTCTGTGCCTACAGTTTTATATTTCAGTTGTTCATTGTCAGCGCTTTGTTCATACCACGGCTGTGTGGCAAGAGCGCAATCAAATTAGGCAAAAATCCTAAAAACCATGGCAACAATCGTCATTTTATGCGTGTGGCGCCAATAACTAACTGGCACAATATGTCAATCAGTACCCGATCGCCTCACTGGGACCCCAACGTGCTGAAAATTGCTCAAATTGTTCAAATTGCATGCCCCGCCTAATTGGCAATATAGAGGGCGAGAGAGACAGACTCAGAGTCAGAACCAGAACCAGAACCAGAGCCACAGCCAGAGCATGTTAAGGCCAGATGGAGCACAGCCTCTTGCCAAGGTCTCACCCATCCCACTCAATTTGGGAGCGCGTGTCGCAGTCAATCACTTTGATGGGGCGCCATTGTTATCAACACCTGTCCCGTGCTCTTACGTTTCCCATTTGCCACATTCCTGAATTTTTACAGCTATTTACGTGCTCTACCAACCCAGTCCACCATTATGGTCATAAAGCAATATCTCGTAAAATGTGTAATTCAACAAAGTGTCTATAAAAGTTTGCCATAAGCGATAATCGATAATATCTGCTCAAAATGCCTTTGATTACAGATCACATGAGCTCAAATGCCATAAGCGAAAACAATTGAAATTTGAACAATAGCACAGATTAAACTCAATTTTAAAATCTGAATATCTGAATAGCTAATTTTATGTTACATGTGCCCGAAGGTCAAAACATAACTAAAAAACTCTAGCCTGAAAATCTACATATATATAATATATATTGTCATAAATTTGTGAAATTCAAGGCAATCGTAGTTTAGCCTCTAGATGAATCGTACATTTAAAGTTGCCGAATGCCATTGGGCATGGATTGTTTAATCTTTAAGTAAATATTGTGTGTTACTCTACAAAATTATTTTGTTTTTGTTTTTATTAAAGTTTTAACATGAAATTCACCTTTGTTAAAAAAGCATTGCTTTTGAAATTCGCTTCAGATTGAACACAGATGGCAGTGGAAAATGTAACCAGGTGGAATAATTGCCGCCTTATTATAACAATTTAATTTTGCGTTGCTTTAGTTTTCATAAATCGATAATTGCTTATAATTTATTAACATTTCAGCGAAACTCGGTGCAAACCACAGTCTTTAATTAAACTTAAGTGGTTTACATGTTTTTAAGCACTTTATTATAATAACTTAAACTATTATTTGCAGTGCTTTACTTTTCATAAATTAATAATTGCTTATTTATTTATTAGCATTTCAGGGAAACTCGATGCAAACCTCAGTCCTTAATTAAATTTAGGTGACTTACATGTGTTTAAGCAAAACTTGTATATGTATTTGCAACTAATAACAATAGTAAATACGTTTAAAATATTCATAGATAGCCCCCCCCCCCCCCCCCCCACAAGAAACTATGCTGACCTTAGAGGCTGCAGGCAGCAAACTGTAACAACTTCAATTGGCCACTAAGCACTTTCCAAAGTCTTTTACATGGCAGTTCACAAAATTCGTGTTGTGATAGTCCCATTCCTGCTCCCGCTTTTACCTATTGTTGTTGTTGTTGTTGTTACTGTTGTTGTTGTTGTTGTTGTTGCTTGGTTACTCAGATGCTTGGACAAGTTAGGCAGCAGTTTTTGACTGTTCTGCTTAAAGCATAATAAAGTGCTTTACAAGTTTTTGAATGTAAGAACACAAAATTTGTCATAACACAAGCCGTTGATGAAGTACTAAGCAGCAATAAATTTTACTTTTTAAACAAAACTACAAGCGAAGAAAACTAGAAAGTAAAAGCCAACCAAAAGAACAACCCAGAAACCAAGTAAAAGCGAATAAATGAAATGAAATAAAATGAAATGAAATTAGTTCGTTTTCGGGCCAAACGAGCTCAACAAGTTCCAAGCCAAGTTCTTGTTCTTGTCAACTAAATGAGTGCTGACTGACGACCGAGCTGATGATGTGGCAATGACCATAATGATACATCAGTTGAAGTTTGCAAGTCGAGCGCAAAAGTTGAAATTAAATTAAACATAAAGTTGAATTGGCGAAACACAGCGAACCCCGCCACTTGTCAACTGAGTGAGAATCCATTCCACTCCTGCATTCGACCACTCATCCAATATGAAATAGAATGGGGCACAGATGGAGTGCCGATAGTGTTGGAAACTTTGTTATATTTTTGTTGATTTTACCAAACTGCGGCACGGCACGCACCCTGCCCGAGATCGAGCTGAAGCTGCTGAAGAGGCGTGATGGATTAGCAAAGTTGGAGTTTAGCGCCGCGCACCCTGTACGGGACACTATTGGTGGCAGCAACCAAAGCGTTGCTCCAGCAGATCCCCTATATGTTTTTAATTTTACTAAAATTGAAGAAACTTTGTGTGCACAACGAATGCCAACAACTGGTGACCAGCAGCAGCGTCGAGGTCGTGGCCATCGCCAGTCACAATTGCAGTCACCTTGGAATAAGGGAACGACACAGATGACCTATCATGTGCTAGAGCCACCGAATCTTGGGTTGGTAGAGAAACTCCATGACTGGACCACAGCGAATCCTTTCAGTATCCTAAAGCAGTTGACCGTGGAACAAGTCAAGCAATCAATCCAAATGGAGCAAGAGCAGCATGCCAGTCAACGTCAACTAACAACAAGGAAACCTCATGGGAATGCTTTAGAACCAGATGCGCCATTGAAGGAGCCCAAATCTCAGCCGGCAGAGTCACGCGCCAAGAATAGTCAGAAACGCAAGCGCAAAAGAATCCGGAAGCGCCGTAAGAGAATTCGTCGCCGGCGCAAACGCAAACGTCGACGTGGCAAGAAGAAGAAAAAGAAGAAGCGCAACAAGAAGGATAAGAAAAAGAAAAAAGGTCAGAAGAGGAAAAAGCGAAGAAAGCAGAAACCAGAAATGACAAACGTAATCGGTCAGCCGGCACATCTTATCTTTGCCAATCCCACAAAGCGGCCCTACAATCCACACCACAACTACTATCCACACCCACAACAACAAGTAAATCCACCAACAATCCTACAGGTGGTGACAACAAAGCGTCCTGCGACCACAAAGGCGCCCTTCAGCAAGATCAAGGATCTACTGCGCCACAACGCTCTATTTAAGAAGAAGAAAAAGGAGTGGGTCAACCATGTGGGCCATGTTATATATCCCTTAATCAAGTTCGTCGCTTTCTTTACTGTGCTAAATCCTTTCACGCTGGGCGTCTTTCTCTTCACATTGATCTCGCCAGTCGTCTTTGGATTCCTGGGCTTTGTCGCTCTAAGCCTTCTGGTTAAACCGTTCCTGCATTTAGTATTTGGCGTCAAGAGTAGTGTGGCCAACATCGATCGTCAGCACTTCCTGGCCAATAAGCGTGCCGAGCAACTAAAACTTAATCTACGTCCTGTGACTATACATAAGCATTTCTACCAGCAGAAACCACTTCATTCTACGCCACCGCGACATCTTCCCCCTCTGGTAGATTGGCGACGACAGACCACATCCCATGCACAACAAATGCGCCATAATCCTTTGTTGCCTGAACAACGAGCATCATTTGAACTGCTTTAAATCTATATAGAAATAATAAAACCTATCTTTTTATATAAATATAAATGTAAATGCTACTCTGTATTTGCAGTCAAAATTCAAGTTTTAGAAGTCGAGTCATTATCCCAAATTTTTAGCTGGAAAATGTTCGGAATTCGGCAGCATCTGAAGCTCTTCCGAATGCATCACGTTGCCCTGGCTGAAGTGTCCGTGATCTCCATCTGCCTCGTCGGTATACTACACTACGGGCATGGCGTCCATGGTTGCGACTTGTTGTGTTGGCGACAGATCCTGGAACGAGTTAAGGAAAAACCAATGGGAATTATGCTGTTTATTGCCCTCCTTAAGCTGCTAATGATTCTAATATGGACGCTGTTGAGTTACATGAAAAAAGTCCCAGTAGAGAATCCACCAATTTCAGTTGTAAAGCGTCGCTATCGACGTTTTATTGTAATGCGTCTTTTAGCCGCCCATAAGAAGTTCCTGCAGGATAAGCAACAGATTCATCAGCGACAATCGAAACTCCTGCAGGCCATTCACCGCTTTCGCACTGATGGTCGCAGGCTCTATGAACGCACAGCGGATAATCTTAGCCAATCCATCCAACAGCTTCTGCCTGTGGAGGAGCAGGAGGAGCAAGATCTTCTGCAACTGGGCTATGACAGATATAAATGCGTCAGTCAACTTCGAGAGGTGGATATCTACAGGCTTGTATTGGCCTTGTCCTTTTTAAACCTTGGAAAAAAATATGCAATAAAGCAGTTGGATGAGTGGGCGGACAGGGGCTGATAAAAGAGGCGGCAAAAGGAGAAGGGGTGAATTAACCACAACAGTCTGGCGTCAACAATGTGTGGCATATTTTTAATTAGGTTTTGTAATATAAACCACAACGGGTATATCTGTTACTCTTAGAAGATGATTCATTGGTATGAGTTTCAGGTAATATTTAATTTTTATCGCAAAATTGTTGACTGGTGTTCAAAAGAAAAAGGATTAACAAATAAAAAGCTAAAAAATTGCAAGGAAACCTGAGCTCAACTGTTCTCTTTTAACTTAAAAGTCTACTTTGAATATTAGCAAAGTTACAGGGGAGCTGATTTGATTGTTTTGCCTTTTCCCATGTTGTGGATGTTGTTAATTTTCAATTTAGCTTTAATTTCTTACAAACATAAACACACACATGAAACACGTCTAAGGTAAAATCACATGAAGGCAGTTCCATTGAGTAAGCTGTTGTTGAGTTTGCCAATTAGCCTAATGGCTCATTATTAAGTATGAATCGTTTAACGTTTCGATTGATCATTGTTGTTGCGGCCTTGTTTGCAGCAAAAATACATAGAGCCAATATCAATTCAGGCTTGCAATTTGCGAACACATTGTTAGCAATAATAGGATTGCCTTGGGAACGTCATTTCTGTATTGGCTCAAAACAAGTCGAGTGCCATAGAAATGCGAGCGAGCTACAATTGGAGTAGAGCTGAGTGGAACTGAGTAGAGCGTAGCAGCCAATATAAAGAGTAATAATAAATAAAATTGTAGTCAATTCATAAGGATTTTGTCGCTACAAATGGGCAATGGGCGGTGGCAAAAGACGACAGTCGATGGGCGACAGGCGACAGGCGACAGGCGACATGCAAACAACATTCATTCATATTTACCAAAAAGAGAGATAGAGAGAGAGGGAAGACCCACCCACCCACAATACTGTCACCCACTCCATCAGCATCAGCGTGCACAATGTGCGTATAAATAACGGATTTCCTGTTATAAAATATTTGTAACGACATTTTATGTATGTCGATTTATATGTTCCATTGTGCAGCTATAACTAAAACTCCATCTCCTGCTGCTGCTCCTGCTACTGCTCCTGCTCCTGTTCCTGCTCCTGGTCCTTCTTCTACTTCTAGTTGTGGGAGTGGTAAGAATTCAAGAATCCCTGGTGTCGGCTGGCATTGCTGGCACTCCATCATGGAGCTTGGCAGTTATGGCTATGTATAAGGTTAGGGGTGTATGTGGATATAGATACGTTTCGATACGTCCTTCTGGATTGCAGCTGTCAGCGCTGCAACAAATTTTATTCGGTTTAATGGCAAACACTGAGTAGATACAATTTTCATTGATGCGCAATGCCAATGCCAGCTGCAGTGGCAATTTCATAAATCACAGCTCGTATCTTAAATCAATATATTATGGTATCTAGCTATTGTTAATCTCTATTATAAGTACTGCAAAATGTGACACTTAAATACAATCTATGCCAGACAATTCCAAAAACACACCTTAACCTGCTATCAATTTTATGATTATGTCAGGCATGAAAAGTTCACAAAATACGCTTTTGAAATACATTTGGATTACGAGTATTTTTGGGCTTTTAGATGGTGGCTCTTAATATTGGACAACATTTGCCAAAGTATGCTTCTGGGAATGGCAGCGCACAAGTTCAACTCTTTTGGGTGCGTGCCCACATTGCATATTAAAGACCAAAAAGGCGTTGAAGCAAAGCAAATTCAATTCAACTACTGTTGCTTAGCCAGTCAGTTCGATGTTGATGTTGTTTTTGTGAGACAAAAGGTCGAGAACGAAGGACGTAGGACGAAGGACAAAGTGTTGTGAAGTGGAGAGTGGTATCTACACAGCAGAGACGTCCAATAACCCAAATAATATTAATATGCAAATTGAGTTTTTTAGTTGAGTGATCTAAGCGGATAACTGCGGCCCTAGACAGGCACTTGGTTAGTGGATAGAGGAATAGATATTGAGGGACAAACAGCAATAAGCTTTGAATGGCCACGTAACCCTTAGAGATCGCTGAGGCAGCATTCTGTTGCAGCACTTTCCTTTATTGATTGCCCTCTGGTATGGTCCAATGGGATGGGCAACGGCAGCAAATAATGCGAGTATATCACACATTTCGATTCAAATGTGAGTTGCAAATCAATTGAAATCATATTTTATTAAACGTTTACTGGGCCATTTCTCACAGCCGCCACGGGCGCAAACAATGCTGCCACATACTTGAGCCCTTGGGCTCTGGGGCACAAATCAATGTGGGCTCGTGTACACACATATATATATATAACTTGAATCGGATCAGGATCAGCCACAGGCTGAGGGGGCATGCGGCAGTTAGTCGTTGGCCGCCGCCGGGCGGGACACCAGAAATACATAGAAAAATATTTACAAGAACTTTCTTCGAAAAGTAAACCAGCTCGAGGCAACGCATCAAATGCGAGTCTAAACACATAAAATGTATATAAATTTATATATTATATTTTATACATATAAATATATATTTGTATAGATATGTATTTTCAAGAAGACGAATTGAGACGAGGACTCGACTTTGAGACGATGAGAGCTGCGTGGGTTGGAAAGTTATGAAATTTCCTTTTCTGCATGAAACAAACTTCCTAAGAAATTGAAAACGAAAAGCGCAGCAGGCAACACAGATTGAAAGCAAACGGGAGACGGACGGAACAGACAGACAATCCGACAAACAGCCGCTCGAATATGTAGAAATGGCACGATTCAAATTCAGTGGGGAAAGCGTGCTGTGGGCGTGCTGTCTGGCCCAGTCTGTGGCTCTGTCGCTGCCGACTGTCGGCTGCACAAAAAATTGCCCCAAAGGATTTGCCAAATGTCACGCAACTCGAAATTGTCGCTGGCGCTGGCGCTGACGCCGATTCAGTTGGATTTGGAGTACTGGCAAACAGATTCATAAAATTCAAAGCAAATACCGCAAGCGATTGATTTATAATTACGGTTGTGCCGGAAGTGGGCGGGCTGCCAGTGCCATTTAACGATGTGCTCAATTAGCCCGTTGAATGTGAAACTTGAAACTGAGACCAAAAGCCTATTTGAATGTTAAATGGGTTCTCTCTTTCTCTGTCTCTCTCTCTCTCTCTCAGTTCTCTATGGCAGCTTGTTTTTCTCGCCTGTGCGCAATTTCCGCTTGACATGCCATTCGTTGGGTAATTTTGGTTCTTTTTTATGTTTTCTTTCAAGTTGCTTTCCACCTGTGGCACACGCGGTGCGTATGAGAATCGTCCCCCTCAGCATAATTTGTTAGTCTTGGCGCTGCCAGCTTTTTTGAATACCTCATCCACAAAAATCTCACCTGCCCCGCCTAAATTTTGTGTACCAACTTTGAGTGTTTGGCTAAACATATGCAAATTAGAATATTTCCATGTCGCAGGATAACAGTAGCAGCAGCATGAGCCTCCGGCTGTTTCCTCTGATTCTCACTGGACGTGGACACGTATGCGGCATAACAAATATGCTCATATTGTGTGGATATAACATTTTGCAGGCGCTGTCTAGACATAATTTCAAGCTAATTTATAATAAGATTAGATAGAGTCCAATCTGAAAGTTGCTCAGTAATTTTGATTTTAAATGTGCGCAGTGCAAGTGTCATCACCAAGAAATGAATAAGTGCATGAAAAGTCATTAAATTTATTATAATTACTTAATTACTTTATAAAGGTTTATGGTTTGTTTTACTACCAAGATACTACAAGGCATGTTTCTTCAAATCAAGTTACGACAGTGCTTTACTTATGGCAAAAATACTTTAGTAAACTTCTTTTAAAGCCAAGGAGCAAACAGATTATGTAAGGGATAAAATATTCAGCTTCCATAAGCCCCTGAATAATTAATTCCTATGCTTCACATATACTCACACATAGAACTTACCCAAACGCGAGATCATATCAACGGGAATTGAAAGAAAATCGAATACGCATCCCAACACACGCCTAATCCTGATGTCAGCTCACGCTCCTTCCATGCACCTTTATACATATTCTATCTGGAGCCGTCGTTGCCTCAGGCATGTCCGTTATTTTGTTTACAAGAAAACATAAATCTCGGCGCGCTGGAGCAGGAGGCGTTTCCATTTTCGGTATGGGCATGTCTGTATGCGGTCGAAAGGATTGCCAAAGGTTTTCGTGTGAAATGAAACATATCATCACTTCAAGACCCACACATGTGTGGGATGTCGGATGCCCCGGCCTATACCAGAGGAGCACGTCTGGCCGGACAACCAAGAAAAAAAAAGGACAACAAATAGGTCCTGGTGGTGTTAAGGGGGTGCCAGTGGAGAAGGAGTTGGTGCTTTTGAGCAGCTTTGGTTTGTACGCGTCAACTGTAAAATCCCATTTGACATGCCACGGATAGCGCAAGCGATAAGGGGGCGGGGCGGGTCTTTTGGGTTTCACATTGACTACGTCTGTTTCCGTAGTGGTCATAAAAAATCTGCTGGCTCCTTAGGGGTTCGAGGTGGGACAGCCAGGGCCTCCTTTAGATAGAGCAATCCAATTATAAAGAATTTAAAACTATGTACCATGAAGAGGACATTCAAAGCGCACACAAGAACCAGGTTATTAGCGCATTAGTGTATGTCACTGTATGTGTGAGAGTGTGTATTATTGGGTATATGTGTTTGGGTGACTGTGTGTAAACAAGTTATTAAAAAGGAGCAAAGTTGTGAAGGGCCACATCAGTCAAGGGCTCACCCAGCTGAGCTCGCCGTATAGAAATTGTCATGAAATTTATACGCTCTGTTTTCGGGTCGAAAGTTGAAGAAAAAATATAGCAACAATCCATAAAGTAAATGTTGCATTTAAACAAACAAACCAAGCGGCAGACAGACAGCCAGAACAGAGCAGAGCAGAGCAAAGTGGCAAACACTGAAAGCCAAAACTGACAGTGACAACTGGCTGAATGAGAACGATCGGAACGTGGAGCAAGTCCTTGATGATGTCGTCGCCCGCCTCCTACGGATTCCCCTCTTATGTAGTATGTAGTAGTAAAAAAAAAATTGACATAAGCGGATATGTTACACAGCGCCTTTGCCAGCCTGGTGGAATAAGTCTGGGTGGGCATGGGTGGGTTTTGCTGATGTACCCTCGGTAGATGTGGGTGATGTGTGTGTATAGGCAGTGGCTGCATGCGCACTGAGCAGATAAATTAATGCGATTTTTCATGCTACATGTTTGAGTTTGATTTATGCAATTATACCTTCCTCTCATTCGCTCTCTACCGCCATCTGTGTTTGTGGATCTGATGTACAACTTTTGTCAAACATGTCTAAAAGCAGTCATTTTTTATATTTGATATAAAGCGGAAATGCTTACCATGTTTCCGGTTTGTTACCTACACGCACATTTGTAGCAAGCACGCAGGGCATACATATATTTGAAGCAATCAGCTTGAAATACTCTACTAACGCTAACAGAACCCAGCAAAACATCAAACCATCAGCATTTGGTCAGCAAAGTGAACTTACAGTTTAAATTTATAAATAAAAAAATAGCAGAATAGGTTCTAAAAGTCAGTAAAGTTGACACTAAAAAATAATTTGAATTCCCAATGTAAATAGTATAATTTGTATATTGTAATGAAAATCCAAACTTACATTATTAAATGTTGCATAAGTCAAATCTAAGTTTATTCAAGTTTCTAAATTACAATAAATTGTTCAAGTTTTACCTTAAGTTTTATGCTAAAAATGTACTCATTTCCAATGTCAGCAAGCTACTCCTCATAAAGATTTTATTTCAATTTTAAGAGTATTAAAAGACCAACAGATGCCACAAGAGCAGCAACCAAAGGATCAATATGGACCAAGACTCAAATTGGTAGCAACGTTAATTTGTCATGGTAGTAGTTGTGGTCAGAACGCACACACACAATTACACAACAAGTGATTTTCTTTTTGTGTGCTTCATGCTTGGTACTCAAATCAGAGCTCCATGTCCTTCTACTACCTGTAATCTGGACAACAAATCCGATTAAATGCAAATGCTGCTGGGCCCCCAAAACCAACCAAGCCACACGATTCCGCACTCCATCGAGTGGCACAGCTTAGTTACGTAAGTAATCAGCAAAGGCCACAGTGACCAGGAGTGGCAGGTAGTAGCTGGAAGTGGCAGCAACGGCGGTTGCATTGCAGCAGTCATCACTCGCACAAGCATCTAATTTAGAGACGACACCTATACGCATCTGTAGGTTGATGTGTGCCTAATACTGCAGCAATTCACATTTTGGCGGCTTCTAATTATTAATTTATAGATACGAGCTTCCGAGTGCTTTGTGGACTTGCATTAGCATCGAGTGCTAGACACTCATGGTCGTTCCTTTTGCCAATGGATAAACTGCATGGCTTAGAACGCTGCCAAATAGTTGCCATAAAAACTCATTTCGGCCATTAGCGGACTCGACAAGTAACAAGACTCGAATTTCGCGCTGAGGGCGAGCATTGAAAACGAAACTCTGTTTCTAAAGGAAATGACAACCATTTTCTATTCCAATTTCTCTATGAGCAGCATCAGTTCATGGGAAAACTCACAACTGCCTTTGGTGTGGTTGGGGATGTGGCTGGGGTGTGGACGTCGTCGACTCTTTAAAGCTCTCCGTCTACGGCACTATACAAATTGCTTGTTTAAAAAAAAAAAATGCTCCAAATATTTGTTCAACATTTAAGCATCGACATTATCATCATGGTCGCAAGTTTGTTTAGCTTCGCATCAGAATTTTATGAAGCGCACAAATATGAGACAGGATCGAGGACAATAATAGGTATGGTGAGCAAAGGGGGAGCGGTGCGGAGCGAGCAACAAGACGATGGTAAAAATAAAAATGCCACTTCCGTTTTATTTGCGCAAAATTAAATAAACCGAAATATGGGCGACCATATTGGCGCATAATAGGGAAAATATTTTGTTCATTAATGTGCCCCAACGAGAAGTAGATGGAAAACAAGTTACAAAAACAGCAATGCTGCATTCGGGCTTGCTCGACTTTAAGTTTCCCTGTTACCACTATAAAACTATATAAAACTACTATTTTTTTTTTCTGCAATATAAAATCATCGTTTTTACAGATTACATATGCCGAAGATTATCAAGAAAATTTTACACACTTTTTATTACTCTCTTTTAAATTGGAATGCAAAATTTACACATAAATTCCAAGTTCTCTAGTAGTTATATACATATAGATGCCTTAACAGGGACAAGCAGTGACATGAGAACCATTTCATAACTTTCTTTTGTGCATGTACTCCATGTTTTTGTATGCCTGCAAAGTTTGAGTAACAGGGCATAAAAATAAATAAGCAGCAAAAAGGAAAGCCGAAAAGTAAAAGCTTTGCCACTAGCCACTTTATTGTGTACAAACATTTGGGGGCTAAGCCAACGCTGGGACAGGGACTGGGGCAGGGAGCATGGGCTGTGCAGGAGTTGAACACCCACTAAGTGACTCTAGGAATAATATTAGATCAAAGTTTGTGTAATCCAGAAATAAAGCAACGGCGGAAGGAAGGCATAGTATTGAACGTACCACGATTGCCAATCGAATCCCGATTATTTATTTTAAAGTGTTTTTTAGGGTTTCAGCTTCTCTGGCAAGAACTGAAATCCATCTGCCGACTTTGGCAAGCCAGCGAGCCGCACTAATCAACACAATTACGGCACAGTCGTAGGAAAAGTTTTCTAATTGGATATGAAGACGCGCACATGCGTTTCTTTAAAAGAATTCAACTCCATGTACATAGCCAACAGAAGGTCCAAGCAGCAGCATCTCCATGTAGGCGTTGCCCTTGTCGCTTCAAACCTCCCACAAACCCAATCCCCGTACGCTGAAATGCTTTGACAAATTATTTTTAAGCCAATTTACAACTTGAGAAAAGTATCAAGAAAACATATCACCCTCCCTTCAAAAGGGTGTGAGATGCAGAGTGTTGTGTGTGTGTGTGTAGGTAGGCAAATATAATGCGAGGGATAAAAGTGTAAAGTTGACAACCCAAGCACATTACTCACCCCAGGTGCAACCTACGACGACGACATTAAAATAACCAACCAAGCGATTCAACGTCAAATGAACACAGAGCTGAAACAGAAACAGCAACCAGAGTAGCGGCGGCTGAAATGAGAATGGCCAAGAAAAATGGTAATGCGGTCCTGCCAAGCCCGAGAGCTAAGCTGAGAACTAAAGCCAACGCCAAACACAGACCCCCACAAGACTTAAGTATATGCAGGAAGAGAGTTAGTCAAGAGTTCATGTTGACGCCGGCATTTGTGTTTCCATCTCCTTCGTCCAACACTTTCCAACTTGCACATGATGCCTGCCTGGCTGCCGTTTGCTCAAGCTCTACAAAATGACGACACCCGTTTCCGGAAGCCATTAATTTTGTCACTCTCTCTGTGGTGTGATGGTGCATATGAGTCGATGTTGCAACCGAGACTGAAGTCAGTTGGGGGAAACGGGCATTGACCAGCGCAATATTAAAAATCGTGAAAACCAATTAAAGTTGTGCACCTGTGCGATGGGTCCACAGCCAGTGATGTGTTGCGGAGGAGGGAGGCATTATCCGACCGACTTCGACGATGTTCAAGGCATAAGTTAATTGTTGGCAAAGCGCAGACCGCAATAACCGCAAGGACAACACCAACTGGACCAATAACGAATGGCTCTCAAAAGTTCGCATGACACTTTGATGATGATGCATTGCGGCCAGTTACAAAGAGCAGTGACTGCAGTAACCGCAAGAACCGCGAACATGTTTACAGATTGATGTGTTGCATCTGTTGTCTTGGCAAGTGACTTCATAATTACATTGCATAATTTAATAGCTCAACGTATTGATTAAGCTGGCCAAGTCCAGAATTAACAATATATGTAGAAATAAATTTATATTAAGAAGTAGTTTGTGTGGCCATTTGCCTGGCCAAGTCCAGTATTAAGGGCGCAGCCACAAATTGGGTGCCTCAGTCTTCGATAACGCACATTATATTGATGCCGATCTTTCCCAAATTGACGCCCTCGAGCGCCGACGCTTGGTGTGTGCGCATATAAATCAGGAACTGTATGATAACATAAAACAAATTGTTTCGATCATGAGCGCAATTGTGCAGTTCCTTCTCGCTGATGAAATTAAACTTGGGCTTCAGTTGATTGTTGGTAACGAGTATAGCGCAATGTGCTTTGTTATTAACAGCATTTACGAGGTCCTTGGTAGAGCGTTTCTCCTGACTGATAAGAACATATCGCGAATAAAAAGGCCTGCCACCTCCTTGTGGCAGTGGCATCAATTGGCCGTCTAAATAAACGCAAAACACATGAAACAGTATCTAAAGGAGAACATCATGTAAGATGGTTTATCATTTAGGCAATCTAGTAAGAAAGCAAAACTCACTGCAGCATCTGTGGGCAGGTGTTCGCCCCACTCCTTTCCGTTGTGAACATTGCCCGAGTTCCATCGGTACTCTCCAATGCAAGATCCCTGGGAAAGCTCCCTTATGCGCTGCACGAGATACTCCTGATTGTTGAAGGTATCGAGGAATGGCAGCAGCAGGGGCAGCATAGGTGCGCAGCTCTGAATAAACTGTTGATTTTCCGCAATTTGTCGCAATCGCTCGAGACTTACAGTACCGATCTTACAATCGCTAAAGCCACTCAGCCGAAACACCTCATCCACATGATCAATCTGCTTAACCAAACGCTGCAGTATGGTTGTCGATATCCACTAAAATTAAAGAATATTAGCAGTACAGCTCAATTTCACAATGAAAGCAACTTACATATCTCAGATTGCTTAAGTATTGGGACAACTTGACACTGGATAGGCGCTTAATGACTTCCGAATTGCTATCCTTGAACTGTACGATGCCGAACTCTTCAATGGATGGAGCATTCTCAGTAGAGGCAACAGGCGCCGGTGCCAATTGATAAACCGTACGCTTTAGCATATACGACGCCGCATTATTGCAATAGTTCCAGAATGAGTTTGTCGGGTTCCGGCTTTTCATAATCGTCGCATCGGCCTGTTTAGCAAAGCTGCGTCTTTGTTCCCGCTTTATTCGCCTGACAAGTACTGGCAGGTCGCGCACATCCGTTGAAAAGTCTTCTCGACATACGTCCGCGTACGGTGACATGTAGTTTGATTCATTGCTCACATTGCTGGCATTAAGGGAACTGTTATTTCCGCTCATGGAGCAGTTGTAGGATTGATTGGTGAACTGCTGATGTTGTTGCTGTGGTTGCTGCGGCATGCGGGTCGGACTAAGACTGCGGCGTGGCGACTGCGGTGTGCCCCAGCGGCTATCTTCAAATGAGGAATGCCAATTGATAATGGGCACATTGTCAATTATATTACATTCCGGCTTATTAATTAGTGGCTTCGATATTGGACTTACAGTTCTGAACGAGTTTTCTAAAAGAACAAATAATCAATTAGACATTGTATGCATTAATGCATTATCATTCTATCCTGTCTACCTTTAGTTTCGTCCAGCAAGCACCGTTGCAGCTCAGTCACACAGATCTGGCTGTTGTCCACTATTAGCCACCACAGGTATTTGCCAAAGCAGGCAAGCACGCTACAAAGGATGAAAATGGCAAATGTGCACTCCACCTGGTACCAGAAACGAGCTTTAGCGGAGACGCACGTCTGCCATATGTCGAACGAGATGATCGCCAATATAACTATATTTATTAAGCCCCATTTAAAATATGTTCTCGCCTCTCCACGCCGTCGTCGAATCTCTAAACTCTCCGGCAAATTCACATGAGCCACTGGCGTTTTTTGACTGGTGCGCTGACCGACGGGACTGCGAAAGTTTGGTGAGCTGAAAATGATTTAGTTGTACACAGAACCATTTATTTGATATTTTTGCTCTATTTTACCATTGATTGCTTGAGTAATTCATATTATTATGTATTTTCCAAAATAAATTATTGCCGCAAAATTGGCGGACTCAAACAGTGTGTACACATTGGAAAATAAATTTAGATAACGTGCAATATATCGGTAATATTAAGTGTGGTCACTCTAATAAATAATAGTGGTCTTGCAAAAAACTGACTGCTATGAAACTTATGCCGCGTAATAATTCATAAAATTTAAAAGTTACTAATTTATGATTATTATTGTTGTTAGATGCGCAAATGCGGCTCCGGTTGCCTCTAGCGCATTTTAGTGAGAAATGTAAGATACGAGAATGCTCCTTGTAGTATCTGAAATGTACCGAAAATTACATTGGCCTCCAAAATAGCTCAATAATTAAGTAATTACTTTTATAACGGTGGCCAGATTGACACGAAAATACTTCAGGCCGGTAAGGCAAAAGGGTTGTGAGTTAATCTCGATGGCCATTGCGACGAATTTCATAAGTTGCACATTTTCGCGGGTATTTGTCGAATGGTAAATAATCAGCTCCCAGCCAGAAGAGTAATACATGAGACTTACATCATCCGTCTGCAAATATGTTAAAAAATAATTTAAAAAAAAAAGAAAATATAGAAACGTGAAGGACAGATAAAGTACTGTTTTGTGGAGAATCGAGCCGAGCATTCCCAACGCCAGCAAGTGACAGACCTTGGCCGTGCCCCAAACCATATAGCCAATATTTTCCGATGGATTCTACAGAAGAAGAAGATAAATGCAGAGATGAATGTAACTTATTGAATTCAATACATACCGTATAAGACTTATAGCCCATGACACAGAGAAGTATGGCACTAAAAGCAAACATAAAGAATATTCGCGAACTAAATTGATTTTCTATTTCCTCGGCGAATTTATTTAGTGCAACATGTCGACGCACTATTTGACAGAGCTCACGACGAAAATTTGCTGCCAATTCTTCATGCTTTCCCTTCTTCACTAAGTTCTGGGCCAGATCATTCATGTCCCGACATAGAATTAAATAGCGTGCATTTAAATGCATCAAGAGCTCGCCGATGACATTTAGTTCGCCGAACAGCATTGAAACTATCATGGCTCCAATATAATAATTCATAATGAGGCAAGGTATGTAGAAGTGCAACTTCGTGTTGTCGAAAAAATACGCCTGCTGATAGAGCATATCATGTCGGTTGTGTCGATAATTCTTCACAGGTGTCAAAAAGAAGTTGCTCTGAGCTACTAAGTAAGCAAAGGCATTAAATCGAGTCGGAAACATCTGGTATTGGATGCTAGAGAATAGCTCAGGCTCTGCTTGCTTCGTCACGTAGATATCTGCATAGAATTTCTGTAGCAAACGTTTAAAGGCATCTTTATTGATCACCACCTTGAATCCGCGTAACATTACGTCAATCAGCGTCAAAGAAGTTGGCAACCCCGTTAGCATTTTATCAATATTATTGCGATTGAGCACCAGGTAGTTAATATCCATTACGTTATTAAAATTAAAAATTACACATCCCATTAATATTTTGAAGCGCTCTAGTAGCACACCGCGGCGACTAGCTCCATCCTCCAGTGGCCAGATAATGTGATTAAGTATACGATAAATCGCTACAGGCCAAGGTAAAGGTGCTGGACTTCCATCCCTGAGTCGTGGTAGATAGCGCATGGCTAAGATTCAAACGTCAACTGAATTGACAATAGAATTCGTACAGCGTATTTATACTCTATAATTAATTACTACTTATTAGTAATTATTTACTTGCCAGACACTCAACAGAAGACACAATGCAGCCTAAATAAACATAAATTATTTAGGATTTGTATTTAAAAGAATGAGTGATGGTCAAGAAAACAATAAACACAATATATATTTAATATATTATTCATAAACGAAACTACACAGCTGTGTATAAATTTCGAATTAATCGAAGGGTTTTAATTGAATTTATTTTGATAATTGCATTTATATATAATTGCCATTTAGTAAGTTAGGTATATGTATACGTATTTATAAAATATGCCACAGTTAACTTAGTAAGAAAACTATATATTTAATGCGTTTGTGCATTGTACGGAAATTCTACACTTGGAACCTAGTGCTAAGATCTGTGTTTATATATATATATATATATTTGCTGCGCATAATACTGTTTCAAGTACACATATATAATAATGCAAGTATAAATACAAAGTTTACTTTCTTTTTTCTACATGTCTTTAATTTTTCTTAAAGTTTGAATGGCGAGCGCTTTCATACATTTTCGGAATTTACTTCAAGGATCATATTCCTTCCCACTAGAACACTGTAGAGCAATGAGAATCACTATTGGAAACAAGTTACCTAAAATGCATGCATTAGTTACACATATTTATATTGTTATACACAGTTAGTTTACTAGTTAAATCGTATGATAGTATATGTAAATCCATTGGTTAATTGCCTAGAACGTCTCTATATGGGGAATATTTGTGTCATATTTAGTTTGCCATCGAGCGTTTTCCCCAACCCGCATGCAGCTTTTGCCATTGATCGCGCTTGCCCCACATGCCCTTCAGGTTGTTCCAGGTCGGCTCGCGCTTACCCCAGGCGCCCCTAAACTTGTTCCACCCTTGGGCCTGACGCCGCTTGCCCCAAGCGACATTCATATTCTTCCAAGCCCGCTTTTCGAGTGTATTGTCAGCGCTGATGTCATCAGACTCTTCGTTGGACTGCGATTGCACCTGAGGTGATTGCTGGTGCGGTTCTAGGTTGCTGCTGCTGGCCATGCGCTCAAATGTATTCCAGTCGATGGTGTTGGTGCCGTCGGTGATTACCAGCGGCACAAAGTGTCCAGTCATATAGACAGAATCATCCACTTCTAAGGCAGCCGGATCATTGGATCTCTTGCCCCAGGAGCTCTGCAGAGATTGCCAAGCGCGTTTGTTGTTGTTGCTGTCCAACAGGGCATTGTCGTTAAGCTGCTCCACAACCTGCTCGGAAAGACCTGTAGCTGCCAGGTCATTGTTATTGTTGGTCAAGGCTGCGCCTTGGCTGCTGCCTGTGCTGCACACGAGAAACCAAAGCAAAAGTCCAATGCTGCTTGTTCCACAACGGGATGTCAGAGAGTGTGCCATAGCTCTGAAAAAGGAGAATATATTTAAACATTGAATTGAAAGTCAAAGCTTTGACCGTTAAAGTCTACCCCCCGCAGTGGTATTTCCCTGGGGCACACAGTGGGGTCCTCGAAACGCTTTTTGTTTTTGGTGTTGGCAATCATATCCGCCTACGCCTCAAATTACAGCAACAAGCGTAACGACTTAGCTAAATAACGACTCTAATTGAAAGCGGTTGGGCGGCGGGCATAGCTATCTCTACCCCACACCTGCCTCTGCCTTCACTCTCTCTCCCTCTTTGGCACCCCTAGTCGGAGACGCACTCAACTCCCAACGGTGGCGTTGAGTGGCCAAGTTCAGTTCATGCCAAATGCCAACCGCTGCGTTAAAAGCCAACAACACATAACAGTTACAATTTATGGCCTATTAATGTGTTGTTGTTGCAACACGAGCTTGAGGTAGCTCACGATAGGCGGTAACTTTTCCGAGTAGCGGCATTTTACTGATAATACGTATACGTATACGTCATCACAAAACTTTTCACCAAATTGCAAGCAAATAAAAATGCTCATAATGTTAATAAGTGAGAGCGTATGTGTGAGTGCGTGTGTATGTACGTATGTGTGTGCGTATGTGTGTGCGTATGTGTGTGCGTATGTGAGTGCGTATGTGTGTATATCAGTGTGTGTGTGTGAGAAGCACTCATTATGCCTTTAAACGATACTGGAAGATAATAGCAGTAAGGCTTATGGCCATGTTTGCAGATGAACTTAAGTGGCAGAGCATTGCACTTGAGGCCACGGCTTTGAAGAACAACAATAAAAGACAATATGTGGCACTAAGCGGCTTCGAATTGTTTACGCTCAGCTCTAAGGAAGTGTTTCTGATGTGTTTGCATGGCTAAAATTATTTGATCGAAACTGTAGCTGAACAGCTTTTAATTTATTGCATGAACGGAATACTATTAATACAATTACAATGTAAGCCCCCGACACAAAAATGCTTTCCACAAAAAGTCAAAAGGTTTAAGTAAAGACCAGTAGAACTGGACGCATTTTCTTGCTTATGGGGCGTGTGGCGTTATCGTTATCTTATCGACAAGGGTGCTGATTAAATGATGCTTAACTTTGTTGCCATGTGTGGCTACATTATTGAGTTAATCGGAGCTAACAAATAAGGCATTCAGCAATTCCTGCAGTTTAGTCTTGACTCTTGACTGATTGTCGGAATGAAAGAGTCGCTGGGATTGACGCTGAGTTTTATGGTGTCTTACTTTGCATTTAATTTGTGCGCTTGTCGTTGATTGATTGGCACCGCAGCGGCTTTGCGCTTAAATTATAATAGATAGCTCCAGTTGGGGTGATAGGGCACGCATCAAATTTTATGGCCACACACTTGACCTAGCAACGAACGACTAATCAACCAGGAAACCTGGACCTACAGGACTAGTAATCAACGTGAACCAGCAACACGTGCAGCTCTGATTTTAATTGAAATGAACCGAAATATTTATTGCTTTGTTAAAGCCTGACATTTTGGCAAAATTTTGTTGACAGACCCGACAGCATCAAGTTCCCAGTCAACTCTTTCTATTATTCAGCAGCTCAGCCTGTCCAAGCATTATTTATGGCCAGTGACAGAAACCAGGTACTTGCCAGGGGGTGCTTACTAAAAGTCGATTTGTAACAGCTCCTTAGATATATGTATGCAATATAGATATGTACATAAGCACAAGGTATTTCGCGCATAGAAATTAAATATTTTGGTGGTTTGTTGCTTCAAGAGGCGTGTCTCGGCGTGAATTTCTTTTAAGGCACCTTCTTGCCAATATTTGCCAAAGGATGGCATTTGCCTGTAAATATTTTGTTTAAATAGGTTTCCAGCCTCGTCGTCCCACGTTCGACGACTGCCATTTGAATGAAAATCATCGCCCGCATCAACGAAAATTCGTAAATAAACAAAATATCCACAGAATAGCAAATAAATTTGGAGTAGCTCGTTTAGGTTTAGCATATTGTTGCTTCTCTACCCCATTTGGGTATACACTTGCCACTATATGTGGCACGAGTTCGAATTTGCTATACGAATGGGCGCTAATGCCTACTTCTTGACGACCCAATAATTCAATTTTTAATGCTCACAGCGTTTGTTTAAGCCAACAAACTCGTATATTATTAAGCGCATATGGTAAATATATTTAACCCGAGTGCTTAACGGTGGCTTAAGATATTTGAATTGTGGTATACATAAGTAAATTCAATTAAATTCGTTAATGTGGTTTACATAAGTAAATTCATTTAAATTCGTTAATGGCTTAAAGTATCCTTGTAAACAGGACTGACTGCAATAGTGCTCCGATCACATCGGGCATCGAGTCTTGAATGACCAAATGAAAGGAACGGAAATATGTAAACTTTCATTAAGATATATTTAACAAGCTAAGTTGAACTCAATTAATGGATGGTTGTAAAAGCAGAGGACATCCACACAGACGGACAGAACCAAATTTCTTTGTCGCCGCGCCTTGTATGCCTATGAAGAATATATTTACCTTATGGGGACGGAAAAGTTACCTCGCAAGCGTAACACATAATAAAATAATAATACTCTCAACAAATTTGTTGATTTTGAATAAATTAAACAAAAAGTGCTTAATAATCAACTCACCTTTATGTAGAAAATTAGTTTTATTTTGCAATGTAGGACACTAATCGCTAGATTCGTTTTTGTGGTCACCTCGTAAATTGTATAACGCGACTTTATTATTTTTTAGTTTCTATTTTCGCGTGAAATTACTTTTATAACTGAATTTGTGGTATTGCTCAAATTGAATTAGTGCAGCAATATGCGACTGACTGTATGGACTGACAGATGCACTTTTCCCACTGATACAGGGAGCTCTGGTCTCGGGATGTGTACGCAAACCTGTTGATCAACTGTTAATGATACGCAGCTTGGCCGCGGCAGTCGCTTATAAATCAAAACGGAAGCGAATCGAGGCACGATTGGTGCGCACGCAAAACACGAGCGCAATTCACGAAGTGCCAACACACACACACGCTCACCTACATAGATACGGTGGCTTGTTAGGGCGAACATTGTTGCTGGTTGGCAGTAGTGCGGCTGCATCGACGTAAATCGCCCAAAAGCATTGCCTACTTTGTGGGGACAGTTAAAATATCGTCGTCCCTGTCGCAGTTATCCTGTCCATGCCCATGCCCATGCCCATGCCTGTGCCCATTGTCCTGCTTAACGAAGGCGTTGCGAACTGAAGTTGATGGCACACATGCGCGCATTTGCTGTGTTTATTTACCTTCCCCTGGGAGCATCTACAGACTTTGGACACAGCAAACATATCCTTAAATATATAGGAGTAAACTCATTTAAATTCATGTGCATGCTCCATTTTTGGTCTATAATGCTTCTTAGCATTTCCTTTACTGTCCCCCACTTCAGACAGAGCTAAGGCAACGCCTTGGCCAACGCTTAAGCCTGTTTTTAAACCGAATCTGTATTGCACTCATCGTTTAGCATGCAATTGCATTTTGTACTAACCGCACTACAGGTGGTAACCGCAATTGAACGCATTGAATACGATTTTTCCATTTAGGATCAATTTGCGCTACTCAATGCAGACGCAGCTTGACACACATCCCACCTAAACATCTGGAGAAATAAAATAATAAGAAATAAGCCCTTTTAGAGCTTCATGAATATTTATGGACAAGAGCTTTCTTTCATTTCTCCTTTTCCATTTTTTTTTTTTTTTGTAACATCTCAATTTCCCTTTAAAAACGTTTTTCAATTACGACATGAACACAATATTTGATACATTCAATCTATCCACCTGTGTGTGTGTTTGTGTGTATGTAAGTGTCTGATATCAACAGGTTTTCATTTGTGCCATTTGATAGCCACTCTGGGTGAGGACACCAAATAAACGATGATGGGAATATTTATGACATGGCCATTGCCATCGGGTGCGTATAATGAATGGGTTATGTACCGACGAACATGGCACATCGCACAACGAACATCGCTCAACCGATAGAAGTGCTGCTCCTACGTAGTTACTAATTGATTTTGCCACTGATAAATCGGTTCGTAGACATTGTAATCTAACACAGCGCATATCTACATATGTTTTTGCTTGTAAATCATTCGCCACTTATATGGAAAATATTATTTTGACTTTGGCCTAATTGCTGTGCTAGCCAAAATATACAAATTTAAGCTATTAGCTATAAATCTTTAAAATGACCCATAACGCAGCTAAAGTTGCAGTCATGCACTGTTGCACGCGTTGAAGCCCCATTTGTTGACCAACATCCCCCCCCACACTTACACACACATATTTACTCTTCAGAAAGGACTCATTTCTATAGGAATACCCTTGGCGTTTCCATTGTGTAAGATGAAGTAGCAGACGCAGTTGGCAGCTAATAATAATTTGTTTGCACTTTGCATATGCCAGCTGGCCAGCAAAAATCCAATCGCATTGTGTTGAGAGCATGAAAATTGAATTTTATAAATTGTTGAAATCTCTTGCAGCAATGTGCTGCACATATACATATTTTTTATATTAAGAATACTTTTGCAATAACTATCAATTATATTTAAATATTAAAATATATAATATAAAATGTATATATATAATAATGTGTAAAATTATTTAAGTTGACTTTCATTTGATTTCAAAATCAGCCGCATTTTGGTAGCTGACGAAAGCTCAAAGCTATATAACAGAGGTTTTTTTTATATCGATAAGTATCATTAAATAACCTCAAACTCGCATCTCTAACAGAAACTCATACCGGCTGAAAAATAAGAATTTCGTTTGTATTCTTTCCTCAAATTTGTTTTTGGATGTAATTGACATTTTATAAAGTGCTCGAAATGGAAATCATACTCCCCGAGCAATATGATGAACAAAGATTTCTGGAATGTGCTTCGCAGATACAATATGACGAGTTTAACGCAGTTAGTGCACCATGTAAATAATCTATGCAAATCCTTATGTTATTCTTTGTTGTCGCAGAAAATGTTTGCGTTCTTCGTGAGCTGCAGCGATGTGGATGTTTATCAGCTGATACCCGACGATCGCATTCTGCAACTAATCGATGGCTGGGATGTGTGTCGCCTGCACAGCCGAGATTGCATCACAGAAGAAGTTGGCCACATTGTCCGATTACTGGCGCACCATTCGCTGCAGCTGTGGTTCAGCCAGGAATGGGTTGGCTGCTCAGAGAGTCTCCAGCTTATGCTACTCTACTATTTAAGAAAAAGCTTCGATTCTTTTAAGAAAATCAAGGGACTCTGCGATATCGACTGGCAATATATGTTGAACTTTCAAACTAAACCCTGGAGTCTACCCTATTTGCAGCAACTCTTTACCAGCTTACACCTCCATAGAAATAGTTTGATAGAGCACGCAGTGTCACCAGTTACTGCAGAAGGTTTGTATGTTTGGTACATATTTAAATAGACTTTTTTAAATATATATTATTTTGGCAGATCTAACATTTCTGTTGCAAGAGCGCCTGCATCTTATAATCCTACGCTTGCTAAAACTCTTTGATGCTGGCAGCTGGGAAGCTGTTAAGCAACTCTCACTACGTGTTCTTGCTGCCTGGCTGAAGCTCAATCAAAGTCAATCTACTCCGAGCTTGCCGTCTGAGGAATCGTCCATAACATTAGTTGGACATCTCTATCTGCTCACAGTTTTTGTAGCGGACGATAATCGTGGCTATATGATTGACAATATGGTAAGTAATTTGCTGTACCAACAATTGATATATCTAATTGAATAAAGTCTCTTCTTACACGCGCAGATGTACAACATACGCTTCTATGCGCAGAGCATGGAGGTAACGCCAAATGCGGAGGAAATGGGCTACACTCCAGCTAGACTGATTGCACAGGTTTGTGTGCGTCTTGGCCTAGGAAAGGATGGTTTTTTCGAGCACATCGTATTTAAAAAGTTCAATTTAAATCTGGTGACCTCATTCGCTGTTATGCTGGAGGCTTATACTAGCTATGTGCTGGGCAACCAGCTGTTGAAAATGATGGCACTAAATGATCATGACTTTTTGGCGAATTTGGAGAAATTCAAGGTGCTGATGCATCGATATGTGGAGGAGCGCGAAAATAGTGAACGCTTCTTACTAAACGAGCTACAGAAGCTGGAGGGCCAGCGCAATAGCCACGCTCTCCCAAACACCGTGAACCTCAATCTTAACTATCAGCAACAAATTTGCAAGGGCAATCGGGCGAGCAATATCGGAAACTACAAGAACTTTGACGATGAAGAGAAGCCACTTTTGGATGTCGACGAGGAACTGGACAGGCAAATAGATCCCGTCTTTCAGAATGTGCCCAACAATGAGGAAGTATTGGAGTTTGTTTATAATTTGCTGGCAGAGAGGGTAAGTTTTAAGCAATCCTATCATATATGCCCATTATACACATGAGCTGATCCTAATCTTAATTTTATTTTACAGAAATTTAGAGGATGGCAGTTTGCGAAGATTGCCCTGCTGTTAAAGATCATTGGCCAGAAGCTAAACACAATTGAAGTTTGGCGTTATCATCCTGGACTGACAACAGAGTTTATGCTTAATCTGGAGCAGAAACTTTCACAGAATTATGCTGATTTGGCAAAGGTATTTTCGGAGCATGGTTTCATGGAGGCTGAGTTCTGGTTGACTGCGTTCTATCTACATCCAACGCGCAGCAACTACTTTGAGGTCAAGCGCTGCTCGCGCATCAAAAAGAAACGAAAGGACGATGACGAACAAGTCACTAGCAGATCAACCTCGCATGTAGTCAAATATGAGCTGTTGAGCTCAACGATTGATGTGGATGAAATTGTTGCCATTACCAATCACAGTGCGCCCGTTGCCGACTATGATGATATCTACAAGTCGCTACAAGCCCTGCGTCTGCCGCGCAGTATACTAAAGGATCTGCTGACAGTGGCCTTTCAACCGCGTAATAAGCGCTATTCCTGGGCGCTAGATTGGAGCACTTTGCACGAACGATGTAGCGCTTTGTTGAAGAGTACAGATCTAAAGCGAAAGTTTGTTGCTCTCAATATGGCTGAGGCCAACGATCGACTGAAGTTTTTAAAAATCGATTACGCCAAGTACAAAAATCGACCTCAATTAGACTATGGCACCATCGAAGAGGGCTACGAGAACGCTGCAAATACAGCTGAAGCGGAGGTTGAGCTAAGCGCCGAGGAGGATGAAGAGGCAGCGCAGAAGGCAGCACTAGAGAAAGCAGAGAAGGAAAGAAAACGCAAGCGGAATAGAACCAAGTTCTGGACAGAAAGTATGTTATGTAAATAGATAAACAAAATATTGGATTTGTAAGTTCTATATACTTTCAGTAGTATCGGAAGATGAGGAAGAGGAGGAGGAGCAGGAAACAGATGATTCTGAAGCCTATTACACGGGTACTGGGCGACGCACTCGGGTACGCGCCGCTGCAGTGGTGGCCAACGCCATAATCTCGGAAATGGACCGAACCATGCGCAGTGGCCGCCGCTCGCCCGCAGCTCTTACTGCAGCAGAGCTGGCAGTTGAGGAAGCATCAGACAAGGTGCCACATACCGAGACTATACAGCCAAAACCTCCGCTGAACGATCAGCCAACCACGACCAGCCGTTCAATTGGTGAGCTGTTACAGTCCCAGGCAAAGTATACGAACGAAACTACTGGCTTCAAGGCATTTGCTGACATTTGGAGCTTCGAGAAGGATGAGCATATCAGCATTAAAAGTGGTGAGAATGTGCTGATGGAGAGTAATTCTCTGCTGAGCAAGTTTAGAAGCTTGCAGGGTCTGAGGCAGAAAACACAAGCAACACAAAATCGAAGAAGTAGCCAAGGATCGCTGTTTGAAAAAAAGGACACATTCGAACTGAACGCAACTGAAATTCAAGTAGCGCGATCCAGCAGCCGAAGCAACAGTGATGCGGACAGTTTACAATCGGGAACATCGATGATAGCGATGCATGATGTCAACGAGTTCGTCGAGGGACAATCTGAAGAATTTTTTGGTGTAAGTAAAGAGTTAACTCCCCAGTCGGCGACATCTTCTGATTTTACTATGGAGACAGAAGTGTTGCAGCTCAGGGGGAAGTTTCTAGCCACCGAAGACGCAGACGTCATATCGGAGGAGACGGTTACGGCAACTGAAGTTGAGACGGATACAGATCCAGCAGTAGAACCAGCTTCGCCGAGAACAGGAAGGCAAGTTACACTTAAACACCCAAGCGACGAGCAATACATGCCACAGACAACAGATGACACTTCAAGCCCGGAGGAGGAAGAAGCTAATATTGTAGTTAGCGAACTCTATGCACGTCTGATCGAGGAATGCCTGTCGCGCCAGGCCGTGGTACGTCTGAAGAAGCTTACATTACACGATATTCAAAATTTGCGCGGTTTTCGGGTGCGAGTAAAACGCACAAATTTCCATGACTACTATCGCAAAAAGAGGATGCAGAGCAGTCACAGCAGGCCCATATCCAGAAACAGGGCGATCCACTGTCAAAGTCTGACGGAAGACAGCAACGCTTCGACACCCACGTCGGAGCTGAAGAGTAGATTCAAAAAAGTAATAAAGCGATTCGTGCACATAACATCCGATTCGGCAGCAACATCAGCGCGCCTAATAATTTCAAAACCGCGTCCCAAGCAATTCAAACGCTTCGTGCATATCACCTCTGACTCATCCACTTCAAGTGATCCCGATGAAACCGCACGTTCTTCGTCGATGCGAAGACGCCGAGGTCACAAATGGCTCCAAACGAGGGAAAGGAAAATACATTTGGAGGCGGAGCACGTAACTGCGGATACGGACGTTATAGAACTCTCCTCGGATTCGCTAGCGTCGTCAGCATCGCCAGTGCCTATATCAGTGATCCAGTTTCCGGAAGTGGTCATGCGTCTTGAATTGGATCCCCTCTATGAAGAAGAAGTTGTGCCCTTCTGAAGAAATGAAATTTATTCAATCAGCCTGCTCTGTTTTAGGTCTGTGTTGGCCTAGCCTGGGGCAACGTGTTAGGAACGAATGCAATCGGGGTTGCACAATGCGCACAGTTCAAGGGAAGGGACGCACGGAGCTTGTGCACACAAGCAGCTTGGCAAATTGAATTTGCCTCGCTTGTTAGAATGCAATTAGCCTGAGGCACATGGATTTCATGCATAGTAGTAGTATTTGCTTTGACTCGGACTGCGTTAGAACATTGATGAAATTATATGTATATGTAAAGCAGCCAGCCCATAGCCTGAGTTATGCCATACTGGTTTTTGTAGCCTCGGGGCTGTAAAATGTACGGTTTTGGATGGGGAATTGAGCGACATTTGTTAAGAACATTCAAAGATGCAGTTTCCATAATATTTTACAGATTTCACTTACCAATATAAATATGGGCACATGCTTCCGCTCGCACTTCAATTAACTGTATAATTGATACGCCTTCTGATTCCGGTAAACCTTAATTAGCCACACGTGTCCGATCAGCGGCAACCACTTGAGCTGGTCAGGCGTAACCAACAACAACAAATGCGTGCACCGCCGACACGTGTCGAGTGGTGAGAATTTTTTGTCAACAAACTCAATGTAATAAACCAAATTAGACAAGAGGCGGGAATTTGGTAGTGCTATAAACTTGCCGCAGAACTATGAACTATCTTAGTGTTAAATTGTAAATTACTAATTATATAAAATATTAAATGAGTACTTAACTGAGAATTAACGAAAATTGAAATAATCAAACATGTGTATTATATATTTATTTATACAAGCCAATAGTTTTGACGACTTTCTGCATATTCTAGATAGGTAGTGTTAAGAGAGAACACCTCAAATTGTATTATACTATTGCTAAAAAGAATCTTTATTAATGTGTCAATAAATACCATACATAATTTTGCAAATGACATTTATTTTGGTTGAATAATTTAAACTTTACATTAGAGTTACTAACACCAACAATTATCATAATATTAAGCAATTACCATCCTTAGTATCGCTGATAATGTACATTTTGTGTTACCTAAGATATAATTTATGAAGTGCTCACTCGTGCCAACAATTTACCCGCAATTGGGACACATATCATAACAAGTCTGCACGTGGCACAATTGGCAAGCGTTAAGCGGCAACCGGCAGCCACTTAAATCTGCAATCCCGACCACAATTTGTGTCCCATTCCACAGCACAAAGCCCATCCAAAGCGACACATGCAGACACTTGAGCAGTTGCCAAATGAAAGCAATACCACATGCCACAAGCTCAGAGCTACCAGTTATGTGGCACGTGCCGACGCTTTGTGCCAAGGTGGGAGTATATCATCTTCACATGTTGCGCTCTTCGAAAGTGTTGGCTGCTGCATGGCCACGTGGCGGTAATTCGCTTAGCGACAGGCGTAAGCCCGCAATGATTACTGCTAAATGAAAATAAAAGAGTTGCGCTCGATTCAAAGATTGAAGTGGACACCACTGTATGTGGCTTAATGTGGTTACAAACACAAATGATAAGACAAAGTGCATGTCGCTTAGAACTTTGCTGATCCTCGACGGGCAGACAGAGCAGAGCAGAGAGATAGACAGACGATGAACTCATCCTTCCGATTGGCTTACGTGCTGGCGTGCTAGCAAAGCGTAAAAAATGCTCGCATTTTTACTGGTAGTGGTAGCAAAGCCTGGGTGTGAGTGTGTGTGTATGTGTGTGTGCTGTGTTGTATGTGTTCTCCGTTGATGTGTGGGCAAAGCAACCCCCAGGGCAAGAGCGAGCGAGCGGCAATCACGGCGCGCATATCTTTTGGGATTTGTGCCATGGCGCCGCCATCGTCGCGACCGACGACAATGCGCCGAGGGTTGTTGCCGCCTAAATCAGCGGGCTTACTGGGCACTGAGCTCAACAGCTCTGCAACACTGGCGCACTAATGGCTGAAAATAAAACCGGCGCGCACTCCTGTTCAGCTTTTAGTTGGTGCGGGCACGCGAAACGGTTAAGGCTAAACACACGCAACCCAAAAACAACTCACGAAGAACTTTCAAATGCGTGTGGCTGACATTTGAGTTACCAGTTACGGCTACAACAACTCACTCAGAGGATCTCAACATGTCCGCCTGCTACAACGCCTACAATCCGTCGCAATCCTTTGCGTTCGACGAGGATGATGACGATGACGCCTCGTTCGATAGCGGCTACGAGAAGAGTTTCGAAACTGAGGCAAATGCGAGCTCACGCCGTCGGTTGAATTTTGAGGAACACTACCAGGGTACTGCAAATACTGGTGCAACGCCGCCTAACCAAGCTCATGCTTCATTGGCGTATGCCGGAGGCAGTGGCGGCTGGGATGCGCAACTGAATTCACCACCGTCGACGGCGGGATTTGTGGGTCTGCTGGACAACAGCAGCAATCATAGTACACGCAGTGGACGCACTCTCAATGAACATCTGAATAGTCGTGCGACGACGACGACGACGACGAACGGATTTGAGCCACAGTTGACAAGCACGCCCGTCAAGTCACCGGAGGATCCGGATGCACCACGACAAAAGCGCAAGTATGCCGTCGGCAAGAATCGAGTTACCCGTTCGCGTAGTCCCACTCAGGTGGTGCGCATCAAAAAGTTTCGACGCATGAAGGCCAACGATCGGGAGCGGAGTAGGATGCACAGTCTCAACGATGCATTGGAGAAACTGCGGGTGACGTTGCCATCGCTGCCCGAGGAGACAAAGCTCACTAAGATTGAAATACTGCGCTTTGCACACAACTACATCTTTGCTCTGGAACAAGTGTTAGAGAGTGGCAACACAATTAATCTGGACTTGGAGAAACTGCAGAACTTTACGCTGAGTGGGGAACGCATTACAAAGGAGTTATTCGATGCAATCTTTGTGAATCCTCAGCCATTTCCTATGTTTGGCAATGGGCGCATCTTTCCCTATGGGCCTCATCATCAGACTCCAGCAATGCACTATCCGTCAACTCAGGGATTGGATTATCAGTCTGTACAACCTCCTGGCTTTGACTTTGGCTCCAGTATGCGCTTCTATCAACAACAGCAGCAGCAGGAGCAGCAGCAGCAGCAGCATCAGGGTCTGAATCCACAACAAACACCATCGGATCACTTTTCCCAGGAGAAATATGATCTGTTCCGCAGCAACTTCGAGGCAGCTGCCAATGGCGGACCATTGCCAGGCACCGAAGATGGTCTGCATCAGCAAAGTAGCTTCTATACGCAGACGCCGCCCTGGAAGGAGTATCAGGAGGAGCACCCGCAACATCAGCAGTCGCTCTACAAACAGTTTGCTCATCAGGTATAGCATAGTTTCGCGGGCATCTTTGGTGTCAGTCTTCTCTGGGTGATATGTTCGACAATGTGTTGATTACAACGGGACTGGCATCTGGAAACAATCCATGGGCTGCTTTAGCGATTGACTTTTATAGGCCAAACATGGTGTCAAAAGTCATTTGCATAAAGCAGCTGGAAAATATGGAATTTTACACTTTTCCAGACTTCAATCCCGTTGAGGCTCACAATCAGTTGATATTTTGCAATAAGTGAACACCAAATTGATTGCTAAAGCATTGCTAAGCAGCTGGCTTTAATACTCAATTTGATCAAATTCATTACGTTGGTTCCACAAATGAAAAAAAAACAATAAGATATGACTAATGTCAAAGGTCATGTCAAATGCAGTTTCAATCGATTTGAACGATTGCTTTAAATTGATTTCTTTGTTTGCGGAACTAACTAGTTGACTATTGAACCTAAAAGAATATTTTATAATACCATCTTATAAAGTATTCTTTTTGAGATTCATATTCTTCTATACTTGCTATATAATAACTTCGGTTGTCCATATATGTTTAGTAAGAGCATCCAAGTACCTGGCTAAGAAGCCATCTAAATATATATCTACGCATCTCAGTTAGATGTTAGGTAACCAAGCCATTACTACTAATCATGTATCCTTAATGGGTTTTAAGCAGTAGCTAAAATATAAACGACTATTATTGGGTTCAGATTTAGTTTAGTTAGTGGGTGTATTAAAATTGCAATGCGATAAACGAGGGCTAGTCATTTCGAGATAAGGTTTAACTTTTAATGTACGTGATAAGATACATTTTTGTAAACTATTAAAATCTATTTTTGCTAATAAAGTTGAACGAAGAAAAAAACCAAATCAAATGCTGTTTTTGTAGAAAATTGTGAATGGAAAATGTAAAAGTCAAGGCAATTCCTGGTAGCTAAAGCAAACAACCCTAAGCTGCAGTGTGTTTGGTGTGTGTGCAGATTTCAGATTCCAAACAAAAGACTTAAATTCAAATAAATATTGTATATTGCAGTGCACATAAAATGAATGGCTCTCTCTGTGTGTAATAACTCTGCGTGTGTGTGTGTGTGTGTGCGTAGATGTGTGCAGCTTGTTTATCGTAGGGGGCATTTTTGCGCCCTTACAATTCGACATGGGGTGAGTCAAACAATGGAAAGATTGCCCGTCACCTGCCACAGAATTACGAGTACAAAACAAATGTACCAATGAATTGTACAGAAAACCAACAGCAACCGAGGCAGCAGCCGACAATCCTGAAACATGAGCCAAGTGGCAGTGGACCTGCATGAATGCCACTCAAATTATTTAGTTGAATGAACCGGCAAGAGTCGAAATAAACTGACTGACTGACTGACTGCCTGCCTGCCTTGCCTGCCTGCCCAACTGACTGGCTGACATTTTCCGTTACAAAGAAAAGTGAAAACTCCCAACCCCCAATAAAGGGTGATTTCGTACACTAAAAGATGCAGTATTTAGTATTCTAGAATGCAACTTCTCAAAGTTAAGACCGATGAAGTAAGCCGCTTGCTCTACCGCTTGCTGTTTGTCATTTGTGCAGCTTTGTTGAAGGTGTCGGGATTTATCTTTACAATAATCATTATTATAGCCAGGACACATTGGCTGTTGTTGTCGTTGTGCTGGTGCGTTACAAAGGCGCAAATACGCAGCGGGCGAGCTGCTAAGCTGCATTCAATTCAACAGAACTGGCGCTGAGGGATGGATGAGGGCAACAGAATACGCGGGGACAAGACTTCACTGAGAGAACTCGGGCTGGCATAATTAGCGTCCTGTATGACAGGGTAGCTGTAGATGCTTATCGGCGGATCAATAACGGCATTACGAGTAAGTCTCGTCTCGCCTCCCTTTTCCTTTTCCACTTCCCAATCCAGATGCTGTCTATGTATATGACTATGCTAATGCTCTGTTAGGCTGGCAAAAACAATTTGGAGATTGCCCTAAGATGATAAGGAAACCAAAATGGAAACAAATTGCCGGCACGGTGCAAGAAGCAAACACAATACGATTGCGTCAAGTGCAGGTCCTCTGGGTACAATTCATATGCGACCCACTGAGCAGCAACTGTGATTTCAGTCAGAATGCAAGTTGAATTCACATAACAATGCTATATTTTCAAATTAAAGAGTTTGTAAAAAACTGTCCTTAAAATGTCAAAGAAAATCCTTAAAATTGTTTTACTACAAAGAGAAAATAAAATCTAGAAAAGATAATCTACATTGCCAAATCAATTAAAGAGTAGCCCTTTCTTTTGAATGAAAAAACTAATAAAAGTTCTGTTAATATATCTTATTTACTAACTTTTACCAGTATTCTACCTCGAATAATATCTGCTATATAGTTAAACATAAAAGTCACAAAAATTGACATACGTAGACACATAAATTATTTACATCGTGTAATTCTTGTTCAAGCATAAACGTGCCAATTTGTCGTTTCAGCTCCAATTCTGTTCACAAAAAAAAAAAGAAGGAAAATCGCAAATCGAATTTTATTTGCCGAATTGATTGTTTTACGCCTGTTTAGCATTAAAATCATATGCGATTCCTTGGCACACATTTGCCAAAAATAGAAACACACTTTTAACCCTTTGCGGTACACGTGCAGCATCACACATATCCTGTGCCCCTTTCGTACCCCTTTTTTTTTGCAAACACAATTCGCTTTGGTGCTGTAGTTGGTTTTATTTTTTACGGGTAAAGCGAATGCAGAGCCGAGCAAGTTGCTCGACCTTTTTAGCAATTCATTGCCCTGCTCGAATTGGTTTATCTGTGAAATCTGTGACGTCGAGTTGTTTGTGTTGCAACAGCACTCATCGCTCGGGGTTAGCATTTGTATGTGTGTGTGTTACTGTTACTCCATCGTAGGTCCTAGACTGTGCCCTACCTTGCCCGTTTTTGAGTTGTGTGCTCATCTAACCGAAAAACATTGGATAAACAAACAGCCGCTCGAGTATTTTGTTACATTTGTTGCCGCTACGAGGAAGCCAATCTGTCGCATTTGTGTGCATGCTCGTCCTTTGGATAAGCAGCAGTATGTGTGTGCTTGTGTGTTGATACTGTAAAATGTGATGCAAGTTTTGATTGTGATTTTAATCCGATCTGAGCGGTTTTAGTCAAATTTAAGCAGATTTGTGTCACATTGTTGCAGCCGAAAGTGGTACACAAAAATGTAAACACATGTAAATCAAAAATCATATTAGATACACATGAACCAACTTATTTACAGTTGATTATTATATAAAAAATTACTTACTGTTTTTAATGGGTAATATTAATAGAAACTCTAATTCATATTAGTCTGTATGCTTTTTATATGCATATTTCCAAAAATTACAGTGATTTGATTAGATGTGTAAATTAAACTGATATCCCTTGAGAGAAGTATTTTTGAAAACGAATTATATTTGATTTAAAAAATACGATACTCTGTGATTATTAAAAAAATATTTCATATTCCATTTTGAATGTGATTTACTTATTTGAGCATTTAAACTGTTCGCTTTTGCATTTGCAACTCCGGAAATGACGTTCCTTTTGCAACCCCGGTACAACATACATATTTCATATTCCAATCACATAAAGAATTTTGCGTTTCCAAATGAATAAACTGTTAGACAAACAATACATTAAACTTTACAACTTCACACCCGCTGCCTGTGTACAGAAACCATTAGAGTCGGCCAGTTCTACCCCGAGACCCGAGACCCGTCGTTAGTGTTACAGCAGTAGCAAAACTGTAGCTGAGGCTGTACCACAAACGGCGAGTTGATTGTTATGCAAATGAGGACAACCAGGACGAAAGCAGGCACGCAACCCCAATACAAATGCCTGGGCCATCACTACTCGCTCACTCGTTCACTGTGTTATGGGTGCAGTTCATCAAGTGGTCATAAATATATTTGGGTAAAGGAGCATCAGTGGCTGCCTAATTAATATGCAGCGCCATGTGCATAATGAATGTGACATTCGTAATTTATGCTTGAAATTTGTTAATTTTTTTTTTTTTATTCGCAGTGCATAAATTGAGTTTAAGGTTGCTGCTAAAATGTCGGCAAAACAACGGTTTCATGCCCAGTTATGATTAATGTAAACAACGGACGATTGAATGCAATGCTACCCGTTGATAAATGGAAATGCTGTCAAAGAATTTCTATTGATTGTCGCTTGTGCCTAAGCCACCGAAACTATTGCTTCCGATTGTTTGTGTGTTATTCGCTCTAATGCCACTTCCGGTTTAACGAAAAATGCGCGAAAATCCTGTGATTAAGCGGCCATTGTGCAATTCTATATAAAAAATAGAAAATTTGGCGAAAAACTGCAGTTTTTACCCCAAAGCGCAGAAAACCTTACAAGTAGTTAACAGCAATTACAATTGCATGAATTGCTCGTGTGCCCAGGGTGTGTCCTAAGTCGCTTTTTATGGCACCTCTGACAGGAACGGGGACAGCGACAGCGACAGAAAGCAACCGTTATGATTTAGATGGATATATGGCAATGGCACGCAATGCTTTGCTACCCTAGAAATTATTGATAGAAAGGGTAAATTAGTGTATTTTATATTATTTTAGTGAATTTATATAAAATGTTATTTTTAAATGGAATATTTTATTAGTTTGCGCTCAAGATTACTTAACAAATTGTTAAAACCTTGTTAAAATTAAAATTCAATTTAAAAATATAAATGGAACTAAGAGTTTTTCACTTTTTATTACTAAAAGAGGGTATAAGTAAGTCGAGTCATTTCGTGTTTAGTTGTCTGCTTTATCACTTACAAAACAGTTTTTGCCGCAAATGTTAAGGAAATGAGCGACTTCCCCTGCGAGAGAGTCGCACGAGCTCACTCATTAATTGTTTGCATTGTTTGTCCGTTAAAGTTGGACATCTGGCCAGCTGCTGCCCGCTTCCCCGCTCTCTCCCACTCGCTCTCTCTAACTGACTGACTATCTGTCTGCAAATGAATCTAGGGTAAAAAGTTGATATGTATTTTTACTACTTGCTTTTTGACACTGTTTACGCAGGACACCTGCACTTTATGGGCAGTCAGGCTATAATTCTTTGTGTATGGGTTCTCTGCAATTGGTAGCACTTGTGGCTGACTGTGCTTGGAGCTGGAAGTTCTCTGGCGCCTGATGGATCATGGGCATTAATTGGTGATTACTATAGCTTAGATCCGTGGCAGTTGGCGCCGTCATTGTTTAGCCAGCAAACAAAAGAGGGACGCAATGTCAACTGAGTTTGAAGTGTGATTTACGATCGCCATCATCAATCAATGTTCAAGTGGAAAGTGATTTGGCAACATTTTTAATAGGTACGCGGGAAATCGGGTTTTTGGGTTTTATGCTAATTGCGCCGCCAGATACAAGTATAAATTCTACAAGTACTTTGAAATTTCAAAAACTGTAATTACACATCCCCAGACAACCCCCCGAAAATGACCGACTTACTTTGACCCAAACAACACTTGATTTGCTGATGTTGTTGTTGTTGCCGTTGCGATTTTAAAAGTTATAAAAATAACTCGTTAGATATGGCAGCTATTTCAGCTTCAGCTAACTACTTATACTTGTACACCAACCAGCAACCCCTGATCAGTTCAGCACACACACACACAAACACACACACACGCTTCGTTGCACCCTTTGGTTTGATGGTCTAGCAGGCAGGCAGGAAGACAGGGAGACAGTTCATTTACCAGCATCATCATCCCTTGTACTTATTCCTGGCTATGTCGTCGACTGCGCAGTTGCCTGGGGCTAATGAGAGCCGCACATTAGTTTTAACAACATTTATTATTTATGGGTTTCACTTTTTGTGCTTTCTTAGACAGTACGTATACATTTACTCAGTGGCGCATTCTGTAATTCAAAATTTTAATTGCAATTATTTTAATCACACAGATTTTAATTGGAAACTGGAATCACTTTTTTTATTATGATACTAAGAGACTATATCAATTTTCGGCCTAGATACGACAACCTGTGACCAAAAATGTATTCTGTATGGAAATCTATAAATTTTGCTAAATCTGTGGAGCGCATTGAATATGATCTGTTAAGGGTTAAGTAAAAAACGGTAAATTTAGTTATATCGAGCTAAAAAATATGTTAAATATATTCTGTAATTTTTGTTTCGCTTTATATTTGTTGACTTACTTTCACTTCATATTCATATCACATCGCATGTCCATGGAATGTGACTAAGTATTCATGTAATTTGTAGTAGATACAATTTATTTGCACACATGTTCACATTCGTTGTAGTTACTCGTAGTTGCTCATAATATACAAATACATATATTTACCTTAACGGCAAAACTATATGCATATTGTTTGAGTAGTGGAAATTATACATTTTCGGGCAACACGTCAACTCACGCAACTGGCTGCTCATTTGTGGAGCGTCAGGATGTTGAAATTCCTGCTGAAATCAATTTGTATTTTAACTCATATTTATTTTGCACTTGTTAAGCATTTAGTGGGGCAAATAAACGATAAGATAAATATAGGTAAATGCCGTTTATTTCTACTAAAACAAAAGTAATTCATGCGTTCATGCGAAATCTGTTTGGCTAACAGAAAAACTACTCAAAACTCAGTTGAGTCAGTGTATTCCTGCCCAGATGACACATAAAATGACTTGCGATTTGCATTCTAGTTTAAAAAGAAGTACTTAAAACTAAATGTTTTGATTGGACTTTATACAATTTTAAATTAGTTAATTGTACTATACTCTATATAGATGTATATATACATACTAGATCACGTGCATAGTATGCTTATGCTTGTATGGACTGTTTTGGCCCAATCTTCGCGTGAAATGGCCAATTGTGGTTACAAAGCCCCATGTGCACCTGATCTGCTCTAGTTATGACCAATAGATACTCCACCACACCTATCTATTAATGGGCATTTGCCAGAGGGTGCAGATAGGGCTTATAGTCTTGAGCACTAGATTACTACAATTTAATTCAGCGTTGCCATTGACTGGACCTGACTGTGCAGAATATGAGCTGAGGCTACAATGGCCCATAGATGGGCTCCGAGTAGAGCACAGCGGGCATCGAGTAGGCATACGATGTGGGCGTATGCTCAGTGGGAGTACGCAGACTCGCCTGCAGGCTGCGTTTGCTGTACCGCTTGAATCTATGGAAAAAATTTTGTTTCATTTAGAAATCAAGCAACTTGAGCAATATACTCACTTCTTCTTCAGGCAGCAGGCCGTGCAGAGGGAGACCAATGCAGCGATGCCTATTAGAGCCGCTAGAATCACTAGCCATGAGCCCGCGGACATTAGCATACTGCCGAAAAGTGCAGCCGTGTGAGTGCGTCGCACCGAGCAGGACTCCAAGTCACTGACTCCATACGCAGCGTAAATATCAATGAGTTCGTGACGCAGCTCCTTGGAATTCATCAGCTTCTGCATTTCGGTCAAGGAGAGCGCAGCTCCATTGCGGAACATTTGGAAACATGAGCTTGTCGCGGTAAAGTCCAGGGTCATGTCAGCTCTGGTGAAGACTTGTGTGTCCAGCACATGTAGCTCCAGACCGAGCGGCTTGAGTTTCTTTTGCAGCCGTTCTTGGAATGGCCGGATATTGTGCTGTATCTCGTTGGGCGGACGGGCAAAGACAAATTTGAGCAGAGATTTGTCGCGTATGACAAACACCTTAATATTACTGTGAGTCTGACGCTTGGCCTTTGCAGAGTTATTGGCACAAATGCGCATCAGGAAATAGCCATCGACATAGTCCGCAAACGAGCCACCCGTGCGTAGCTCACCCGTGCGATTGTTGAGTATGAACAGACTCTGAAGATTCCCGGTGACAAGTTTGCGGCTGCGCTTATAGAACTGTGGCACAAAGGTCACATTCACAATGGAGAGCGATATGGGTGCTGCTTCGGCATCTGCATCAGTCGCCTTCAGTGTGGTAATCACCGTGTCAATGGGCACATTGATGCGTATACCAACAGTGGAGTCAGGACTCTCGAACTGAGGCAAATTGTCGTCAATGTCTAAGATCTTAATAGCGATGCGCAAATACGAGGGATCCTGACGATCATAGGCATCGCCTACATACTTCAAAGCCGGTTCACCCAGCTTAAAGCATTTCACAGTCAATGTGAAGGACTCGACGAGCTCGCGATCGATGGGCTGGGTAGTCTTCAGAATGGCCAGACTGTCATTGGTACGCTCAATAGTAAAGATCTGTTCGTTATTGCCCTCGATAATGACATAATCGATGGCTGCATTCTCGCCAATGTCCTCGTCAATGGCGCTAAAGTTGCCAACAATTGTGCCAGCTGGCTGCTCCTCCAGAACGGACATTGGTATAGGACCCTCATCCTGTTTGGGTTCTAAGCTGATTAATCAAATTTGAAGTTAATATTTCTTGTTGCTTACGATTTCCCTAGCGAATCTGGGCACATGGTCATCCATGTCGAGCACTTCAATCTGTAGAATGCGCGTCAACGACTGCTTAGGCTGTCCATTATCGCTGATCTCCAACAGCACTTTGTACATGCTCTTCTCCTCCCGATCCAGTGGCTGCCGTGTAGTTATTAATCCCGTGTGCGTATCTATGGCAAATGATTCGGCATCAGGCGTATCAGGTAGTATGCGATATGTAATCGTTCCGGAGGGCGTGTTTTCATCATCAGGATCCTTGGCAATCACTTGGAAAACGGGCGCTCCAATTGCAGCATTCTTTAAGTAGGATACAAAATGAGATTTTCAAACCATTTTGTCTATCGTTTTCTTAATTTTTCATATTCAAAATTCAATTTCCGTTTGCAGACTTACCTCTGTCACATTTGCCTTTTGTCCAACTCGTGGAGCCACAAAGTATGGAACACCATCATTGGCGCTCACATCACCAATGAAAATGCGCACTTCAACATCCGAGGCGAGGGTGGGTTGCTTGGGGACTTGGTTGCCATTATCCTGGGCGCGTACAATGAGCACATAAGCTTCGGCGCGACCTTTACCCGTTAGATTCCGACGAGTGGATAGCAAACCATTCTGCGCATTAATGCTGAACAATCCATTGGCATCGCCTTCGTTGACCAGCTCGTAGCGTATCTCACCGCCAGGTCCTTCATCTGCATCGGTTGCTTCAATTTGGAGGACATTCTCCATTTTCAGAGCATTTTCTGGTATGACGGCGCTGTATAGCTTCTTGGAAAACTCTGGTGCATTATCGTTAACATCCAGGACATCGATAAGCAGTTCCACAACGCTCTGTTTGGCATCGGTTGGTTTGCCCGGCGAGTCCTCTGCCTTCACTTGGAGTCGGATTGTGGGCGTGCGCTCGCGATCGATGGTCTGGTTACGTGCCACAACAATCTGTCCTGTGAGGTTGTTAATCTCGAAGAGCATTGCATATTCGCCTTGCAGTGAATAGATGATCTTATGATAGCCCAACTGTTCATCTCGCTCATTTAAAGCTGCATCCTTATCCTGAGCCTTGACTTGAATCACGCGCTCTGGGTAGCCCTTGTTCTCAATGATGGTGGCATGATAGGAACTCTGCTCAAAGATCGGGCTGTTGTCGTTCACATTCTCAACGGTTATAGTCAATAGACTGATGGTGCTGCGTTGACGATCGGCGCTATTGGCGCGCACCTGAAGCTCAAACTGGGTGCTACCCATCTCCGCCAGAGCCTCATAATCCAGACGCTTCTTCAAGATGATCTCGCCGGTACGCTCTGATATTTGAAAATATTCCAATTCCTTTGGCTCTACCAGTTCGAAGCTGGTAATCGCCTGCGCCGTTACTGGATCCTCGGCTTGTAAAATAAAGAGAGCACTGTCGATTGGCATTTCCTCCTTTATCGTGATGTTCACGACAGGACTAGAGCTGCTCCAACCTGGATTTTTGAACACTGGATCCTTGTCCTTAAAAGACTGCACATAAACAGTAACCTCGGTGGTATCCACTTGGAGCTCTGGATCCACTTCCGCATTCAAGTCCCGCACAACCACTGTAAAGATTATAATGGCAGCCACATCGTGACGGAGAGTGCTATTCACAAAGATCTCTCCACTTTGTCTGTCTACGCGAAAGGCTTCCTCTACAGGGTAACTACTTCGATTAGTTATGCTGACACCCGCCTTGGTGGTGGCTTGAACTGGTCCTTGCAAGCTATACTCCAGTCGTGAATTCAGATCCTTATCAGTGGCCTTGACCCGTAAAACGCTCTCTCCAATCACAGTTCGTTCGGACACGTAGGCAGCATAGCTGTTCTGCTCAAACTTGGGTTTCTCATCGTTAATATCCTTGACATTGACATAGACCGTGGTAGTAGCTGTTTCTGGGATTGGTGTACCGGAGTCGACGGCATTCACAATTATCTCAAAACTATTCATATTCGCGTCGCGATCAATGCGCGCCTGTGGCGATACAGTAATCAAACCAGATCTAAAAGTGCATTATTTGTGATAAGTGTTCAAAAATATTAAGTTCAGACTCGACTTGACTTACAGTTCATTGATCTGGAAATTATCGTTGGCGCCAACAATTCGATATCTGAGCAGACTGTCCAAACCGTCGGGATCATGTGCGGACACTGTTGTCACATTAAAGCCTGGTGCCGCATTTTCCGGTATGGAAACGCGATAACTTGGCGGACCAATTATGGGCAAATTCTCAACGTTTTGGAAGTGACCTTTAAAGATGGGACGTTGATTGCCAGAGATTCCGACACGCACCAGAACTCGTGTCGTGTTTGTAAGCGGTGGAATTCCTACGGAACATAAGTCGACAAATATATGAAAGAAAATCACACATATATAAAATAATTAACTATATCTTACCAAAGTCCGTTGCTGAAACTATCAATTCGTATTCCCCACGCTCCGTATCCATGGATCTGGCCGCCTTCTGTAGTGTTATTTCACCAGAATCCGGCTCAATACGAAATACATTGCCAGCTATGCTATTTTCAGAGACAATGGCATATTTCACTCTGCCATTTCCCTGGCTGGGACCATCTGCATCGATTGCCCGTACAAAGAACTGTGGCTCAAAGATTGCTGCACCTTCGCGTATTGTACGACTGTACTCAGTGCTCTCAAAGATTGGGTGATTATCGTTAACATCGAGAACATCCACAAAAAGATTTGCATTCGATTCGCGGCCGCCGCCATCGACAGCTACCACAGTCAGACTGTATGAGCTTTGCTTCTCGTAATCCAACGGCTTAAGTAGATAAATGCCACCTGTCTCAGGATTCACAAAGAAATTATCTGCTCCAAATCCCTTAAGCACATACTGCACACGTCCAAATTCATCGGAGTCCGCATCAGTGGCATTTACAAATCCAACTAAAGAGTCTTTTGTCAGATTCTCGGCAACTGCAAAGCGATAAGTTTGCTCTCCAAAAACAGGGGAATTATCATTGGCATCCAGTAAATGGACTTCCACACGTGCTTTCGCCTGATCAACGCCATGCGAGGAAGCAACCAAATCGAATTCGAATTTACGCTGTGAGGGATTATCGTAGTCTAGGCGACTAGCATTCAGCACCTTTACCACAACGGGGGTGCGCCCCTGTCCCTCGGTAGGGGAGACACCAAACACACCCGCGGCATTTGAGACATCCAGAAGCTTAAGCTGATAGCGACTGTTCTCGCCCATGTCGCGGTCATCCACGAAGATGGACAAGCCTGGCAACGGCATTCCATTTGCTAGATTCTCCGCAACTGAAATGTTAAAGTGCGAAGCGCTAAACTCAGGCTGATGATCGTCGACATCGGTAACCACAATGGTGACGCGCGTGATTGTATATTCCGCCGGTATGGAGCCATCAATGAGCTCGGTGGCGCGTATGGAGAAGACATAGACACCACCATTTTGTAGAATATCTGGATTTTCCCGATCCAACGGTTCATTGGTGGTTTGCAGCACGGCTGTGCCGTCTTTAGGATCACCGAATGGAACCAACTCAAAGTGACCAAATGGCTCGTCCTCCAGTGAGAGAAAAATCTCTCTCGGTATGCCCACATCGCCATCAATAGCTTTAACAGTCAATATGCTGACACCTGCTGGAGTATTCTCTGCCACTGTGGCCGAATACGGTGCGTTGGTGAAAACGGGTGCCTGATCCTGCACATCGATAACGTTTATAGAAATTGTGGCAAAGGAGGTGAGACGGTTCTCGAGCGCACTATCCGATGCCGATATGGTCAGGATGTAGGAAGGACGGCTCTCAAAATCCAATTGCTGTTTTATAGCCACTCGAGCTGTATAATTACCATCCGCCAATTTTAGAGCGCGGACCTCAAAGATATCGCAAATATTGCTCTCCTTTAAATAGAGTGATAACTGTGAGCTTAGGGTATACAGTAAGGAGTCTGGCGGACTCACCTGCACACATTTTATCTGCACTTCTGCATTCACGCCCTCGTCCCGATCGACGACAATGATAGGAGGATCAACCTTGAGCTCAGCGCCCACTGGCAGCGACTCACTGACGCTGGCCGAGTATGGTCTACCATAAAATGTGGGCTGGTTATCATTGTAGTCGCGGACGGGTATTTCGCGGCGCTGAGAGATTGTGTTTGGTTCCGTGCCATAGACGCCCTCGTCTGTAATGCTGATAATAACCTCAACGGTGTCTTGTGTTTCGCGATCGAGTTCCTGGCGCAGGCGCACCACACCCGTCTCCCGATCCACAGAGAAAACTGGCCCAGATATGCTGTACTTCAGGCGACCACCCTCCGGATCAACGCCTGGAAAATGTAACAAATTAGTTGGGACACAGTAAAAGCGGTTTGTCGACTTCTTGTCTTGCTCGACACGCTCACTGCTTTAATTACGAATAGTAGTCGGAGCAGTAACGTCATCGACTGACACTCTGACTGTCGGGTTATGTTTAAGCGTGTGAAAAATGCTAATTTAGTTCCCACAACCTCCTCCACTTTGGCTTTTCTAGTCTAATGCGCTCGCTGGCAGCTTAGTTGGGCGTGGAAATGGAGCTAGTATGTAACTAACTATGGGAGCTGGGTCAACTTATCTGTAAATATGGGTTGTCTAATTCTCTATCATGACAGTTTCTCTTTCTTCTTTGTGGTTTTTTGTTTACCACAGGAAACTACTTATGCCATGCATCAAAATTCCGAAATTTAGAAACACAGCTTGGGGGCAAACACGAAAAGCATTAGAAATTCTTTCAAAGTAATACAAAGTGGAGAAAGAAAACAAATGATCCCAACAACGCATGCACAAAAGCTAACAATAATAAACCCACCGGAGGTCTGGAAAACGTCTTTTGGCACAGACGCAGGCAGGCAGACAAACTTATTTCTCTTTTTGTAGGTTTTCAAGTTTGCTCTAACCATTTGGTGAAGACGACAGACTGGGAGACCGACAATTGCAGCACCGCACAGCCACGAGCACGACATGGACTCAAAGCGGGAAGCAAACAACACGTTCTCCAACTTACTACACCCAACAACAACAACAGCTCAACAATTGCGGTCGCCAACCCGAATAGTCCCCATTCCATTCCCCCACTGCCCTCTGGCGCGTGAGTGGCCGTTTCCACTTTTAATGTACATAATCATTTTCTAGTTTTTCTTTCATTTTTTTCGGGGCTTACACATATTTTTTTTTTTTGGTTTGTTGTATCTCATATACCGTACGTATATTGGTACACACGGGGCAAGTTATATTTTTCGGTCTACGATTGTTGTTACTGCCTCGTATGGAAGACCATTTTGAGACATGCTTAAAAATGAGCTGTCTGCAGCCTGCCTGCCTGTAATAACAATTATGCGAGTTTTTCAAAACTGAAACTTTTCTACTTTTCACTTGTGGCTTAAGAAGCATCATGTCTTGTTGAATGTGTTGGCGGAGTAGTAAATAATTTGTGATTTCATGCTTCACGAAGCGTATTTGTTAATATTTTGCTATTTATTACACACTGTAGCCAAGCGAAAAACAATAGAAACACCCGCATTGTGCCAACTTTTGCCCAATTATTCCTCTTCGTTTTTTTTTGTTTAGACAGCAGTTTTGCGTTTAGTGTGTTTATAATTGCTCCACGCCATATATTTAATATTGAAAGCAATTTAATTTAATAGCTAACATTTCAATTTATAGAAAGTAAAAATAGCTATCAATATATCTTTTTGATTGGTAGTAATATATAATTATAAATTTAATTATCTTACTATCTATCAAAATTCACTAATAACAACAGCATACCAAAAAATATTGAAATCTAGCAACCAATAAACAAGCGACCAAATTATTCTTGGCTTGTGGTTAATTACAGGTTTTTACATATATCATTAACAACCCTGAGCAGTGTTTTATTCCATTATTGATTATTTATTAACGCCGATTATCATTGATTTGTCAACTGTCGAATTTGAATATAAATAAAAAAATAAAAACCCGTATAGTTTATTTACATATTAAAATTAATTTGATTACAGCTGGTAAATTGCCAGATTTTTACAGATTGCCAAAGAGATGTATGATGCAAGCACCTTGCTGATTGCCAGTCAAAATTGCAATAACAAATTATGTAGCTGATAGAGCTGCTTCCTGGCTAATAGTTTAACCAAGTATTTTCAACGTTTTTTGACGGCTATTTTTCAATTTTGTTGCAATGCCTGTTCACTTGTTTGTCCGTATTTATGGCACTCTTGATTTCAGACGCAGTCAGCTGCAAGTTGGTTAACTCAAACGTGTTTTCTTTCAGCGAGTATCTCACGGATGCAGCTTACAAAATTAAATTACTGGTATGCCCAACTCAGCCCAGCTCAGCCAGCTCTCAAACACACACAACCAAATTAATCAGAGATATATGAAAAATTTATTAATTTCGCTATGGACTGCTGAGACAGTTAAGACAAATACTTAAAATAGTTAAAGTCTCTTTGCGGTCTTTATCGTGTGTACACAAAAATTATATTAAAATTATTGTAAACTAATATAGAGATACATATATATTTAAACTGGCTTGAAAGTTGTCTGCCTTGTTGTCTGGTATCTCTAACCTCTGCGTTGGATGCATCAAATTACAAGCGGCATCTCTATATTAAAATAACTGGGCCTCTGTGTTAGGGTGTCAACGGGGCGGCCGACATGCACTTGTGGCCAGGTGTATGAGCCAAAAGCAGGCATGAAGATGAACTCAAAGCGATCTCGTGCAGAATTCATAGCAAATGCCGACAGTTTGTTTGTTTTATGCTGTTGGATAATCATCATGCGACGAATTATTATGTTGCTCGAGAAGTTGCTACCTGCAGTTGCAGTTGGCGTTTCAGTTGCAGTTGTAGTTGCAGTTGCGAAAGGAAGCGATTATGCAATAAGTGGCAAGAAGGTGTGAAAAAGAGTTGCCAGCAATTGTTACTTTCAATTGATTGATGTCGTCTGTCAAAGTAAAAGTATCATAAATTCTACTCTTAGCCATTATTATATTATTCACTTGCTGGCCATCAGCCAGTGATATTTGCATATAATTGGCAGCACGCCATTCTCAATATAATTGTTATCAATTGCATGTCGGCATGCGCCATTTATCGAAACGTTTGTTTTGCTATCACGAAAGCAACGCACAAACGTGTTTAAATGCATTTCCGCACTTACCACGCAAAGATAGGAAATATACACAACTTATACATATGTATCTATTTGCATTGTCATTGATTACCAAACTGCATTGTTAAGCATGCGACCCAAAAGCCATATCGCTCTTACCTCACCACCACATATTTGGCGACATGACTTAAGTAATCTCTGCAGATACATACAAATGTACAGACATACAGAAAACCATGTCGAGTAGCAAAAAAAAATGTAATACTCTGGGCAAGGTTATGCAAAAGTAGGCGAGTCAATCGCTTTATATTTCATTTATTCACAATTATAAACATAAACGTAAATTCGCACTCCCCGCTAGAGCCCCCCAAACAAACGAAATGAAAGTCAGCAATCGCAATCTAAGATCTGGTGCACTAAAACTCAAATTACCAAATAATTAAACTATCAAATGACCGGCAAAAAAATAAAGCTAAAAGCGCAAAAGTACAATTCACAAATATAAAATGTAATTACTAAGAGACTGGCCTGAACTCATGAGCATGAACTGAAGTTGAGTTGATGGCCAGCAGCGTTTCTTTACGGCTTAAATAATAGTTTTATGTTTTTGTGAAAGGTTTGCAGCAAATGATGTGAGAATTGGGGCTCTTGTGGCTAGATTTTTTTTTATTTTTTATTATTATTATGAAACTTTAGTTTGGTCATTTGTTGACCCCAGTTTGAGCTTACTTACCTTTAAGCTGAAAAACGGGACTGCCAACTGGCGTATGTTCCGATAGGCTGAAGCGGGACATATCCCCCGAGCCGGGCACAAAATGTGGCGGAAGATTCTGCAGCTGTGCTCCGCTCAATCCAAGCAGCAACAAAAACATTAGCCACGGCAGCAACATTTTGTTGCCGTTGCCGATTCCGGTGCCGTTATCTATATATATATATAAATACATATATATAAATTTATATATCCGTTATATGTATCCGTTAACTGTGATTAATTTGGTTTGTTGTTTTCTCAACTATTTAGCACATTTAGCACAATATTCACTTCTCACGAGTAACACTTGTTTTTAACTGTTTTCTTGAAATATCATGCAAAAACCAGAATTTTTGATTAAAATAACTCTTTCAATGTTAGCCACGCAGCCCAATCGACCTTGGCTGTGGTGGGTACTGGCAATGCAATTGAAATTGCTGTTGCAGCACTTGCGCTCAGTCAGCGGAAAAGTGGGAAAATTGTGGCAAGCTCAATACCAAAACGTTTGTTTAAGTTACAACTTTAAGTCTTGGCTAGCCGCTTTTCTGATGCCTAATTGAAAAGTCATGCAGCGATCGCTTGAACATGCTCAGCTATTTACAATCATTAACAGCATAAATTTGACAAATTCTACAAAAGAAATTTGAGGCCGATGGCAATTTCACTTTATGCGCATGTGAAAAGTGGCACATAATGATGAGGCGGCTGCTGCTGCCGAAGAGTTCCAATCATTGGGCCGAGGCGCTATTCGAGCCAAGCGGCGATTGGCAAATGTTGGCTTTCTCGCACACACACACACACAATTACTCACACTCACACTCGGACGCGGAACAGCTGGATAGTGAGGAATGAGGTGTGTGTATCATGGGGAGATGGCAAAGAAAGCAAGCAACACACTAAAGACCGAAATGTGCAAAAAGGCAGCTAAAATAAATAAGCACAGAAAACAGAACTGGTTGCTCTCTGCGATGGCGTAGCGTGCAGACGCAGACAGCCATTTGCCCGCAGATACATAAGTATCCGCAAGATACATATAGCTATTTGGTCAGCACTCTTGTTGTTGTTTATGCAAAAAAAAAAAAAATAACTGAAGGAAGCAAACATAAAATATAAATGAAGCACTCATTACTCATAGTGCACATATGCACTCATCTGAAGCTGAAGTGCAAGTAATTTACAAAGCAGTCCCTAACACACTTAATTAGATGCTGAGTAATTCCACTTATATACTCGTTATTTCACATTTATTGACAGAAAACGCACCGAAAAATACACACGCGAAAATAAAACAACGCCAAAGTATGAGGCTAGGTACGAAACTTGATTCTTGTTCCGAATTTTTTGTGTATTTCTTGTATTTCGTACGACGTTTTTTTTACCCACTGTCAAAACAGTCACTCAGCGACGAAATTTTAACCGCAATAACGTCTTAACGACGCGACGCTCGCTCACCTTCTGTCTTATGGCCGTTTTACCTGTTGCTTGTTGCTGCCGCCGTTCTTGGCTGGCCAACAGCGTGCGTGAGTCGGCCACAGGCCACAGTAAATACTGGTTTCGTGCTGTCGCCGGTTTTGTTTTGATACACATTTCGCGCATGCGCAAAACGAGTGGCAATGAAATACACTGCAAGTGGGTACACACTGTCTACGGAAAATTAACAAAGCAAAATCATTTTAGTAATTGCCTAAAAGTATGCTACAAATTTTCATAACAGCTCTTGCTGAAGGCAACGAATTTTAACATGTGGGAACATTACGCAACATTCTGTTATCAATAACTAATCTCCTAACAGATGCCAAACAGCAGGGTGGATTAGCTAAGATCTTTGAGGAAATTTCCCAGTACCTTCCAAGTTTTATTTTTGTGAGCTGGATCAGCATCTCTTAATCAAAAGTGGCGCAAATTCTTAGCATTACGATCTTATGGAATTCCAAGTTTTCAACCAATTTATTTTTTGTTTTTATGTAAACACTTATTATACTTTCATTATGTTTTTGTATATAACTAATAGCAAAATCAATTTATAGCGCATCGTCCACCTGGAACTGTATTAGATCCTCTACGGGAAAGCGAAAGAGCGAAGCTGTTTGAGCCTCGGCGGCCAGTTGATCGATGCGTGGGTTCTTGTGGTAGCGAAAGTGATTGCCATGGACATTGTAGCGATCTGAATTTGATGGGGGATTGCCAGTAAGTGCAGCAGGACGCGGCAGTTGAGGCAATTGCGGTACCTCAGCCGCCACGATAGGATGCTCAAAATCAATAAGTGAAAGGTTATCGCTACGTGAAATGGAATTATTCGTTTGATTCTGCTGCTGCAGCTGAGATGCCGATGTGGATGCAGCGGTCATTGAAATGTTGCCTGCCTGAGACTGGGACTGAGATGCCACCTGTCGCGGCTCAATGGGACTGGGTGGCTTGGGCAGTGGCTGCTCCCGCTCACTGGGAATGAATGTGTTACGGTGCAAGCCAGCATTGTAATTGTTGTAATTATGATTATAAAATGGATTTGTGGAGGTGCGTACTGTTGCCGTCGGCTTCTGTTTGGGGAAGACATTTAGATGCAGCATTATCTGATTGGAGTGCGTTTCAGCTGGTACGCTATTTGGATTGAAATTGCTATTGGACTGCTGGCCATAGATACAATCATCGGCGGCCGAGTTTTGCTGAGGCAACTGGGCAAACTTTTGGGATTGATAGAGCGCCTGCTGCTGACTATAGTGTGAGGCCTGATCCGGGAAGATCATGGGCAGGTGACTGGGCGGCTGTGTGGGAAACTTGAAGGGTGTCTGATAGAGGCCTTGCTGCATTCCATGATGAAGCTGCGGCTGCGCATAAGCAGGCACCGTGGATGCGGTTAGAGCATCGCCCTGAAAGGGATTGCGCAGCACAGATGTGGGCCGCGATGGGGGCAGCACCGGATATATGTCCAGGTTAACCTTGAAGGGTATACGCTTATGTTTCGGCTGACGGGTGGCATTCAACGCAATGATTGGTGGAAAGCTCTGCAGGAATGGATCGGCCACAAAGTGCTGTTGGTGACTACCATGCTCCAGCAGCATATTGTAATTGCTCTGCTCTTGTTGCTGCTGCTGTTTGTTGTGCTTCTTTTTGGAGCTGGGTTTGCTCGACGGCGGCTGCTGGAGGGCCAATAGATTGATGTCCTGTGGCGAGCGTGGCTTATAAGGATACAGCTGCTCAATAGCAACGCGCTGATGCGTCGCACCATTATAAAGTGGCATGGGCATTCCCATGGGAAACATGGGAAGGGGAATGCTGAACTGCATCTGCTTCTTGTTGCGCTTGCCCCGAAAGAAATTCGCAATGCCGCTGGACTTTAAGTTCTTATAATTTCCTGCGATGTGCAGACCAGAGGGCATCATGACCAGCGAGGGATGCATACCCTGCATACCCTGTATACCCTGTATACCCTGTATACCCTGCATTCCTGGCATCTTGCTGGGCATCATGCCATTGATGTGCAGATTGTGAAGTATGTCCTGGATGTTGTTCAACGCTTCGCCCTTCTTAAACTGTTCTGGCAGCGGCCCTTCGAATGGAAAGTGAAAGGGTTTCGGCTTGAAATCATCGCGAAGCGCCAATGAGCCAGGTGTTTCCGAGAACTGGCGACGCAACATCGCCACAGAGGGTGGACGTTGCGTGGAGAGGCGTGGCGGGCGAGACAGCTGATCTCGCAGCTGTGGCGTTGCAGTGACTGATCGCTTGGGCAGGCGCTCATACAGATGATGATCATCATCAACCACACCATCGTTGCCGTTGATATCGTTGCCAGGCGCATTAAGCTGCACAGACGTTGCGTGCTGCAGTTGAGGTCGTCTCGCTTTCGTGCGCCATGTTCCGTAAATGGGCGCAACGTCGTCTGCACGCTCCAATAAGTACGCAGTTTCGCCAGTAGCAGCAACACCACCATTAGCACCACCTACACCACTCTCTGCCATCGCTTCTATATCTCCTCCAGCTGCGTCCATTCCATTCGCATGCAAATGCATCTGATGGTGCATTTGCTGTAGATGCAGTTGCATCTGTTGCTGATGCAGACGATATTGTTGCTGCTGCTCGTGCTGCAATTGTTGTAACTTGGCACGCATCTTCTCAATGTTTTGACGTTCCGCTGTGTTGTCACTTTCTGTGCTGGGCGTTGTTTCTGACTCCTCCGCTGACTCAATGTGGTTGAGTAACTGCTGCTGCTGTTGATATAAGGCTGCTGTGGATGCGACCTTGACTACCATAAGAGACATCTGCAAAAATTGAAAGTTTAAGCTTTGCTTATTAGGTTTGCTGCATGTACTACATCCTAAACTTGTCTCACAATTATGTACACATAGAGCGATCCCATAATCCGATGCAAGCGTAATCTTTTTTTTATAGCCGTTTTGATACCGCCTCTTGCAGGATCCGTATCCAGCAGACGTTTATATTTTGACTCTGGCTCTTGCTTAGCTTCTAGCTGTATAAACATTTTTCACTATTTTGAAAATTTAGCTGAGCTTCGGTTTTAACCGTTCTGCTTTGATATCGATATCTGTGGGCGCACTGGACGCGACTTCCTCATCGCGAATCGCAAAGACGACTGCCCGTAGTTTGGAAAATGCAGCCCCTAAAAACTCGCATTCATTGTGGCGCCTCTGAGTGCAGCTAAATAATTAGAAAGTTTAACATACGAAAGAAAAAATATATGAAATAAATTAATTGCCTAAATGTTTTCGTGTTGCCAATATGCATGTGTGCATGTGTGCGTGTGTGTGTTTGTATATGTGCAGAAGAAAGAGATATTTCAAAAGCATCGACCATGAAGAACTGAAGTTCGCATACACGAATACACATGATAAAGAATTAAGACGATATAACTGAATAGTTAATCCGATATGCTTAAGACTCTGTTAAATAAATATTGCGAGTTAATTATTATTGTTTCAATTGTTTAAATATTTTAAAGATTAATAGTATGGTTAAATTTATTTAAAAATAAATACAAGCATCGTTGGCAACAAAACAAAAGAAAACGCAACAAAATGTTGTTAATTTATTTGATTGTTTAATAGTTTTATGCTTACTATCAATACAAACCAGATGAAATAGTGTTATTACCCTCCTTTATTTTCAAGATCACGCGAGGTGCGTACAAAAATAGTTAACCACTGAAAACACATTTTCCGATGTCGAATTAAAAATGCATATAAACCATATTTGATAAACTTAATTTATTGTTCGGGATTAGAAATGTTTTTAAAAGATATTTTTATTTTTTTGGTGCTGAGTCACAAAGTGCTGAGGAGGCAAAAAAACACACATTGTCGGTTCACATAAAGTATATAGCAAGAGTGGGTTTAACATTTAAGGTTTACAAAAGCCGATACATATACAGTGATCCCTAATTGTATGAGTATGCGATACATTAAGTTATAAAAACAAACAAGTTACTTTCTTGCCGATGCTTCAGTGGTTTCGCAATTTCGAGCACCCTCTTGAAACGCTGTAAAATCTTTTTGACTGTATTGACTAGATGTATCTAGCCGTAGAAATATTATTGGCATTGCATTGCTAGATAGTGAGCATCAGTTATTAATCATATCTTCTTAAGACAATATCATTTCAATTCAAATGAAATCAAATGTCACCCGATAGCCGTCGTTGACATCATCGACGGCCGATAACTGAGCTAGTTAAACGGGCGCTTAGAAGTCAAATGGAATGTTCGGAACGGGATATTGGTATCCCGAATGCTTGGTCGGTGGCACGCTAGCCCTTGTCGGTGGTGGGATATACTGGGTGGTTCTACGGGTGGGTGGTGGAGTTGGACGACGAGTCGTTGGTGGTGGAGGTGGTCTACGAGTAGTGATCACAACTGGAGGCTGTGGCCTGTTTGTAGGTGGCAGATATGTGGGAGCTGGAGTGGTACGGACGGTGGCCCTTGTTGTTGGGCGTGCTGTAGTGTAAGTTGGTGGTGGAGGTGGTCTACGAGTAGTGATCACAACTGGAGGCTGTGGCCTGTTTGTAGGTGGCAGATATGTGGGAGCTGGAGTGGTACGGACGGTGGCCCTGGTTGTTGGGCGTGCTGTAGTGTAAGTTGGTGGTGGAGGTGGTCTACGAGTAGTAATCACAACTGGAGGCTGTGGCTTGTTTGTAGGTGGCAGATATGTGGGAGCTGGAGTGGTACGGACAGGTGCTCTGGTAGTCGGTGGTGCTGGTCTGCGAGTGGTCACTGGGGGCAGGTATGTTGGTGGTGGGGTTGGTGGACGTGTAGCCCGAGTTGGGGGTGGGGTAGCCCGAGTTGGTGGTGGAGTTGGTCGACGAGTGGTCACTGGAGGCAGTGGCTTATTTGTTGGTGGCAAATAAGTAGGGGCTGGAGTACTTGGACGGATGGTTGCACGTGTTGTACGAACTGTTGCTCTGGTGGTTGGTGGTGGAGGTGGTCTACGAGTAGTGATCACAACTGGAGGCTGTGGCCTGTTTGTAGGTGGCAGATATGTGGGAGCTGGAGTGGTACGGACGGTGGCCCTGGTTGTTGGGCGTGCTGTAGTGTAAGTTGGTGGTGGAGGTGGTCTACGAGTAGTAATCACAACTGGAGGCTGTGGCTTGTTTGTAGGTGGCAGATATGTGGGAGCTGGAGTGGTACGGACAGGTGCTCTGGTAGTCGGTGGTGCTGGTCTGCGAGTGGTCACGGGGGGAAGGTATGTTGGTGGTGGGGTTGGTGGACGTGTAGCCCGAGTTGGGGGTGGAGTAGCCCTGGTTGGTGGTCGTGTTGGGGGTTGAGTTGGTCGACGGGTGGTAACGGGGGGCTGTGGCTTATTTGTAGGAGGCAAGTAGGTTGGAGCTGGAGTACTTGGGCGAATAGTTGCACGGGTAGTACGAACGGTGGCCCTTGTCGGTGGTGGAGTAGGCCTACGCGTGGTCACAGGTGGCAGAGGCTTGTTGGTAGGTGGCAAGTATGTTGGAGCCGGAGTGGTACGTGGTGGTGGTGGACGAGTGGCCCTCGTCGTTGGTGGTGCGGGCCTACGGGTGGTCACTGGTGGCAGTGGCTTGTTGGTAGGTGGCAAGTATGTTGGAGCTGGAGTGGTACGTGGTGGTGGTGGACGAGTTGGTGGTTGAGTGGGCCTACGCGTGGTCACTGGTGGCAGAGGCTTGTTGGTAGGTGGCAAGTATGTTGGAGCCGGAGTGGTACGTGGTGGTGGTGGACGAGTGGCCCTCGTCGTTGGTGGTGCGGGCCTACGGGTGGTCACTGGTGGCAGTGGCTTGTTGGTAGGTGGCAAGTATGTTGGACCAGGAGTGGTACGCGGTGGTGGTGGACGAGTAGTCGGTGGTGGAGTGGGCCTACGCGTGGTCACTGGAGGCAGTGGCTTGTTGGTAGGTGGCAAGTATGTTGGAGCCGGAGTGGTTCGTGGTGGTGGTGGACGAGTTGGTGGTTGAGTGGGCCTACGTGTGGTCACTGGTGGCAGTGGCTTGTTGGTAGGTGGCAAGTATGTTGGAGCTGGAGTGGTACGCGGTGGTGGTGGACGAGTAGTCGGTGGAGGAGTGTATCTCGTTGGTGGTGGAGTGGGCCTACGCGTGGTCACTGGAGGCAGTGGCTTGTTGGTAGGTGGCAAGTATGTTGGAGCCGGAGTGGTTCGTGGTGGTGGTGGACGAGTTGGTGGCTGCGTGGGCCTACGTGTGGTCACTGGTGGCAGTGGCTTGTTGGTAGGTGGCAAGTATGTTGGAGCTGGAGTGGTACGCGGTGGTGGTGGACGAGTAGTTGGTGGTGGAGTGTATCTCGTTGGTGGTGGAGTGGGCCTACGCGTGGTCACTGGTGGCAGTGGCTTGTTAGTAGGGGGCAAGTATGTTGGAGCCGGAGTGGTACGAATGGTAGGTGGTTGAGTATATCTCGTCGGTGGTGGCGTTGGTCTGCGAGTGGTAACTGGTGGTAGTGGCTTATTTGTTGGAGGCAAATAAGTCACTGGGACTCGAGTGGGTGGCCTGGTAGGCGGTGGTGGAGTGGTGCGCTTTGGCAATTCAAATGGCACATTTGGGGTAGGATAGTGGTATCCATCAGCCGCACGAATTTTACGCTGAAAGACGTAAATGTTTCAGTTGCATATCCTAGCTGATATTCTATATGCAATCAAGGACTTACCTCATGAGCGTCCGCTGTTGCGGTGGCTAAAGCCACAACGCAAAGCGTCAAGAAGAAGAGTGCACTTCTCTGTAAAGAAAATAATTATAATTGAAATACGTTTAATATATATATTGAATACATTTTAAATTATTTCGAATTGAAAAAGTTCTGACTTTAAACTTTATTCGACTGGCCTTAACGAATTGTGGGCCCATGCAAAACTGTTTTTAATGATCTAGGCCCAAATGGCTGGCATCTTTGTATAAGTGCATAAAAAACGTTCGCTAAAAGTTCAGACGATGTCAGCCGTTTTAGTTAACTATGCAAATCAACAACAAAAGCAATTAGTCTAAATCACCAACGTGTAAAGTTGAAGACATTCAACTTTGACATAATCTCTAGGTCATGGTAGGTGTCCAAAACTAAGCCAAATATATCCATACTCTACTTTGAAAATCTTGTTTGTTTGTAATCTATTTGGAGCTGATCAGTTTTATCTACCAGCTAATTAAAATAAAACATAAATAATCAATTACTTTGGCCGAATTCAGAGATAATGTCATGTTGCCTCTTCCGTTCGACTGTCAACGAATATACTATATATATAATATATATATTATAGCTATAATTTTATACGATTAATGTATAAATTTCGACAAGGTTACCTGAAGTTTTTAGCATAAACTTAACGAAAGTGATAAATGAGCAACTGCAATTAATTTGTGAACATATTTAATCACCAAGAATTTTGAAATCACTAAGAATATAAAAAAGCTAGTTATGCAACAAACAGGCTGCCGAAATTCTGCTTGACTATTTATAGCCACAATATTATATAATAGCATTAATCAACGTTAATTAATAAAGAGAGAAAAACTGACGTCGTCACTAAAATAATTAACATTAGCAAATTAACATACGCACTAATCAATGTATATATATATAAAGCTATATAAAGTCGCCAGTGGATTACCTTTATATTCACGTTTCTTCGACTTAACAATATAAAAAATAATAATAATAATAAAAATAGTCATAATTATATATTGCTCAATTCAATATTTTGACAAATCCAAAAATATAAAAATATTTTTTTTTATTCAAATGGGTAGAATTTATTTCAAAAGGAACTTGAATTTTTTTGTTATTCTAACCTTGTTTGATATTAAAATATGCAAAGTGCTTGGAGCCAAATTAGTTAGTATTGATAGCACATGCTTAAATAAAAGTGAAAGGACTATAGCTGATTTATGACAGCATCTCGAATAACCCGAATAATGAGATGATATCTCGTCGTAGAGAGATTCAAATTAGCGATGGTTGCACTGGGCGTTTCTCCCGTATCGTTCACATTTCTGAGATTGATTAATATGATTTTAAGAGCCATGCTACTAAAAAGCCCTTTTGTTTCATTAATGTGCCTTTTGAGAGTGAATGATGAATTCATCATTAAGCTTACTTTCCAGTTATCTATTATGCTAATTTGGGGCTTATTAATTTATTTAACTCGCTGACATTGGCCTTGCATTCGAATCGGATACATCAATGACACACATTTCGGTCAATCAGTCTTCAATGATTACATATTATTCATTTTATTTCATTGATTGTTTTAAGATATAAAGTAAAAAAATCGATTCTTTCTGCTAAATATATTTAACAATTTTTTAATCCTTATTATATTGACTCGTTGCTTAAGACCAATTAAGACTAAAGATTGTGCACTAAGCCAGTGTCTTTTGTGATCAGCAGTTGACCTAGGTTTTTCTTTGATAATTTAAAGTAAAATGTCTGCAGTAATCGAAAGACTGAAACAAAGAACTTGCTGCAATCATTAGCTGTCAAGAAATAAACAAACGTTAATCATAATTTTCCAATCGCAGAGCTTAGAATGAATACATGGCACCATTTAATGGTCATTTGCCTAAATATACCAATTTAAAGGTCAACCCATAAAATGTAGAAACGTTGCAATGAAGCAAACAAGTTTCATATGCATCTCTAGCGCTGACATAGAAACCCAGGCTAAATGATTTCAGCCAGCTACTATTTGCAGCACCTGAGCCTCAGTCAAAAGACGAGTTAATGATTTAATACGCAATTACTGACAGCTAACCGAGCAGCATAGCCCCCGCCATGATTTTGTCAGCACACGTGGGTGCATTGGGCGTATGCGTAACATGGCCAATATACAACTGCTGCTCACTTTACTGGCCAGTTAGTGCCAGTTACTGGAAGACCAGCCGCCTGTTTGCGCTACTAACACACTCACACTTGCACAATAATGGAGCAAACACAACGTGTAATTGGATAACTAAAACTCATCTCCTCTTAAATGTCACTTGGGTCTTAGCTGAGACTGGCTTGTTAAATATTTGCAATGCAAATGGGCGATCGTGTTAACGTAATTGAATTTGTTTATTGTTCGATTGTCTTTTTCTTTTTGGTCACTTTTGGTATTGCACTTGTTTTTCTCTTCTTTTATTTTTTTTTGCACGAATGTCTTTCATTTATTTTTGCAATTGCAACTAATTTTAGTTACCATGGTTAACACTTTTAACTGCAACAGACGGCAGCCAGATAACGCTTAAGTATATAATTTATATATATATCCAGTCAAAAGGTGTTTTGTGTGTATAATCCTTGTGTTCCGATCGAATCAAAATTCAATGGTCAATTGAACTTTTGATCGATGCCAAGCAGAAAAGTTGCTTCAACACTGGGCTAGCAACTAAAGCATCAAAACTTGAAGATTCTCTCCTTATATATACTCGGGGCGTTGAATAAACCGCTGCTGCGGCGGCGGCTTCTGTTGCTGCCGCTGCTGCTGCGACAAAGTCGACTTGGGCGACAGCTGTTAACATTCGCAGCAAGTGAAGATGCTGCCAACGAAGACGCTGACGCCAACAACTGACCAACCGGTGCCACTCTCGGTTTCAGTCCCTTACCAGCAGTCGGCTCAGCAGCTGCGCCGGCGCTGTCATCGGCGACGCCGCAGCTTTTGCTGTTGGCTGCTCTTAATGTTAATGGCAGCATTGTTGTTTTTGCGGTTTAACAGTCGCATAACATAAGTAAGACAAAATAATCATATGATAATCACAAATACAAAATACGAAGAAAATAAAACCCAAAATATGCTTTAATAAAGTAGTTGAGACAATGTCGCATTTAGCGCCTGATGTCTTCTTTATTTGTTGCTTTGTTGTTGTTGCTATTGATATTTGTATTTAGATACTTTTATTTTAAGTGTCTACAGAAAAGCAAGCACTTGCCCATCTATTTGTACTTTGAAATACTTGTACTTGATTTTTGATATTTATTATTAATATATTTTTTGTATTTTTTTTTTTTGCTTGTAAGCAAACGAGTATTTTTTGGGTAATTTGAACGCCCATGGATAATGTGCTCGGCGAGTGTTAAATATATTGTCATGCTTAGTCTAATTGGTAAACGATATTAACATGCGAGAGCTGGTAGATGTTGTAATTTTGGCAATCGCTTTCAAGGCTTCAATCGAAGCATACATCGCGCAAATAAGTATTTAGTGGCTGAAGTTGCAGATGAAATTAGCTGCAATAAAAATGTTGAACAACTGAATTCAATGCAGGCGTTGTCTCTAAATGCAAACATGGTCAGTAAAGATTACAGCTGTTTGTTAAGATTAGGCCTACTTGCTGAAGCTGAAGATGAACCGGTTGAGCTGTCTCTGATGCGTGTGTTAATCGTTTCGCGGGTCAGTCGTGGATTCCAACTTTGGAATTGAGCTCTGAATGTTAAGGTAGGCGCGCAACAGACGCTGCTGCAGCCCCAATAACGAAATGACCTTTAAACGCAAAGTGCTCTGTCAATACAAAAATAATAATAATACAAAAAGAGAAGCAAAATCACACACGCTCGGCAATTGCCCGTACACACTGTGTTTTTTATTAAAAACAAAAAGATGCTGCAGCCACTGCTGCCAGCTGTAGATGGAGATGCAGAGATCTGAGTGCCAGATAGTCGAGTGCCCGAGCCAGTGCAAGTGTAAGCCTGAAGCCCGAAGCCATTGGTGCATCATTTTTTTGCGCGTCCGACCGTCTGTCAGCAGCAACAGCAGCCAAACGAGTTTTCTCTCATAGTTTAGACTAACTGCAGCGTATTTGTTTCTTTCTTCTTCTTTTTTTTATAATTTTTAATAAGCTGCATTTATTAATTTGTGATGCCCAAAACATGATGTAGTCGTCACGCAAAGCCTGATCACCATTTGATCCAATTTGGACAACTACCCACGCGATAAAAGCGGTAAACTGGCAGAACTTAGATTCATCAATTTATGATTTTTGCATTATTCAAATATTTGTTCCGAATTTAGACGATTTCTTTAAACGAGGTGCTAAACTTAATCATTATTAGAGTTTTCAATGTGTGCATACACTCAGAAAAGTTGTTAGCACTCTTCATTCCTTAATAATGATTATGGTAATACATAATAGTTAAACAGTATCATAAATTGTTTCCAGTGTAGTTTTTTGTTTAAATTTTGATATCAATAAAGGTGTTTGTATCTATGTTTGTGTATCAACAAAGTAGTTGTCAACAAAGTGTGTTAGTAGTCATAATTGCCTAGTATAAAGTGGATGCTTTACAGTGGTAATATTAAATTTCGTATTAATTAAACATAATCGTAAAAAATGTGGCTTTAGGAAGTCACCCTTAAGAAGCTAATTGCTCAGATGGCCGCCAGAGCACACTTACTTAGTAACTTCTCCATCCGCCTATTAATTGTTCTCTTTATGAGAAACCTCCACCCTGGGCAGAGTCAGATACCAAATACCAAACGACAACTGGCCAGATGCGATGCGATGCTGTTGATGACGGCTAACAATTCGAGTCATAACTTGCTTTGCACGTCTGCTCTCAGAGGCAATGACACTTGTGGTCTGCTGACATTTCAGAAAAGTCATTGTGACAAGTTTTATTACAGAAAAGCATTTCATAGCAAATATGAATGCCCAAAACTTTGTACAGGAAAGAAAAGGCAACCATTGCAAATATATTACGATATACAATTATTTATTTATTTATTTTATTTTATTTCCATTTATTTGTTTTTTTTTACGACTCATTAAGGTGTGCAACAGTGATGATGAACATCGACCAACTTTTGGTGTTATCCAATAGCTTTGTAAAAAAAATACAGATTGCCGAAGGACGTGTCAATGCCTCTTGTGCATTGTTATGGATTGTTGAAAGTAGCTGACAAAACGTGTGCATAAAATTGATTAGAATTAATTACAAAACTGGCTTGTCAAATTAACGCACCCGATGTCCGTGACATGGGCCATGTGGATGTGGTTGCCGCATCTAATCAAATTCTAGACATATTTATTAGCACTAGAATTATGTCAGCTATTCAATATTTAGCAACATTCTAAATATCCGGTATCGTAGTCTTTCTTATTGTTATCAAGTTGTTCGTCTTCTGTATTTAATACGGAAACGATTTGTGTATTTTATCAGATCATGCATCTATTTAATTAAGAGTATATAAATATAAATTGTATAACGCTTTATTAAATGCTCAAATCGGTACATTAATCTTCTCCGTATTTAGGTGTCAATTGGAGGCAAGTAACTAATATTTCAGCAACTATCTAATCAGCGTAATTAAATATCTGCACGCACAAACTATTAAAATTATAATCAACGTCTTAAGAAAAAAAAAAAAAACTGACAATGGTAGGCTTGTCGAATATTTATAACATTCTATTCACAGCCACATTTACCACATCTATCTACATATTAGTAGAAATCCATATGTATTTATAAATATTATAATTTGGCGGATCTTATTGAAACCGCAAACAAAATAAAAATTTCCAGCCAAATGTCACATCAGTTGCGTCAGCATAAGAATACAACTTTTGGACATATTTAATTATGTGTATGATTTATGCAAATTTATCCTTTATATACTAAACATGCTCGATCGCATCTACATACTAGTCAAGGCAGATCAAATTTTATTACTTGTCTATCTGCTTTAGATTTATATTTATGTAAAAAGCCACACAGAGCAGACAACAGGCAGATTAGACTTGACCAACCAGTTCAGAATAGGTTTCTAAAAAAAATTGGCTACGCTTTATTTAAGGAAGTTCAAATATACAATTATGTATTGTCTTTTTAATTAGAATTTGGTAGAGTCAAACATTCTTTGTTAATTAATTTATATACAATTAAACAAAATGATTATCTTTGTTTTGTATATTCAAGCAAAAAAAAAGCTCAAAGAATAAAAAATTTTCAAGATTAATAAAAACAAAATATATACTGTTTAAACTTTATATACCTTATGCTATAATATTCCACACTAGGTAAAATTACAAAATCTTATCCAAATAAAACAAAAAACCTTGAACTTTAGATAATGACAATGTTTTATTCGTGGTATTTGATATTTTATTTTGATTCTATATTATATATATATATAAATATTCTACAGTATTTATTTTAAGTACCAAACAAATGGCAAATTAGCATATTTTTCGCATTTTATTTTGCATATTTATATACATAGATAAATATATATTTATATATATATAAACTATGTATATATACATAGATAAAATATATACATATATATATATATATAAACATATGTATATATATATAGCTACTTTTTATAATTTATTTTATTCAGAGGTTTATACTGCAAAATATAATAAACAATAAATCTTTATGTGCTTTAATCGAATTACTGGTTGATTTCTCCAATTTATCGTCCAAAACAAAATCGAAAGCGAACAATATTCTAATGATCGTTAAATTAATGAAACTCGAAGTTTGTTAATAATTACTGCTAACGGTGCATTTCGAGTGTAATTTTATATATCATGTCAATTTTATATTTATTAAGTAGCAGTGAAATTTTACGATCGAAACCAGTAAACACTCGAAGCAGTGAGTTTTTGCTGGTTCCAAAAGGTGGCCCAGAAAACGTGTTTCCCCCAAAAAAAAAAAAAAACCTTTTATAAGTCACATCAAGGACACGGCAAGCCAAAGCAACAACCAGTTTTGGAATGGCCCCAATTGCAGGCCATTGGCATTGAAATCCTAGTGGATGTTATGCGGTGGATCTGTTGAATCTGTCCCGAGGGTCACGTTTTGGGATCGGGACGATTATAATCGAATTCCAGTGAAAAACCTGTTGCTCAGAATCATTGTGGGAATTATGTAATATCACTTAAGCGAAAGTTTTAAGAAGATGTTCGCATAAATCAAGTGTTTATTATAATTAGCCAAAGTGAAAAGGGCTAGGAACCGGCTGTCAAGTGGTCATCGAGCTTGTAGTTGAGTCAGTTATTCATTTAGCGTTTAATTTACCTCAAGAGCAAACTCAAGCCAAAAAAGAAACGGGAAGTGCTCCAACTGAAGTTGTTTATGAAATGATTTATTGCAAAGCTAGAGATTGGTGGACTTCAGATTTAAAAACATCTCAATGGCTTGAAAATTAGCCTAGTTGTTTGATTAAAGAGCAGATGCGGTTTTAAGTGCATAAAAATTGGAGCAGTGTCGTTCACACGCGCCGACAAGGCTGTGAAGTGAACTGTGGCCCAAGTCAAGCCAAAGGCAAATTAGATATATATTCATAAAATGTATCTACATAATCAACAAAAAAAAATATATGCTGCCGCTGCTTAACACATTCTACGCGTCTTGACCAAATTGGTGCGTCAAGTAAAAAATCGAAAATTCAAGAAATTAATTTAAAATAAACGACAAGCTGAACGGGTTATTTAATTTGAACACGAACTTGTTCTCCTTATTGTTTGCTGACATTTGTATGTATGTATGTAAACATATATAACCCTTTATATATGTGCTTTTGAGCCGTAGACAGAAAGGCTCTGAGTTCTACGCCCAAAAATGTACAAGTTTCGCATGCAAATTTTCAAGTTTGGAGCCTGCATATTGAGTACGCATTTATTATCAATATGATATCTACTGGTTTGGGACTTAAATATTACATTATTATTCAAGTTTGCCGAAACTGGCTACAAATATTCCCGTATGAAGTATCAGCTAGCTAAAATTTAACGAATCAAAATTATTTATCTAAATTATATAGGGTCAGTAACCAGCTAAGTGACCAGGCAACCGTAGGCTGGCTTGAAATGATTAAAAGATACTTCAGATCCTGTTTATTGCATTTGTATCCAGAAAATGATTGTGTTCCAAATTAATTAGTTGATGCCCCTCCCAGTCTACGAAGATTTTGATTTTTATTTACTGAAGGTTAGAAAGACAAGTTTCTGATTTTATGTGTTGAAATCGAGATTCAAATTAAAGTTAATTCAATATATAATATAAGTAAATAAAATATATTTTTTTGGTTTTAGGCAAAGGCTGTGGCCAAGACAGATAGCATAAGTTTTGTAGATACAAAGACACAAAAATAAGCGCTTAACTATTTATTAGTTTTAATTTGAATTTCGTATAATGCTGCGAACCAAACTTGTTGAGCCGCTTCTGCTAAAAAGATGCTTCTACATATTCTACAAAAACAAATTCGATATAATATAACACAACGTTAGCAACAGCAACAAAATCAAGTTCACCTCGAGTATATCAAATTTGTATAAAATTCATCAGTCAACAAATACGTCAGCTGGTAATATGTATATATATGCTTGAAGCCACAAATCTTGTATTATGCAAAACAGAGGAAGCACTGTGGTGGCTAAAACTAACTTTAAAGATACAAAAATACACACACTTAAATTGCACATATGACTATGTTTCTTTATTTAAGTGTACCTGTTGAGCTGATCAATTAGCGTATTTGTAGAAGCATTAATGATTTTCAAAAATATTTTATACATAAATCGTTCACTAATTTATTCAATGGATATGGCCATTTACTGTGTGCATGCTTTTCTCTCGAACGTATCATGAACATATATAAAATTATGATTATATCTTTATACGCTTGTAGACAAAATGTTTAATGATTCTCTATTATTCGCTTCGCTATTAACCAAAAACCTTATGCATTCATTAATTTTTGGTTAGCAGTTTTGACTATAACCGCAATAATGTCTTCAATGAACAAGTCTGCCAGCTTGCAGTTATCACGACTTCTGAATCAGGTTTTAAAACTTTTAAGGTTGTGGGCGAAATTTTAATATATTGATTTACCGTTCTGTAACTTGGGTGCATTATCAAAAAAAATTGTTTTGGTTTCGCTTTTAGACTTCAAAACAAAAACCTGATCTATTTTAATTTAAAACAATCAAAAGTTTTCAGGTTTATACTCACAACTACTACTATACTATATATGAAGATATATATATATATATATATTTTAGTATAAGTTTTTAGTTAATTACTAAATGTTATATATTAAAAATGTCTGTGATAGATAAACAAACGACATAGCACTACAGTTTTAATAGAAGTATTTAAAATGATCACAATTAAAATGTAATTTACTCAACACCATTTTTCACAACTATCTTAATATGATTGTTGGTCGAAAGTGCATTTTGGAATAACTTGAATAACAAAATGACTTGGAGAGACTTACAGAGAAAGCTGTTCTAAAGTAAACTTTCTGTGTTCTAAGAATTATATATTATGATATTCAAAAAGTTAGGTTATTTTGACAGAAGAGCACATTTATGAATTAACACAGATAGTTTTGTGTAGTCACTGTAATATTTCATTCGCATACTTTTCGACAGAATGGCTGAAAAATATGAGCTGCATACATTTAGGCTGACAAAGTTTAAGTTTGAAAAAAAACGAAACTTGTTTATAATTTACTAATTGTATCATTTATTACATTAGATCGTTTTTTTTTTGTTGTTGTTGTAATCGTTGTGCAGTTTACTTAACAGTTAAACTCAAATTCGTACACTTACTACACATAATTATAGGACTATGTCAAACTAAAAGAGAATACATACATACATACATGAAATTATTAACAGACATACAGTTATATAAACTTACACAAACATACATACGATTTGCACAGACACATTCACAATTTTCTAACATAATGCTTAACTACTTGTCCTGCCCTCCAGCTGGAGGATGACATTTTTTAGTTGTGGCGGTTGAATGACAACAGAATTATGTATATAAAATATTTACTTATTTTGTAGGACTAAAGTACACTTACGATATAAACTAAAAACTAGACATGCTCTCTATATGTATTTACAGTTCAAAACTAGAAGATACACTTTGCAAATGGGAATGGTTCGCGTAATTCGTAGCTTAAGGTTAGGAGGATCTGCTCTCAATCAAGTGTACAGATTCAGATACATTTATTTTGGATGCAACAAGTCTTTTTGAATGTGAATGTTTCGTTCCCGTTTTGAGGGGTTGCCGCTGTTACAGCAGTTAACAAATAACAGCTTACAACTCCGTCGAGTACTCCTCGGGATTTATGTTGAACTTCCGCCAACAGATGTGATCGCCAGCAGCGGCGGACGTTGGCGGAGGTAGCTTGTGATTGGTAACATTCACAACGGAGCTCGCCGAGCGCTTGATGTGACTGTTGGGCGGCTGTGGAGCCGGCGACGGCGCCAGGCAACCCGTCGAGCGGCCCAAAGGATTACGGGACATTGCATTCCCATTGATCTTACCATTACCATAGGTAATGGACTCGTTCGAGGGCGAGATCTCAATGCGTGTCGCATGGCTGCCACTGCCGCCATCCGAAAGTCGCCGGATATAAACCACTTCGCGGTGCTTCTCCACAGTCGTCGGCCCAGGTGGCGGCACTCGGGTCAATGTCTGTGGCTGGGCTGTTTGACGGGCACGCTGCGAGTATCTGAGCGGTTTCCCATCGCCGGCTTGGAATGGCACGTACTGCTGTGTGCTGATGCCTGGGAACTTGTCCACGCTGATGTCCTCCTCGATGGCCGAGTCACCGAACATGGAGCCACTATAGTTGGGTGAACTGTTGCCCGGCGTAGAGGATTTCCAGTGCGTCTGTTGCGTCTGCTGCTGCAGCTGCTGTTGATGGGTCATCGTATGGCCATTTGTGGCCAACTTTTGAGCCGTCGAGTACTGACCCTTCTTGATGGAATGCGTGTAATCTCGCGTACCACGGCGACGTAGCGTAAAATCACGACGTCCTGTATCCTGGCAGACGGAACGCCATTGCTTCCAGGAGTGACGAGCCAGCGGATCGGCTGGACCCCATTCCTTTGCCGGCTTCGAGGCCTCACAGATCATGCCAAAGAAATTGTACTCCACCTGGCGGAAGATCTGCACACAGGCAATAATAAGAATCACTGCCAACGCGAAGAGGATTGGCGCCCAGCGTGGCAAGTAGCCCGCAAGGAGATCATACTGATCATCGTCGGCGCACCACCAGACCAGTATGCCTGTGAGAATGGCCGGACAGCTGCACCACATCCACATCCAGCCACGGAAAATGGGCCTTCCTATGGAGAATTCCAAATCCGTGTAGATATTCTTTGCGCCATAAATCCACGTAATGGCAATCAGCTCGAATACTAGCGCCGTCACGATCAGAGTGCCTACAATTCGTGAGTCCAGGACACGAGCTATGAGGAACTTGGGCGCGGCAAATGACATGACAGCAACCACAAGAGCAATCAGGCAAATGACATAGTTGGGTCTACGAGGAACAAGTCGTGTCGAGGTGTAGACGGCAACGGTGATGGAGACGAGCGCGGAGAGGATAATCAACGCATAGATGAGCGAGGGTATAAGATGACGCAGCAGCTCACTCTCTGACTGGGCGCCGTACAAAACGCGATCGTAGATGGCAGTCAGTGGCTTGAGCTCATCCATCAGCTGATAGCTATTGGAGGAGAAATCGAACTGAACCATGAACAGCGTTACGGCGATGGCATTGATCAGCAGATTAAAACATAGATAGACGACAGAGGTGCGCACCGCATCACCTTTGTAGAGGAACTTCCCCGTCACCATTGGCATCGCACCGAAGCCGCAGTTAACCGAGAAGAGCACTTGTACGAGTGCATTGAACCAGATGTTGCTCTCCGCTAGCAGTGAGCTGTCGAACGCCCACAGCTCAGGAAAGTAGTGGCGGGAGAAGGAGTAGCGCACCTCCCAGCCAGTCAAGGCGCACAGCAGACCCAATGCTGCCAGGCCATAGACGAACAGACTACGCCGCAAAATCTTTGCATTGTGAGTGCTACAAATGAAATAAAAACATACAATTAAAGAGTATTCATTAAATTGTGATTTTCATACGCACCACAACATGACCACTATCCATAGGCCAATTAGGCCAGCTGCCAGCAGGCCAAAAAAGAGTGGATTGCGCCAAAGCGGCGTGAGAAAGGTCTGCTGCAGACACTCTTGTCCACTGTTGCCTGTCACCGTATAGCCGTGCTGGAAACAAATCTCATATAGTATACTCGTACATCAAAATTAATCCAATTAATTTACCAAGTTAAGCTTCAGGTTGCCTACGCATTCGCGAAAGGGTATTCCATTGGAGGCGAACATTCCTATATAGGCCATCGCAAGAACGGCCTGCAGTGAGATCCAGATTGCCGAAACCCAGGAAGCAAAGCGACTTATTATGCTGGCTCCTGTAAAGAGTGCAAATTAAAATATTAAATATAAATATTTAAAACAGATTTTTGGTCCTGAATGTTCAAATCGTCTTTCCAAATTTATATGCAGTATTTCTTCAGATGTCAAACCATTACTACAAATGTATTATTTTTGAAAATCGGTCCAGTTTTCGCAAGGCAATGCGAATTTGAAGTTAAGAAATGTGCCAATATATGGTAATTCCATATTGATTTAACCAGGTTAATTTGTTAGTGGCTATAGCCATAATTATAAAAAAAAGAAAGTACATGTAAGGGTAACCCGTAACCAAGGCAATTACAAATATTAACCAAAACCAAATCCAAAACTAACCAAAACTAATAAGTATAATAATTTCAATGGTAAAAAGGGGCGATACAACTAGACATTCCAGCAGCACCCAGCAATATGTGTTGTATTTTACTGAGGTCGTTTTTCGAAGGTGTTGTGTCGTAATTTGCAGTTTTTTCCTTTTTGCCATTATTAGTAAATGTTGTTGCACTTTTCTTTGGTTTTTGTTTTGTTTGTTTTGGTTTATACTTTTGTTTCATTTAGAATTTGCCTTAAACGTCTCTATGGTTAGTTTTTGTGGACGCGCCCGAGTCAGCCTTTTCCGCAAGGCTCTGGGCCGACTTGACCAGTTGAGTCCATTACCAATCACTGAGAGGAGAGGGACAGAGAGGATAGTGAGCCCCAATCTGTACCACCATGTCTCATTGGTGTGTCTCTCCTCTGTCAGAGCGATGTTGCTGTTGTCGTTTTGCTCCGTTGTAGTAGTTTGCTTCTGGTGAGGTAATCCCGCCCCGGTTTGGGACCACCTCCTCTTCCCAGTCGAATCAGCCCTTTTGGATTGGGCCGACCTTGGCGCGTCAGCGATTTCACGAACGGGACACACACACCAATGCAGTTTTGTAGTTTTAATGTTTTTTTTTTTAGATTTTTTCAGAGATTTTTTTTTTCCTGATAATAACACACAATGATTTTATAACCTAGGTTCACATTTAAGTTGCATTTTTTTTTAGTGTTTTTATGCTTTGTTTTTTAGTTTTTTTGTTTGCATTGGATATACTTTTTGGTCTGATATTTATCTTTGCGATTCGTGATTTCTTGTTTTAGACTTTTGTTGTGTTCATTTTTTTATATAGTTGTGTTTTATATTTTGCATAATTCTTGCTTTGGATTTTTGCTTCTGAGAATGACGAAATTGTGATATTGCTTTTTTCAATCATAAATTTCTGCGTTGTATAACCCAAAGTGGACACAATTTCTGAGTTTGCTGGTAATAGGAACGGGATGTGTCCAACCGTCTTTTACTGCTGGAATGCACGACCGCCCCAACCAACAGAGTATGCTTGGCGCTATTTATGTTGCAACTGGCGGAATTGCAATTTGGGAATTCCAATCCGATGAAAACTGCAGTCCTTGCACGAACAGCTTTTACTTAAAGCTTTGTCCTGCAAATGGGCTGCACTAAAACAGCTTTTGCTTCCCCAACACACAAATGCAGACAGAGAGGGATGTTGCTGCCACATGTTGCAGTTGTACGCACACATTTACAATCGATTCTGTTGAAGTGTTCGTTGTTGCTTACCTTTGAATATGGGCGAGGCGCGCCAGGTATGCGCTGCCCCCTGGCCCAGAAACTGGCCCACAGATATCTCGAGTAGTATCATGGGCAGACCGACTAGAAACAGCAGCACCACATACGGCAACAGGTACGCCGAACCGTAGCGATCCAGTTCACGTGGGAAGCGCACCACATTCGCAAAGCTGACGTTCAGGCAAATGCACAGCACAAGGCCACGAAACACCGAGCATTTTGTCTAGAGGGAGATAGAGAAATAAAGACAGAAAGAGATAAAGCACATTAGTCCAAAATTTAATATTCATAAAGACCGCATCCGCTGACAATTGAAACACCCACATTACAGCAGTCATTTCCGGCACTTCCGCTTTGCGGCTTGTGTAATTTTGTGTCTTTTTATTTACTTTCGGTTAACAATTTCGCTATATGTTTATTTGCTTTATGGTTACTGCCATTTCGCATAACTTCCCATTTGGGTTCTTATATTTATGTATCGCGTAATGAGCAGCAAAAGAAAGTCTGGCCAATTACGAAGGTCTCTAAATGCTGACGCCTGTGAAATGTGCCGCATAAGCTCATTAGATGCGGAGCAAAAAACATTCAACAGCAGCAACAACAACATCAACAACAACAACAGTAGTAAATACTTTCAAAACCAAAAAGGCAAAGGCAAAAAAAAATAAATAAATTTAACAGCTCAAAGCAAAAATCACAAAACACTAAATAAAAAATCGCTTGCGACTGGAACGCTTTTAAGTGAAATTCATTCAAGAGAGCGCGCAAACAGCCAAGCTGAGGACGGACAGGCAGACAGACAGACAGATAGACAGCCAGACAGACAGACAGACAGACTTGACGCCAAAGTAAACGCAGTTAATAAAGCGAAAACCGCACAGTGAAAATGTAAAATGTAAACAAAAGCCAAACGCCCCAACCTCAAGCAAAGCGTATATTTATATATTTATTGGTGCGATTGGCAGTTATGCTATTTAATATGCCTATAATCATTTAATACCATGTGCCACATGAAGCATGCCACTGATACTAACTTAAAAAAACAAGCCAAGCGTTAAGCAACTGTTAATGTTACACGATTTTGAAGATACAGTTTTGCATATGGATAATTGTTAGCTTGGCACTTACTTTTCGATAATATCTGAAGGGCACATCCTCGTGCACAACATATAAATAGTCGGCTAGATATTTTGTTGTTGGTATTTCCATCTTTGGACAGATTTTGTATTGCTTATACGTGCAGCAGAATTTGTCATTTTCTTGCATTTGTTATATTTTTCATATAATATACGTAGATTTGCTTTTTAATTTCTATTTATATAAATATCTATGAGAATTGAGCATTAAATTAAGAAACCACAATCAGTTTAAGCTTTTGTATTATTTTATTCAAATTTTCAGTATAATTTGTTGTTTAATTAAGCACTTTTTCAATTAAGTACACTTTATATTTAGGTTAAAAACTTTTGTTTATTTTTTCATGCAAATTTATGTCACAACAAAAACTAAGAAACAAAAAAGGCGCTGACTTTAAGAAATAACACAAAATGCAGTAAATACACACAAAATATAAATATATACATATATATATATATCTGATTATATATATCTGTAAAACAAGTTATCACGTTTCGGCGAGGACGCTTTAAATATTAATTGGCAACACCTTCAATGCTCAGCCCTGAACTGCTTATTGAGTATCTTTTTCGATTTTGCAAACAGCGATATTAGCGTATCAGAGCCATTGTCTCATATATCAACGATTTCTGCTGTTGCTGCTAATTTAACTTTAATTTGGCCAAAAGTAGTGATGCCGACCCGTGCTGGTTCCGTAACTTAAGACGGCCGGCAGAGACTGTCATTAGATATGGATGGAAAACATGAGCATGAGCAGACAAGCGCGACACACACGGCGTATGCGTAATGCTGCTAAAATGCAGCAATCGATCGGCAAATAAATTTCCGACTCGCATCCACTATGACAATTGTGGATTGGTTACGCGTTGCGAGCACCACTCGTCGCCGGAGCAGCGTTCACATGCGACTGGGCCAAAACGACACCCAAAACGAAATATGCATCGATCGATGGAAAATCGAAATGAGAAAACGAAACGAGTTTTTCATTAATAACTGAACTAGCTAGCACTGACGACGATTTATGTGATTTTCATCTTGCGATCAGTAGAAATACATTCGAAATCGCAGACGCTTTTCATCGCGGCACTCACAAACTGGGATCTGCGCCTTTGGGGCCTGCGGGGAAACAGAGAGACTCTTGAGAGACTTCAAAACTGACACTGGGGGCGACCACACGAAGCGTGCGAGCGAGCTGAACCGAACTGCTCTCTCATTAATGCAGAACTGACTCCGGCTGGGCGGCCGCCAAGTCTCTAAAGCATGTTGCTTTCTATGCACAGTCACTGCGCAAAGTTAACGTCCCAACGCCGACGCCGACGCCGACGCCGACGCCGACGCCGACACCAACACCGACGCCGAACCGACCAAAGCCGAAGAGTGCGCATGCACCGCATGTGCTTATACAGTATGCGCGAATAGTTAACGGCTGCCATATGGTACGCCTCGCTGCCTATTCTCCAAAGGCAGTTCTATGTGTGTGCGTTAACTAACAACGAAATGTATTTGATACATTTTACCGCATCTTGTTGAGCACATTTTTATGTTCATATTTCTGTTATCTGTAGATACGGGTTTATTTTTCACTCTTGGAACGCCCACAAACTGCGCGGCTGCGATTGAAAATTGAGAATTCTTAAAGACGCTGTGACGTTTCCCATGTCGTGGGCATAATTAACTCATATGCTTTATTTGTGGACAACGGAGCAGCAGAGCCACATGAAGTGGGCTAGAATAATGTGATGGCAAAGAAGAGAAATTCCGTCCATTAGTCGTTTGGTATGGTTTTAGTTGGCTCTACTGCGTCTTCTTCACACAGTTAAATTAAATTTCATTTTAACACGTTCTAAGCAGCACAGTATAATTTCATAATATTATAATTATTATGTAAGCATGCGAGCGAAACTGGATCGCATCGAGAGACTCGAACTCGAACTCAAATTCAAACTCAAACTCGCACTGAACCCGATTGTAGCACGCCTTATTGTCTGGGCAAATAATTAGCAACACTCACTGTACTCCGCAATAACAACAATAAATGATTTCTGGCGAACTGTGTTATGTGCGCGTTAATGGAAAATATAAAAATAATATTTCTGACGCACAACACGATCTCCATACGAATAACAACAATAAGAAACAACGTTAATAACAACTAATGTGCTGGACATTTGGCATTACTCAGGCCTCTATCAAGTTAAGTACGAAAATTCATAAAAAACAAATCGATAGTTTATTGGCTCTCTGTTAACTGATTGAGGCGCTGGCCATAAGCGAATCTTGCAGCGGAAATGTCGACCCATTGACATTCGAGATATTGATGGATTGGCTTGAACACCGCTGAGAGCGTGACTTTCCCGAATTTCAAAAGTATATTTCACAAGCATTAATTGAGCTTTGCTTGATCAACATAACACCCTAGATTTTAAATTAGTGTTTATCCTCGGCATACAATCTTCATACATGTCGAGTACAAATCTGAGCTATAAAAATGCTTGCTTTAAATATTTCCGATTACTATTTATATTTTTCTTACAATGTGTTTTCTTTTATAAAAGATTCGTGATTCTGATTTTATAAGTTAGCGGGGTATTTTCTAGTTGCACATTCATTTATTCTGTCTAATTTCACGCTGTCAGCTTTGCCTTTTTATTGAGGCATATAGAATTTTTACATTTCGATTTACGTTTAGCATTCATAATTGGTTTATTTTCATCAGCATGTTGGTGGCTGGTGTGCCTCGCATTTCAAATGGTCAAAGTGGCCGTTAATATTTTTGCTTCATTTGAAAATAATATGAGGCCACAATGAGGCGGCAAAAGGGAAAAGCGCAACTCTTTCAGGCCAATTATAAACTAAATGGAAACCAGCTGAAAGTTGCCTATGAATAAACCAATTCTTTAGTTTATTAACTTTTTCTACATAGAATTAACTTCGAAGGCGATTTCATATATGTAAGTTTAATTCCGCTTTCATTATGATAGTAGTTGTGGCCTCTCATTAGCAGTTTTGTAGCTTCTCTCATTTACACCAATTACAATTTGATAGTGTCTGTCAATTGTTGAAGCTCAACTCGAAATTGGAGTGTGAAAATGCGTTCACAATGCCACTGAAGCGGAGGCTGCTGCCACAAAAGGTGACTGCAAATCTTTTGTAAACAGATTGAATAAGAGACGCACACAATTGTCAACTTGGACAATCGCTTTGTTGGAGCACTTGTTGCTCGGCTGGCAAATGTTGTAAAGTGTTGAAGTCTAGTGTGCTATGGGGATGCATCTTGGGGGCACTGGAGCATTGCGGTCTGTCTGTTGGACTGACTGACTGACAGACTGACTGTGTAACTGGCTTATGGTGACAGGGGACCTATTGTTTTTCGGTTGATGTCTCGCCTCTAATCAGTGTGGCTACTGAAAGGAATTGAAATCATGAAGCCATATAGCTGCCATATCGCTAACTGGCCCACAGTGCTCCGTTACACCCAACCCGGCAGCGCAGTGTTGCGTTGCGCTGCTTGCCCAATTGTCGTCGTCTTCGTGCTGTGGATTCTGTGAAGCGCGCGAGCACCCAAATGTGTATAACAATTCTTCTGGTCAACCACTGGCCACAGTTAGCCACTTTCACTGCGCCAAGCTGCTTTCAACAAGTCTTGTTCGTTCATGCAATTCTAATAACAGCCAATTATCATATTGCTTCCCACAATCCCATTGAGTTGAGCCGGTTTTTTTTTCTTTCAATTTCATTATAATATGATTCGCTTTAGTATTTATATCAATACTTCAATGCAGCAAATGAAATGACGTCATCGCTTAAGCCAACGCACTAAATCAGTCAGTCAACCTGGCAGCAAGCGAATCTGTCCGTCAATCATCAAGTTAAGCATTAATTCCATTTGGGGCTGTGGCTCTTTTAACGCATTCAAAAACGTGCAACTTGAGTCGCCGAATTTGCACCGAAAGTTGCTGCACATTTTTCGTTTTGTTGATCTTGTTAATCAGCGAATTGGAAACGAAAAAGCATAAGAGATGAAGTAACTGACACAAGTGTATGTACTTTGTGTGTGTGTGTGTGTGTGTGAGTTCGTAAACACCCGCCTCACACAAACACACATACATAGATAAATACACAAGCGACGGGGCAGCTGCTTGTTGTGGCAAGTAATATTGCACATAAGTCCGAGTCCGTGTCTAAGTCTAAGACTCTAAACATTCAAATGCGCATGCGAATATTTACAATATGATTGTGAATTTATGGCAAATATGCTTGGACGCTTCGCAATACAAAGAAAATATTTATATTGAGTGCATGCTTGGAATGTGTTCTAAATTGCTTGTATTATATTTTTAACATTTCTGCATACATGATATATGTATGTATGTATGTATGTGTGTGTGTACAAAAGACTTAAGCGACAAACTCAGCTAGAACCCTCAGCTTATGCTGTAGTTTTTTTGATTTGACTCGAGGCGATGTTAAAATGTACAGCATACTTTAAGGCTCTTTATTATATCTAGAAATTCGATGACGAAAATAACTGTTATAAGTGCTATCTAGCTTGTTTAAAAAATATAAATAAATATAAATAATATATTTATAATATATTTATGCGAAATACAAAATTATATTAGTGGTGTCAATATGTACTTGTAAGGTGAACAAAAGTTACAGATATATATATTTTGAAGAACAATCATATCATGTAAGTAATCAGAGTGTATTTTTAGTTTTGATAATATACAAACTTAATTAGTCATTACTCATTTAAAATTAAGGACACTCAAATTGAGAGAACATAATTAAAACCAATTAGCTGCTCTTTGACACACATTCAATGTGCACTTTGCACTCATTTCAGCAAACAAATACATGAATGCAATTAACGCAAATTATAAAATGCCCCGCTAGACACTCATTCGAAAAGCAATTGGACGCCTCTGAGGCCAGTAGAAATGAAATGAATGATGGTCAGTCTCAGAGTTGGTGTCAGCGTCTCAGTTCCAGCCCAACCCAGCCCAGCCCATGCCTCACTAACCCAAATAACATTCAAACGGCGTACTAACTAATGCCGAAACTAGTTTTAATGATGTTGTACGGACAACCCCATAAAGCAGGCACATTAGGCCAGCAGCAAATGATCATTGAAAAAAAAAAAACCAAGAGTCAACCCGATTTGTGATAAACGAGTCCAAATTCATTGCAGATGTCAACAAAATGATGTGCTATTTTTTCAGTTGTCAAGGCCCGCAGCAATCCACAGAAACTTTGAGAGGAACAAGTTTTTCTCCTCTGATCACTCTCAATCGACATCTTCGCACGACCAAAAGCTTGACACGATAACAATAAACAAATAAACGCACACAAATAATATATAATAAGCGCGAAAATTGATGCATAAAAAACCCCGCTCACAGTGTCCAACATAAATCTACGGCCACGGAAGCTTTCGATTAGATAAGACGAAACAAAAGTGATTCATATCGCACGTAGCTCAACATCAAACTGATTATAGAGATCTTAGACGATCTTTGGCAACCCGATTGATTGATCCGTCTACGAATGTTCTCATCTGTTCTGGTCACGTAAATTCCAAATATTTTACTCATTATTCAACACGGGCAAATACCTTGCAATTGACTCATTCATGAATAATCTAGATACACATCTGATAAGATATACTAAAGATGAGATCAGATAAACTTATGAAATCTATTTATTTTGTGAATATGAATATAATTATTCATATATATATATATATATATATATATATAAATCTGATTTAATTGTCTATTAAAACCCATTAGAATATATTGCCTTACCTGTTGATTTGATTCATCTTCTGCGGCGGGCAGTAGCTTGGCATTGCTGGCCGTCGTAATATTGTGCGCTGAATGACCTGAAGCCGAGACAGAAACAGAGGAATAGTTCTTGGAGACTCCATCATGCAGATGGTCATGCTCGTGGTACCCCTGTATGTCTGTGAGAGTGTTGTTGCTTCCACTAAGCGTAATGATGCCGCTGGAGCTGATGCGTCCAGAGGTGGCTGTGGTGCGACCGCCACCGCTGTCCACCACACTCGACACCGTCGAGATGCAGCTGCGCGTTGTTTGTGGGGAGGGTGTCACTCCGGGCAGTTCGGCGGCATCTGCCTTGGCACGTCGCATATTCAGCCAGGACATGCGCTGTGGCTGCCGGCGGTCCAGAGTTGCCGCCGAATTGCTGACGACACCTCCGCCTCCCCCTGCGCCACCAATGTAGACGCAGGTACGGGCTGAGGAAGTATCGTTGCGTAAACGCTGCTCGGCGTCGGGTCGTGGCAGTGTCGCCATGCCGCCGGATATCTGTTTATAGGTGAGTGTCGACGGGGGTTTTACACTTCTAGGCAGACTAAGCTGCTCGGCGAGAGCCTCGTCACTGGTGCGGCTCTTATAATTATTGCTCATCGATCAGATCTGACAAAAACAATAGAGAGAGAGAGAAAGAGAGAAAAGAGAGGTGAGATTTGTGACAGCTTATTAATGAGTTTATAAACCTAACCGAGTTCGCACGAAATCTACTAACCAAAATCTGCTTCAACCTTTTTCAGAGGAAATGATTCATAAGTTAAGGTTTTTTTTTTGTGGATTTCCTCTTAAATAACGATTTGCATGCGAATCGAATGCAAATTTGGCAGTGTTTGCAGCACAATAGAAGAAATACTATTAAATGCAAGCATATTATCGAAAGTAAAATTCGCGATTTGAGAAAGTGAAAGGCACAATTCTGGACACATCACAACAATGGAACAATTTGTTGTGTTATGTGTCATTATGACACTATGACTATATCGGACTTTCATTGAGTTCTGTTTTTATTATACAACACAATAATATGTGGCAATAACTTGTGGAGCATTTTGCAAAATTTCACTGAACTAAATTCAGCTGTGTTTTAATTTGTGTTTATCTCTGCCAGGCAGTGAAAACATTGTCACAGACAGAAATACTGAAAGCAAATAATAATAAAAAACAATGTCGAAAAAGCAACTGTTTCAATAAAGAACTGACACAAAGAACTTGACTTAAGTGACGTATATGTAATTTGTATTAAACTGAAATTATATATATGAACTCAATTTTAGCTCGTTAAGCTTAAAAGAAAAATAGAATTCGATAAACATAAAATTTAAGGCATAAACAAAAATATCAGTAGTACAATTTTGTGTGTGCTTTGTTTAAACACGTATCATTTTCCATATAAAAGACATTATTTGTTTATATTTCTGGTGGCCTATCGTTGAGGGTTAATATCAACTTTGCATATAAATAATAAATGCAATTAATACGCTTTTATAAACCGCTTATAAAAAATAAATAAATAAAGTCAAGAGCGCCATTGAATAACATTAGCGTGGCAACAATTTCGATGCGAGTGACTCAAATGATGGAATATCGTCTATCGAGAAAGGTTAAACAAGAGCTGTGTCATTATTTTAATGACTGTGTTTTTGTTTGTTTTACTTTTGTTGTTGCGCTCTTGGTAAACAAAAAACAAGCATCTTATCGCCACGATGGCATACATTTTATCTTATGATGATACTGGAAACAAGCACAAAACACACTCTAAATATAACAGCTCTTATCACAAAAATTGGAATGCACATTTTACAAAATAATTATGCCCGCTTGCACAAATCAGTGAGCTTAGCTCGAAAAGTCCATAGCCAAAACCACAGCAACAAGAGCAACAACAAAAACAACGGTCAACAGCATTTATCACGAGTTCGTTGCCACTGCTGACCACGAAACAGGCCAACAACAGCAACACCCACTTTGAATACGTATCTCAATCTTGAAAGCGATTAATACAAATTTTAATACTGCAATTGCCCGTTCAAAAAATTCAACGAAAACAACAACAACAGCAACAATCGCAAAATATATATTTATATACAACTTCACGTCATTTGTGCAAAATGTTTACGAGCTGACGTCGGCGCTCTTAACGCAAATTAAGGCACCACCAAAGTGGACGTCGCGCCGGTTACGGCTCTTTATTATTGAAAATGTGTTTTTTTTTCTCTTTTGTTGCAAAAAGAAACGCGGCGCCGACCACACCGAAGATTTGCAAACCAACGATACAGATACAGATATATGTGTAGAAAATGATATGATATGAGTGCATATACCCAAACATAAAAGCAACAGAAAGATACTTAAGTATATACTCAGGGTGAAGGGCCAGAATCGCTGGACCGTTGGCACTTGGGCAACTCAGTGTGTGGAACGGAATCGGAGACGGAGACGGAGACGCAGCCAGAGAAGGAGTCAACTGAAATGTGGAATTAGGCGACACAGTGTTTGTGTCTGGAGTCAGGTTGGTGACTACTGCCTCAAGTTACAGGTTATTAACAGGTACGTACAAATGCAGCACATACGTCATTATGAGCCACAACCGAACTCTGACAACAGCCTTTCTTTCTGTTTTTTCTTTTTTTTTGTGCACTCAAATTGAACGGCGACAGCTATAACAACTAATGCTACAAGAAAAACGAAGTATGACAATGTTGTTGCATTGTTGTAGACTGACTCCTCATCGTCATGATAAAGGTTCTGACATGCCAGCACCAGTAATAGCACCACAACCACCACCAACGCCAACAGTCGCTAAGTCAGCGGCGCGTAACCACAACAAACTCGGACCCGCATTGGATCTGGGCCTAAAGTCTGGAACTGAAAACCTTTGCCACTGCCAAGTTGAACGAACATTAACATGCCATTTAGCCCAAAACTGCACTTGAGCTTTGCCGGCAAAATTAAAGTGTTTTTTTTATCAGTTTGTTTGGTAATAAACCAAACCGAACTTTTTGCTTAACATTTAAATAGTTCTAGGAAAAATAGACAGGTTCCATAAAAAGCCAGAATTCAAAGCAAACAAACTTGATTAAAGTGTGTTTGGATATATACAAAAAACTAGTAGTAGTCAATAGAAACAGAAAAAACCCATTCCGATTTTTTGATATTCATTCTAATTTTAAAAAATATATGCAAATTCAAGTTATCAAGTGATTCTTTTTAAATTAATGAGACTGCATGATTTATTTTATTCCACCGTCACTATCAAAGCACAGCTCAGAGTAGCTTCCGACTGCCATACAAACATGTGAGATCTCTGGCCAGCTGCCTGAAGGTATGCAGGAAGTAGCTCCATTAAAATGACTTGACCTTTTGATGGAGCGAAAGTTCACATTAAAGCATCATTAAGAGATTCTCGGGTGAGTGCCTGAACCCGAACTTATTAGCAAATGTCACAATAATGGAGCGTGCACAATGTAAAACCCAAATGCGAGTCCAATAAGTACATTTGAAATTCTAGCAGCACTGTGTAATTAATGCCCGATTGTGTGACTAACTTGAAGATGCATTCGTTAAGCCAAAGGCGAAACAAATTTTGTACACTTTTTGTTTCGATTTGGAATTGAAATCCCGGCTAGAAATGCACAGTCGAAGCCAGCAGGCGCTCGAGCTGCCGGATAACCAAGTATCTGTATCTGTATTTAGCTTTAATAATTGAAAGTCGTCGCTTGAAAAGAAAGGAAAGTAAAACTATATGTGATTGTTTGTTTGTTTCTTCTTGCCGTTGTTTATTGTTGATTTTACTGCCAAGCTGTGCCACGAACGAAAGTAAAAACAACAAATAGAAACAAGTTCAGCATAATAGTGCATAATACGAGTATCACTGCGCGTGTGGACTATGCGACCCAACTGGCACCTGCCAATCCAACAGATACATCAGCAACAAATGCAGGTGACTTGTCATTTCACAGTCGGCTTGACACACTTTTGCTGCTGCTGCTGCTGCTGTATGGATGCAAAAATGTTCGATCGACCAGATAGTTGATTATGTAAAATGCTATGGTTAAGTCCGAAGACTAACGATGCCGTCTGTGCACTTGTAAACAAGATACAAGAAACAACAAGTGGGTAAAAGTATCTCTGTGTGTGTGTATTTTCTATAGCGCTGATTGCTTTTTATTGATTGTTCAATCGACTGTAATTAAAGAGGGGGCCAGTGGTGCAAATCTGTACACGACACGCCCCACAACAAGACGACAATAGCAACAAAACGATTCAACGCTTCAATGATTTCATTTCATTTTATTCCATTCGTTTACAAAACAAATTTTTCACATTTAGCAAGATGTTTCTGAAATTGGCCCAGTGGCTTCATTACACAAACTTTTAGTGGGGCACATGTCAACAACGGAGAGTTCCATCTTCATCTTCAGATCAAGAAACCGAAGCGAACACGTCGTGCAATTAAACCAAATTTAAATTGCATTTAACACTTGGCCATAATAAAGATCAAGGCAGATTATAAAGCAACAACCATTGCAAATTGAAGACATTCACATTTATATGGCTTTAATTGTACCTGATTTGAGTACATATTCAACGAAATATTTAACACTTTATACATTCGAGTGCAAAACAGACAACAATTTGTTCGTCTCTTACTCTCTGTCCTGTTTTCCATTTGTGAGTGGGTCAAGAGCAGTAAGTTAAGCATTTTATCTGCACTTGGCAATTCAATAATTATGTACAAACCGCAAGCCTAAACAGCCTGAAGTTGAAGTTGAAACTTGTCTATTTATGACTGTAGTACTGAAGGTACTTTACTTCAAATGATTTGCATAAATATTTACTTCGTGTCGCCCTTGTTGTGTTTTAATTGCAATCTTCCAGGCACTCACACACACACACAGACTCCGACACACACACCTGGCAATCATAATCTATGCAAACAATGCAAATCGCAAATCTCGCATCTGTGTTAAGTACCTTTGACTTTGCTGTCTATCCATTTAACAAAAAGCATTCACACAATGGCAATTATTGGAATCATTAGCCACAAAAATGACCCCCTGTCCCATACAAAACACAACAAATTGAACAAACAACGAACTCAAAGTCAATAGAATCGTGAAAAAACAGCTAACAAGCACACGCGAGGCCAAAAAAAAAAGGTGTAGTAAAAGCAATTATTTATAGAAAACCGGCTGATAAAGAAAAATATAAAGCGAGTATTCTAATGGAATCTTCAGTTAGTTATGTCATCAATATTTTAGTTACCAATTGAATAATTTGCAATTTATGCCGTTGAATTTATTTATTAATAAATAAATTAATAAATGTCTACATAGGTAATAAATCATAGATTACCACAACTGTAAAACGTAACACTACACACACAAAAACTGGTAAGTGAAGCCGCGGTGCTCAAAAAAAAACTTATCCGACAGAAAACTCTAAATGGGGTCTTTGGAAATGACGTCGCCTCATTTGCATTCAGGTTCTCCTCTGTCATTCATTCATGCACATTGAAGCACTGCTCGATGTCCGAAAATCAATTTTAATTCAATTGCAAAAAATTCTTGGAAATTACGTCGCAGCCGTAAATGTGTGTATGGGTTTTTTTCTGGTTTTTCTGATATTCTCAGCAATTTCGATTCCCACTGAAATCGCACACGAAACATTAAAAACGAAACAATGCCTTGTCCAGGGTCTGGAGGCAAAAGACGCGACAGCGACGAAAGATACGGAAAGACTGAAGCGAACTTAACTCACCTGAGCTCAGAGCTGAGCTACCAGTCAGGTAGTGAATGTGTATGTGTGCGTGTGTGTGTGTGTGTGGTGTGTGTGTGTGGACATTGAGTGAGCAGAGCGGGCGTTCGTGTACATGAACCGTTTTACAACCTGATACGCCGCTGCAACACGTGTAACCGGCACAATGCAACTGTCAGATACGCAAGTACGCAAGTTACTGATCTGTTGGCTAGTAACTGCTTTAATATCAGCTAAACATGCAAGCTCTGTGCCAACAAACATCCTCGTACATCAAAATTAATGCTCGAACAAGCTATACACTAATATACAAATAAATACATGCATATATAGATGCGGACATCTGTATTTCATTGAGTAGAAAACCTTCACAATGCGTGCTTCGGGGTTTTTTTTTCTTGTCTTGGTTCCTGTCTGTATTCCCAAAAGAAGCCGCACAAGCAAGAACCCAGAACAAAGTGCGCATAAACAGGAAATTAATCACTCGAGTGTGTATAATGCCGATACCTTTTCACATACATACATATATATTTATTTATATATATATTCGTAGCTATTACACTTTACCTGAATCCAGAAACTCAAGCCCTGGGGCTGGTTAGGCTAAGGTAGAAATGTAAACAAAATAAAACAAACCGAAGCGTAGATACTTCATTATAGGTTTCGGGCAGAGAGAGATAAATTTACTTATAGCTGGCGAAATTTTCAAGGTCGCCGCACAAACGTTTTACAACTTCATTCGGTTCACGTTTCCATCGAATTCGTTGACGATAATGTGTAATTGAATTCCGTTTATTTTGACTTTTCGATTTTTCACACACAACAAACAATGCTCATTGCAAATGAGCAGATCAGCAGTAGATGCAGGTAATACTAATGAGTTCCTAGTTGCCATTATAAACAGTTTATGATGATGAAATGTGGCGAATTGCGATTATGTTACGTTTGGATAAAGATTCTTTAAAGATGCTGATGCTGTTAGAGTTAACCGAGACGAGTTACTGGTTTCCTGCTCATTTCTAATTTTAAACCGACAAGTCAACAATTATTATCGTTAATAATAATACAAGCAGCACTAACATAGAACATTTTCCATAATAGATGACGATGCCACTTAAACAAAACATTTTTAATGCCCCAAAAACATGCGAATGTTTAGCAGTTTTTATTTAAAATCTTGCGGCCTTTGGAAATTTATCTAGCATGATGTATGGCATTAAAACACCCCCAGTTTGATGCTTCCGCATTAACATAATTATAGGATGTAATTTATACAAATCAGAAACTTTATTAATAAGTGTTAATTGCAAAATTCTTAACAGCTGTAACTGGATCTCACAGAGAGGAAACGCTGATGGGGATTGATATTATTTTGGCTCAATGAACTTGAACGACATGTCTTTTTATTGCTAGACCCTCCTACAACAAGAAATCTATGCGTGCCAAAGCCACACGAAGTCAGCTAACATGATCTTGCCACATGGAAATGTTTTGGCTAGCATATAAGAAATGGTCTTAGCAAACTGGTCTACATATATATATATATTGTGAGACACAAGTCCGTCTTCCCGTTCCACTCGCCGCTCGATCAGCTGCACGTCTGGCTGGCTGAAAAGAGACCAAACGAGCAGAAGCTGAAGCTGAAGTCGTGTCTGCTCCTCAGTTCTGCCGACTGTCAGTTACCAAATTGAGTGCAACGCCATTTTCCGCAACATGTTTTAGTTTATTTCTTTTTTGTTGTTTTCTTTTGTTGCTTCTTGCCTTTTTGGCCACTTTCTAGCACAAGTCTGGCCATGGCAAAGAACTTCAGCTCCATATTTTTGTATGTGTGTATGGAGAGCCCAGAGGCCCAGAACCGGCAAATTGCACCACTTTTAGGGCGATCTGGTGTGTGCGAGCTGTGCGGCCAAAGAGAGGCATCATTATCATCATTACAACGACCAATATTTGCTGCAGTGTACCTTACCTTACCTTACTGACACCATAAATGGTCGCAAACAACTATTGCCTACAATCTGCCGAGTTCCTTTCAGGCCAGTTTTGGCTTTTGGTTTAAGCATTAACACCCAACAGTTGCTACAGTCAGCCAGCCCTTCAGCACTAGCTACTTTTATGGTCTTAATGCACTTGGTGCTGTTGTTTAACTTGTAATAGTTGTTGTCGTTGCTGTTGTTGTTCACATGGCTTGAGAACACAACAATAAGATTCACTGCCCCAGACGCTGGTGTATTATGTAGTATATATACATGTGATTACATATATTTAGTTAGTTAGCACTTGCCGTAACTTTTCTCGCTTGCTTTTTAATTATTTTTTGTTTTTTCTATTTTTTTTTACTTTTTGCGACTCTTTGGAGGTGACTTCATTTTCTCAGCGGCTGTGACATGCAACCCGCTTAATTTCTATTATCGTATAACGCCATTGTTTTGAACAATGTGCACTCAGTGCACATTTCCTCTGCATAATAAACTATACAAACAAACCATATTACACTTCTCTCTTTGTCCATATATGGCACACTTCGCACTGCATATGGTTTAAGGGGGGTTTTTTTTTTTTTGATTACCAAATCCGAAATCTGTAAAAAAAAAAAAGGTAAAGCGTCACGTATATTCCATGTGCACTCAAATGCCAACTACTACTAATAAAAAAAAACTACTGCCACGAAAAATTTGGTGCTCAACGATTAAAGTAATCCAAGAACTTTTTAGAGGCTTTTAAGCTGACCAAAGCAAAACGACAACTCAACAACTCTGTTTAAGTAGTCTATTCGGTAAAAAAAAAACGCAAACAACAAAAAAACAGTATTTGAAATAGCGGTCACCAGCTTTCATATACTGCAAAAGCTGTTGCGGCCCACTGCAGCTGTTAGTAAATGGGAATAGCAGACAACTTGCAATGCCAAATGCAAAAAGAAAAAAGAAAGAAAGAAAACGAAACGAGAACTAGTAAGAAAAGTTATTTATACAATTCACAACACAAATTCTAAAAGCAAAACTTTAAATACTCAACTCTAGTGCAGTTTGCTCTCTCTTCGTCACTCTCTCTCTCTCTTAGGCCTTATAAGCTTAAAACCATAGTTAAGCAGCTCTGTAAGCAAGTGTCTACAAAAAAAAACTGCCACATTTTGCTGGCGAGGGTAACCTCAGGTAAACTTCAATACCTTTGGCTCAGCAATTGCCATAAAGTACACATCACAAAGGCTGAAAGAAAAGTGTCTGAAGAGCGAGCTCATGACTCAATTGAAGCCCAGCGCAGTAATGGCCCTCAGAGACTCCCAGCAACAAATACCAGTTACCAACTCGACTTCATATATTCTTGACAATGCAATATCTGAAATAGCGGCACAATGTTTATATCTATAGCTATATGTATATATTACGAATAGCAAAGTAGCGAGAATTCACAGCGGATATTGCACAGTCCTATAGCATTTCACTTTTAGTCATCAAGCAAATAATAAATATACACATGATTGGATATGAAAACAAAAGTAAATATTTTCAAGTCATATACTTTTGACAATAATACTTAACATGGAAATAATTGAAAATAATCTTCAATTTGTCACGATCAATAGAACGAATGTTGGAACTGAAATTGTTTGCAAATTTTTTTTATCAGCTTCTGAGAAAATTGTGCCTTTTAACTGGAAAGTAGGTTATATTAAACAAAATGCAGTTTTTATTATGTAACAAAAATTAAAGAGGATTAATTGTTTTATTAGTTTATATTGATTAATATAATTTATACAACATTTTCTATAAACCATCTCATCATATAAACGTATATAAGCAAATAATGTAAGTCATTGAAGAGTTTCGCATTTTAATTATTTCATTTATTACACAATAAATGTATTTCATTATTGTATCACGGAATCTCTTTGAGTCTACCTTTTTATCATTATTTCAGTGCTATGCATTTTATTAACACATTAACACCTTAAAGCTTTTTATTTTAATAGATATTTTACTTTGCAGACACACAGACATAACCACAGACACCGAGTTAACTGAAGTTATTTTATTTTTGTTACGTGGTAACCAACTAATTAATGTTTATTGACCCGCAGGCGCGTAGCGGAAATCCAAAAATGCATTTTCAACAGTAACATTGAACTTGGTTTTGTTGTAGTTGTTATTGTTCGGCCAATCACTAACTTGGACTTGGCAGTACGCGGCTTATCAAGGTGGCCAGCTTTTAGAAAAATACGTATGTATTGCTTAAAATACAGCTAAGGCAATAACAACAAAAACTGATGACCGCCAGAACAAATGAAGCTCAAAGAGCAGCGCAGATGGATAGAAAGAAGGAAAGGAAATACTACGTTGCTGTCGTTCTTGTTGTTGCTGCCTACGTGCATTTGTATGCAAAGGAAAAGAAATATAAACATGAACACGGAGCAGACGCACACACACACACAGAGCGTGTGCATAAAAAATGCAAAAGCAACAAAAAAAACTTGTCGAACTGGTCGCTTACTTTATACTTTGTGTGCTGGCCACTCGGAGAAGAGGTAAAACGGTTACCTTTTAAACCAAAGGATCGCAAGCTTAAGGAGGAGGGCGCGTGCGGGTGCGGGGTAAGACCTTTAGAACACCAGGCCAGGCCCAGACAGTCAGACAATAAGTATATGCACCCGGTTTGCTTGCCAATTTATTTGCGATCGTTGCGGCTTTTTGAATTAACATTAGCATATCTAACTCACACGCACATACAAATAGTACTCACAAACTCAAGCGCACCGAGCGTCGACACAAGAGTTCTAAAATTGAAAAGCGAAAATAAACTCGAGCGCGCACAGAACGAAACAACCGCACGAAACGAAGCGCGCAAATTGACTGAACGGAGAAAAGCTGGTCCCCGAGCAGAAAACAAAATGAAATTAATTTTGATCTCTCTTACACCCAAATACTCTCTCTTTGTCTCTCGCTCGCAACTTTCAGAGAGAGTCAGCTGTTTAAATAATGTGCGCGTATATTTTTTGTCATAAAAAAAACAAACATCGCTCTAAAAACTATTGCACTTAAAGTAAATCGCTACTGAATTGAAGTAGAAGATTAGCACTCAGTGAGAGCGCGCAATGTCTGAGAAAAAGGCGAGAATGTCCTGTATGTTGAACTCGAGATTGATCATGGCGCCCGCATAGCATTTCTGTATGCGCTCCTCGAGATAATTGTACTGGGCAATGAACTCCTCCTGCATGGCATGCCACACTACCTGCAGCAGATTCTCCTCCTCGGACAGATGCTTATCGACTTTCTTGTACAGGTTCTCCAGACCCTTTTTCACCTCACGCGCCGGATACTGACTTATCACTTTGCGCAGCTCCTGTTTCGAGAAAGCCATTTGGTAACTAATCTCCGTCTCTTTAACGCCCTGCGCCACTTTCACTTGGACACCTTCAAAGAATTGCTGGAATAGGAAAGGCAAGCATTAAACACATTTCTATGCTGTGTATCATCAAAGTGAGAAAGGATTACATTCAGCTTCTCCAGTGGACGTCCAAAATACTGTGTGACATATGCCTTTAGGGCATCAATGTAGCGACTCTTCGCCTCCTTCTTGAGCGCATCGAGGCCGGGCACCTTGAGCTGTGCCAGCAGTGCATACATGTGGTGATAGTTCTCCATGCGCACCACCTGAGACGGCGTCTTTGGATGTTCCTGCGCATGCATGCTGATGCCCTCGAAGATGGCATTTACCAGCTGTAAATACCACTTTTCCATGTCGGTGCGTCGATCCGATTTACGGAATATGCCCTCCGCCGTCTGTGCAAAATTCTCAAAGTTCTCCACATACGGCAGAATTGCCTTTGAACGCTTGTGTAGCTTTGCCTCTTTGATAGACTGCAGCTGCTGTTGCATAAAGCGATCAAAGTTACGCTTCACATGCACCAAGGCGGAGGCAAAGGTCATGCTGAGAAAGGAATGTGTGTCCTGGGCGGACATGACGTGCTGCGTCAAACGCACCAGCACATAAAGTGAATAGCTAAATGATGGGGAGCATAAGATTAGCAAGATTCGATGACATATTTGAAACAACACTTTTCACTTACAAACTATCAACACGCTCAAAGCTTTGGATAAAGCTAACCAGCTCGGGCTCCAGGCAATCAAAGAGTCCCATCATCAGCTTGCGCACATCCTCGTTGATCTGGCGATCAATGCGCTTTTGAGGCACGACAGCAGCACCAGTGACACTGGTCGGAGAGATAGTTGAGGCATTAAAGGACTGCGTCATATCTGTGCCCTTATCCTTATCCATATCCAGCGTTGTTTGTGTGTTTTTCGTTGTCGGACTTATCACATCCATTTGAAAGAAGTTGATGCAGAACAACTGCTCCTGCAAGGCAATCGGTTCCAGTTCGGCCAACACCTTTTCCAGCAGAGCATCGAAACGCACACGATCCGCACTGTCCACGCCTGGTCCCCATTGCTCCCGATTAATGCCCAGCGTGCCATACGGAATTGTGAAGACAGCCGATTTGCGCGACGAAGTGGACATGTCGAGGTCTTCCCGGGAACTTTGCAGCTTTTCCGAAACCTGCATTTTCGCCTGAAGCGCAACAATTTAATTTCGTGTTATTTAAAGCCTCTTAGAAAGTTAAAGCATTTTTACCAGATTAAAAAAGGATTTCACATCCTGCACGTAGATCTTTTTCAAAGAATGCGTGTAGACGTTCATTAGGCCATCGTAGGTCTTGCGGTCCATCGCTTTAGTCCAATGCATCAGTTCCGTATATGGTGCCAGTTCTTTGTGCACCGTTGAGTGATTTGGCAGCGACAAATCGGTGCTGGTCTTCGACTCGTTGCCCAAATGAATAAATAGATTGTTCATGAACCGACTCACAATGGCAGAGAACTTTTGTTTCCATTTCTCGAAACGCTTGCGCTGATCCTGTACGGCTTCCAGGCGCAGCAGCGCAGGATCAATGTCACTATTCATTGCCTGCTGCAGGCACTGTGCGGCCGCAATTGCCGCCTTGAGTCCTGCCGGTGTCTTCAGATCGGGATCATCCAGTGCCTGCTGTTGGGAATGCGGCAAGTCTAGTTGGCTCTAAAAGATGTAAGATTTAAATGTTGGGATTAATCATAAGCTAGGTCCAATATTAATGTTACACACAATAACTTTGTTGAGTTCTTTCATCAATTTGATGTTGTTGTTGTTGGCAATTTCGATCATGGCATTCTTGCCGCCAATTTTCTCCATGGTCTCCTTGACATGCCCTAATATATCCTCATATGTATCCAGGCGCGTTTCAAATTTATCCGCCTCGGTTATAGCATTATCAATGTGCTCCATCATCTTAAGAACTTTTTGCTCCGATGCCAAAACGCTTTGCATATTGGCCTGTGAAAATAGGGATACGAATTAGATTTTATATAATATAATTTGGATAATTTTAGATAGTTCTCTCTTACCCCATCCAAATCATGCAGCTCCCTTGAGAGTTGCTCGATGAATTGCTCCGCATCCTTGATGGCAAAGTCGCTCTGCGAGAATAGTTTGCCCAACTCATTGGCCTCCTTATCGGTTAGGGCTGTAAACTCTTGTGCCTCCTCCTCGTCCTCCTCATCATCAGTGTTCGCTGGCTTTTGGGCCACACTTCCTGTTCCCGCACGCCCAGCTGCAATTTTCTCCGGCGATTTCTCGGAGAGCCAAGCGCTGGGCACATTCCGAAATTCAGCACGCGGACCACGCACAAATTTTTGTATTTGCCGATTGAGCACCGCCAGGAAATTCTGACGCTCATGCAAATTAAGGGCGTACCATTTGTAAAGCTTCTCCAATTGGATATCAAATTCGTGCGTCTCGAATTGCTCGTTACGCCCATCGATCCATTTAATCTCGTCCAGCAGCCAGCTACGCTTACGCTTATACTCGGTCTCCCGCTGCTCCGACTGCTTCACAAGGCACAGGGAGACAACAGGAACTGGGGGCGCTGTCGTCACCACACAGAGATAACAGGCTCGTTTGTCTTTCTTTTTGAAGGTCTTCGTCACCGTCACCACGGATAGCAGACGTTCCCCGCTGGCCGAGACGTTAAAGAGCTCCTTTTGCAGTATGTGTTTGATGTTGGCCAAGGTGCCAATGGTCAGCATGACTAAAGAATGTTGGCAGTTGCCTTATCTACAAGTGCAATAGTAATTTAATTGTTTCCAAATTGAAGAACGCCTCCGCCAAAAACAGCTGTTCGCTGAGCAACCGCTTGCACTAACACGGCCAACATCACGCGAGTCACAAATTGAGCGCAGCCAACATAACTATAGGCGAAATTATTTAGTATTTTTGCGTACTCAGCAAACTGTCACACTGGTCGATACATAGGTAACAATTGGTGAGTACATTTATAGCGCAAGAAAAATATCGAAAATAAAAACACAATATTGCACTTTATTGAAACTTTTTAGCAAACATGTTGGTTAAACACATTGTCAAGCAGGGACTGCTGTTCAGAAATGGTAAGTGAGAGTATTTTAACACTGATTCATAGCTGCATTCGATAACCTTAAAAATTACATAATGTGCCCAGTGTTTTCGCTGCTCCTGCGTAATTGAAACTAGAATTTGTTGATTATAGATTAATTATGTGTATTCATCGTTTTTGCAGCTGGTGCCATGTCGCGTGCGGCTTACCATGGCGGTGGCCACCACCAGCATTCCACCATGAACGACTTGCCCGTGCCAGCCGGTGACTGGAAGGAGCAGCACTCCCGCAACAACTCCAAATACAATGCCGCCCTCATCACCGGAATTCTGGTGCTCGCCGGCACAATTGGATTCGTAAGTGTGGCCACGCCTCCAATAAGGATACTCCTGAGTAATAATATTTATCTTCTATAGGTTAAATCTTCGGGATTGGTGCACTTCCACTACAACGCTCCCAGAGATTTGGATTAGGTCCAGATAACTCTATTCACGTGTTTTGCAAATATAAACTTATATATGTGTTAATTAAGCTTAAAGTGGCGAAATAGTAAATCACAAACCTAAATACTGTATATCAGATAGTTTATTTTTTGCTTAGTATACGGGACCATCGTCCAGGTTGTCATCCTCCTCGTTGTAGGCTTCGCCATTGTCAAAGTAATCATTGGCGTAATCGTTCTCCTCGTCCATTTCATCGTCGAGCGCCGCCTCAGGATCTTCGGGCTCATCATCATGCTCCGAGTCGCTCTCCTGCTTGACCTCATCGTTTTCGTTGTCGCCGCTGCTTTTCAGCTCCTTCTGCTCCAACTGTTTCAGTCTATCCTCAATGTTTGTTTTCTTCGCTATCAGTTTGGGTCTCGGCTCTGCGGCACGTCTCTTGCGACTTGTTGTGTTTACTTCCCGTGGCATAGCCTTATAGTTGAACTCAGGCTCCGCCTTATTCTTGAGGCGTTCTAGAGCTTTCTGCAGTCGGAAGAATTGTGGTTTTTTTTGTTTTATTAATTTGCTAATTTATTTTAGTTTACCTCTCGCCAATCTTTAACAATGGCTTTTTGTTTCTCTTGGCTGGCTGAGATGATGTAGTAGGGGGAGTCCCGCATACGGTTCAGAAAGTCTTCCTTCCACAACAGCTGATAGTTCTGTGAGGCAGTTGTCTGTAAAATGCGAATTTATTTAAAATGAGCGATATATTTTTTACTTTTTGCTTACTTCAAGTGTGATTGGCTTGTTGAGCACAGGTGGAAATGTTGGCGGTGGTGCCGATTGCACTTGTGGCATGTCTTTGGCCACGCAGCCCAGTGCTTGTATCTGCTCGTAAGTGAGCGAGCCTGTTTTACCACCACGCCCACGTCCAGCCATACTTACTTTTATTTTCTATGAATTACAAGTGCTGTTTATGTTTAAAAACTTGCACGCGTTTATTTTGCTAGCAGTGCGTGCTGCCAGGGGTGCAACATAGCAGCAGTTTGGCGCTGCCATATTGTCGCAAAAAGAAGAAACTAATTTTGTTTGAATTACATTTAATTTATTTGAAACTTGCACATTCTGCTTAAGATCTAAAACACTTAATACATAACAATATAATTGTGTGCAAGTGCATGTGCTAATATCAAAGATAATTTTATGAACAAAATTTCGTTAAATTCAATTATTTATCCGGCGTAGGCGACGCAGTAGACTCCTCATCGGTTGACGTCAGACCCACTTTTTGCATCAATTCCGTCAGCTTTTGTGCTTTACGATCCTCATTGTGGGCAATAACCGTGCACAGATGCTCCGTGAGCAGCTCCTTCTTCTCGGATGCATTGTGCAGCTCAATTTTCGCTCTCAAAAATTGAGCCTCAATCTTTACGTACTGCTTTCTGGGTAAGCAAATATAAATATAATTTATAAATATTTTTGTAACTCAAATTTCACTTACTCCACATTGGAAAAGTGGATACAAGCATTGTCAATCTGCTTGCGCAGCAGGGCCACATCCACGGCCAGATCGTTCTCCAATTTGGAGAGTTCGTGGCGAATCTCTTCAATTTTGCGCGATTCTGCTGCGGTTTTTTGCGTATGTTGCTCGATTGCCTTGTAAAGCATTTGTTTCTTTTGCTTATTCTGCTCCTCGACCATTTTGCGATTCTGTTCGAAATCTTTCAGAGAAACTCCCCTAAAGGGAGATTCCGTGTTGAGTTTGTCACCACTTGAATCTCTTGTGCTTGGCAATATGCTACCATCATCGTCCGTTGAGTTCAGCTTCAGTATGGAGCTACAATCCGTCGGTGTCTCGCTGTCACCAGCAGTACCGGCATCGCTTGCCATAGATTTCCCATTGATTCCCATTGCTGTTGTCGTTGTCGATTTGATGGCGGTGCCACAATATAGTGCCTCAACCAGTGAGTCTGTCAAGCCACGTTCCAAATTGAGTGATTCATCTTCTTCTCTTTTAACATCTTCATCCGGCGTAGGAGTGGGCGTCGCTACTGTGGGCGTGGCTGCTTTCGACTTGGCCTTGACAACTGGCTGCTGCTGTTGCTGCTTCCGCAATTGATCTGCTTGTCGATAAATTTTATCCGGCATTCGTCGAATGCCGGGCTGGTTTTTGAGCGCTTGCTTTGCTATAAATATGCACAGATAAGCACACAGCTTTAACAATTTCTAATAACATTTGTTTTGTTTAGCACACACACACAGACACAATCACATCCGGCTGCAGCGAAATCTTGAATAAAACTTGCCCCTCACCTGCATCAATGTTTGATCTAGCTGTGGCCTGTTTCGTTCCAGTTCCTGTTATTTTGAGTATTTCATCGTGGCTAAAGCCATTAAATTTCTCAGCCATAATGAAAATTCACAGAGTAATTATCCATTAGCCGCCTCACAGCATCCACAACAACACACACATATCAACACATCAGCAAACCAAATAAGCGACACACAGCGTTGCCAGCTAGTTCGTATCGATCACTTCTGATCGATAATAAACGATCGGAGTGCCCGCACATGTAAGCACAAATTAATCGAGCTCAAATTATAGAACCAGAATATATTTTATTGCAACACTTTAATGCCTAATTCATTTCGCAGCTCATCAATATTTTGCTCCCAACGTTGCTCCCAGTAGATGGGCATTAGTGGCTTCATATGTTTGCTATTTTCGATAGCCCAAGGCAAGTAGCGTCTCAAATACTCTCGCCGTTGCCTAAAATATACATGAAAATTAATCATAATAACAGATGGATGTCTTCTACTGAGCTTTTCTTACTTGGGTCGCAACCGTACCGCTCCAAAGACGGCGCCACCATAGCACATAGGTAGCCCTGTATTAAGAGCCTCCACCCATTTCACAGTCACTTCGCACAGCATGTTTGTGGGCATGTTAAGCGCTGCATGCACCAAATCGTGGCATTCGCGATATCGCGTCATTACATAGGCCAGCTTAGGATCGTCTAAAAAATAAACTTGCATGCGGGTATCTGGGGTAACATTCTGTGAAGTCAGAATCACATGAGTAATATATATACAGGGTACATTATCAAGTTGTATTACATTATCTTTCAGAAACTTGGCATATGTTGCCCCAAACGTGTCCGGGGGCATTGCCTCCAACCGTTTAAGGTCAATGGTACTGGTATTGATGCGTGGCTTTTCGGCCAGGATGCGACGTCCCTCCTCGCTGTCCTGCATGGTGTCCAAGATGTTCCACAGCGCATTCTCACCCGTCGTCTCGCCCAGACAAGCAATCATGTCGTGTCTGTAGAAAACTTGTTAAATATTTATTCAAATACTCTGTGATATTTCGTGGCTTACCTATGCGGATCTAGAAGGGAAGCTATAGAAGATCCGGCACCTAGCAGCAATCTTTGAAATGGTGTGATCTGTATGCGCTGCTTTAGGTATTCACGCTCAAAGGCATCCAACTCGTCCATTGGCATCTCAGTGGCTACAGTACGTTTGCTTGACAAACTGGGGATTAATCTGCGCCGCGCCAAAGGCTGTGAGATTTGCCAGCAACGCTGCATCATCTCTGTGAATATAAGCAATTGACGTTGTCGATGGGAGTCTCGTTGACCTCATGGCTGACTAAATATGTTTGTATGACTCTGCGGCTAATAGGCGCGACCCTGAATAACACTGAATCCACTGTTTAAGCGGCGCTCATACGTGGCTTCAATAATAGGCGCCAACAATCACCCCCCTCTCAGCTGCGCGTAAGCAATTTGTAGTCGAAAAATTCATAAATAAACATTGCCTCCCCTCACAACGGTTAATGCTTAAAAACAGCAGAAAATGTTTGAAACCGGTTTTTTTGTAACTTCCACTTTTTGTCCGCTTGTAATCACAATTGAACCTTCAAAATCTGTGCTGAACCCGCTGCCGCTGACGACCAACTGAGTTACTGATAAATTGATGACCGCAAACTCTGCTGTTTCTATTTATTTTTATTATTTTTATTTTCGTTTCTTCTTTGACAGGTATAATTGAACAATGAACACGTGCAAGTTTCTAATATTACTTGGCAATAACATTTACATAATTATATAGAAACTGTATATGTACAAACACAGGCACGATTTTAATTTTTTTTGAACCAGATAAGGTTTTGCTGCAGAATTGAGATAAGCGCGTAATAGCTGAAGCTAACATTTTTCAATTGAGCTTATCAGTGCCACATAGGTTTTAGTTGCAATTAAACTTCCGCTTAATATTCAGCAATTGAACAGATTCTGGACACAGAAAATTGGCCATATAATTGGCAATTAGATTTATCAAAACAAGCAGAACCATTTGCATATATGAGCATATATAGAGTTACATACGCCAAAGGTCTTATCTGAGAACCAACAATCTTATCGAGTTTTCAGTGCTCTCGTTCAATTCAGAAAAACAGAAATAGTGGATCACATATAGTACATAGTAAACGGTCAAGTATGTGTTAAGATCATATACACATTTTCATACGTATGTTTGTAAATATATATTTAAATTCAATTATCTATGCTATGTATGTGGAAGAGGTCTACGGATGTTATTTTCATTATCTTATGACACAGTTGATGCGAACACACACATTACCATAATTATGAATAAATTATACAAGTGATATTTATAATAATTATAATGATAATAATAATTAGAATTATGATAAAATACATAACTACATATGTACAGTTTACAGTTTACGCTCGCTTTCGTTATCGATGATCGGATTCTCTATTGATACAGATACAGAAAACATTTATAGCTTTGGCAGCAAGCTCGTCTCCGTTCCTCTTGTAGAGATTACACGTTTTCTCCGCGGGAACTGGGCAAGTTGGTTTGCTTATCAGGCGCCTGCTTCCGCCGGAATGTGACGTACGTGTAGAGTAGACTCGCCAGTACACTGATGTTAATTCCAATGCAGTTGAGCCACGAGAAGACATAGTCTCCTCCAATAAACATGCCCAAATAGGTGACGCATATGTTTTTGAGGCACCCAACAATTGTGGTGGTCAATGCCGAGTTAAATTGAGTGCAGAGTATTGTGCTGTAGGAGAGTATAAAGCCCATGACGCAGCTGAGCAGGAACTGAGTAACAAACTGAGGATCATTCCAGCTCTCAAAGGCAAACGCACTTGCCAGATCGCCCGTCACATAGTTAAGTAGCAGAGCGGGCAGAAACATGAACAACGAGTTATAGAACATCAGTCCATACTTTCCAATCTCTGAGGTGTCCAGTTTCTTCTTGACGAAGACACCATTCGACGCCGTCAGCGCATTGGTGATCATCACATATGTGTATCCTTGCATATTGAAGGACAGATCATCTGAGGCTGCTATTAAAGCGCCTCCTATCATCGCATAAACGCTAATCTGCACCGCTGTCGTCGGCCGCACACCAAGTATCTTCAGTTCCAGCAACATGGTCATCAGAATGGAGAAGCGCCGCAGTGCCGCAAACATGGGCAAACTCAGAGCCTTTGTTCCACCCAAGCCAAAGATCATGTTGAAGCCAAAGATGAGAGGCAGCGGAAAAATCTTGGCAAACGTATTCCGTTGGAGAGGTGGATATGAGACAAGTTTTAATTTCTTGCCAGCACTGAGGACCACAATACTCGCCGTGAGTTGACCCAAACTGAGGAATAGGAACGATGGGAACTTGTATGACGTCAACACCGTCTTATTCACAACGGTTATCATGAATGAGGAAAAGCCATAGAAGAGAGCGCTGGCAACCTTCTTAAAGAATATTGCGGCATCAGCTTCCTCTCGCTCCCTATCCCGCTCCCGATCACGGTGACTGTTGCGCAGCTCTTTGGAGCCGCCACTAGCGACGACATTCAACAGGGCGCCATTGGATTTGGACTCGTTATCACTATCATTGCTGTCCTTGCCTCCAGCATCGAGCAGCGGCGCTAAATCTAGCGATGTGCTACTATTGCCATTGTTGCCACCACCACGCGAAACACTCATATTCTATTATGTTGCTGCTTTTCTGCTGTGATTTTCTTTTATTTTCGTCAAAACGTCAAATTATGCATGTGGGAGTGGGGGTATGTGTCGCGATTTATTTATCACTGTTCGTATTTCATGTTGGTTTTGTGTTAACTATTTTGACACAGCACACATACTGCTATGGTATTTGTATCAGATTTATTGTTATTGCGATGTCCGTCCCATAAACCGAAAAAACTATTTATACCGATGCGGTCTCACGTCTTGCTCTCTCTCCCGACAGACAAATGAACATATGATGGCCAGTGTGACCAATCAAGAAGAGCTGGACAAATCCGATTCTTACATGAATGATCAGAAAACATAAATACTAAATGATAAAATTAATTTCTTTACATTTTCTTTAAAGAAAACACCTAGTTAAGGAAACAGCATTCACAAAGTTAGTTTATTAAACAATGAACACACTAATGGCCAGTCAAGGAGCCCAGTCATGATTATTCAATCGCAAATAGGATGTAAAAATCAGTGCCTCAAAGTCTACCGGTGCCGATCACGCGTTTGCCTTACAAACAACTCTATAGCCAACTAATTTTCTACTTACTGCGAATAATTGATTGATATTAATTTACAGACAACTTTATTTGTACACAATTCAATATAGAATAAAATCTCCTCTCAGCTGTTTGCGGCAGCATTGTTATCGATAATTTTTATGATAACTGCGGTAACTCTGGCGTGCAGCTGTTTGCGTTTTTCGGAGTTTCACAATAAAGTCAACAAATAGATTGTTTGTCAGCTAAACTAATATTTGCAAGATGAGCAGCGCAAAGAAAAAGAGCAAAGGTGACCAAATACCCAAGCCTATAACCATCAAGAAGGAGAAATCCGAGGAAGACCGTTCACTGCAACCCATTTCCCACTACATCGATGACCGTCTGGAATTGGTCAAACAAATCTTTGGCACCCTCAAGCCAAAAACAATTATTAATTTAGCGCCCGAGTTTCTTAAGGTGAGCTGACAAGCAAAGTAATGATTTGTACTGAGTTGCTGAGATGCTTAATTTGCAGAAAACAAACTTGGATGAAATTGAGGAACTTTGTTTAAACGAGCTGCTATGCATCTCAACAAAGCGACTGAAGTCCATTATAGCGAACACACGCTGTCCCAGCGATACGGAGAGCTCCGAGGATTCCGATGTGGAGCATAAGCAAGGTAAGTGATATGAAAACACCCGTCTAATCAGACTCTTTAAAACATACAATTTTTGTAGAACATATCTCGCTGGAAGAGATTTCATCCGACAGCGATGTTGGCGGTAGTGCAATGCGACGTGGTAAGTCGAAAAACGCATATGAAACACAGTCTAATAGTGGCGCCATAAAATTACATTACATACGTTTAATTTAAATGCATATTGAAAAAATTTCTTTGTACAACTGCAGGTAGGGATTTACTAAATTATTCATTCCGGCTTCAGGTACCATACTTAAATTTCTCGCAATTGAAAACTGGAGCGACGTAGAAGGCGCGCAAAATGCAGACATCCTCGCCAATGCCTAGCACAATGTTCTCTTCGTCCTCCTTGCCCACCTCAAGAGTGACAACGAAATCGCCTACTTCCAGGCAGCCCTTGCGGCGCATATAATCCACCCCAAACTCAATGGGGCTATAGTTGCATTCGTTCAGATCTGGCGTATACATAATGGGATGCGTGTTGCGACGCAAGTGCAGCGTACGGGCCAAATCAAACTTACATTTGATAGATTGCTCGTCATCGTATTCGTTCAATGGCATCATTATATAAACGGGACAATAAATCTCTGTGCGCGCCAAGGCAACACTTGCCTTCTCACATTTTGTGAACACGAATATCGCCTGGCACTCGATTGTCGCAATTGTTCGTATTATAAAGTTCACGACCGTCTGATAGGAGGTGACGATGCTCTTCACCTGCTGCTGCGTTTGGACGACGCCTACGCGATAATCTTTTATAGGCATTAGTTTTTTCACTATCAGCGGATACTTGTTACACCACGGACTCTTCTGCATGTGTATCGTATCGATCTTCCAGAGAAATTCATGCAGCTCGAACCGTTTGAGATCATTGCATCGTTCCAGCGGCACAGTGCCAATCACTGGCTTCTTTTGGCAGTGCGCAATCGGCAGGGCATCCTCCATAATGTAATTGTACACACAGCCATTGACATTGAACATGTCCGGTATCCAAATATAGTCCAGCAGCTTGATGATGCCCAGCAAATCAAGCATATTGGTGCGCACATACTCAAAATCGATGCATCCAATTAGCTTCAGATCAAAATTTTCATTAATAGCCTTGCGAACTGCTCGCAAGAAATTCTTGCAACGTATTTTGGGCAACACCACAAGATTAGCCTTGAGCAGCTCAGCCGCCTTCAGATCATCCATAAAAAGATCAGGATACACCTCGGGTGTCAAACAATGACACTGTCCTGGGAGTTCAATGAAATCATAAGAAGCCAACAAGCCCGCATCGATTATCAGCACAGCTAAAGCTTCCTTCAGTGTCTTAACCACACGACATCGCACCTCCTTTCCAATTAGAATTATATCGTTTAGACGCACAGATTTCAGATAGGCGCCCAGATTAATCACATAGAAAATCTCTCGAAAGCCAGCATAGCGATAGGCAGGATTGGTTGTTAGCGTCACCACCGAGCCGCGTGCAAGCATTGTGGTGCAGTTATTTCTCAGTCGACCCACCCGGCAGCAATCCCCGTTGATCTCAATCGCTAATCCCGTCGCAGTACGCAGTTCTCGTTCATTCGCGTGTGCGGAAATAGCTATGCTTAGAGTTTCAAGTATGATGGAGAGCTCCTCTGGCTTGAAGGCCACCATGTCCACGTGAAAAGTGTAGGTTCCATGCTCCAGAAGACGCCGTAGCTCCTCGTGCGTCGTCTCCATCACCACTTTGGCCATCAGACCGATATGGTAGTAGCAACGCCTTCGGCGCTTTTGGGCATGTTTCTCGTGTGCATCGCAGGCAGCCTTAAAATCCTTTAATCGTTGCTCCAAATCCTTCTGCCCATTGAGGCGTAATGTGAATTTCTCTGCATCGTGTTCGCCCTCAAACTGCTTCTCCTGATAGTTGCTTGATAGGCTGACATTCTCCGCTTGAATCGTTTCAGCCATGGCATGCAGTCAATTTAAATATTAACTGTTTGTTTAAATTTGAAAATTTATTGCAGCTAGGAAATTGCGGAAATCAAACGCAAATAAACAACAGGAACGTAAGTTTTGAATAAACACTAAGTATAATATTGCCCACTGCCTACTATAACTAATTAGAATTCTGTCTCTCAGCGAGTACACAGATCAGTGTGCTAGAGCTGCTCGAGTTGCAGGCTCGGGCTCGAGCCATTCGCTCCCAGCTGGCTATGGAACCCATAACGAAGATCGAGGTGAAATCGGATGATGATGATGATGAGCCGCCAAAAAAGAATCAGCGAGACAAGGAGAAGCGTAGCTCTCGCAAGAGCTCAAGTGCGAAAAAGCGAAAGTCTACCGAGCTACCAACGAGCAAAGTACTCAGCAGGGAGCATCCTGATGTCAACGGCGGCATACCAAAGTCATCGACAGCTCCTCAAAAAAAGATCAAGCTAAAGCGCAACTATCGCATTTCCACCAAGTCGCCGGAAAAACAAATTGATAGCAATCCAACAGTATTGAATACATCAAACTCGGAGTCCACTAAGGAGCCACCAAAATCGCGCTCTGCCTCTCCAGATGTGATACAGATTCCAGCTGAGCATGAAACATTGCTTATTAGTGACAGCACAGACGATGAGGATAAGCAATCATCAAAGCAACAAAAGGAGTCGGCACCAGTAGAGGCAGCACCTCCCCAGCCACCACCACCACCAGCTGAGGAAAGCGAGCCCGAAGAGGGAGAGGTGCGAGATGAAGTAGACACTGTACCTGAATCTCAGCCTCCTGCTGAGGCTGTGCAGCTGGAGCAACCCGCACAGTTGGAAGCCCCTAAAGAGGAGCCTACTGAAAAAGAAACCGCTGCTAAAGAAGTGACCGCAGAGCCACCGCAGGTTGAACCCATTTGCAATCCAACAACCGCTGACTCCAATTCAACTGAAGATGATGAGGATCAGAATGATGATGTCATTTCAATTGGCGGAGATCTGGATATGATTGAGGAGCTGGCTAAAGTAGATGATGAGCCAGCTGTTCGAGTGAAAAATGAAAGAACAGAGAAATTAGCCGAGCCGGATGAGGACAACGATGTCATATCGCTAAACACCAGCGACGATGATCATGAGAAGCTACAGGAAGACAACTCTGAGGTACTATAAAATTCAATTAAAAATAATAGAATAAATTCAATTAAAATCATTAAAAACCACATTTACAGTCATGGCGCACACGATATCTAAAGAGCTCCAAGGTCAGCCAGGTGCTCGCTGCTTCGCGGTTGGGCAAACGTGTGCGTGATAAAATCAAGAAATCAAACCGCGCCCAAAAGCACAAGGAATCAAAGGAAGCCGCCAATGAGAAGTCGACACAACAACAGCAGCAGCAACAACAGCAGCAGTTTACCTCCAAGCATGAGGATGGGTCCATGGAACAATACCAGGAACTTTTACAGCACCGACAGCGCAAAAGTTCTAACAACAACAGCAGCAGCAGCAGGAGCGACAAGTAAAATACGACCCCGAGCGATTGTTATTGAAAAGTCGCTTATTATATTGCCTAGACGGAGAATTATATAGCATATAAAAACTCACAATAAAATAGCTTCCAAACAAACGCACAAAAAATTTGAATATTTCGTGTTAAACGCATATTTGATTTTTCCTGTTTTTTTTTATATATCCTGTAGCCAAAACTGTTCCATTTTGGGCATGACAGACATTTGTTGCAGTATGAAAAAAGGTACACTCATAGTTTACAATATCTATGTACAGGGTATTTTGTCGTCGATTATTTTAGCATGTTTATTATATTTTTTTTTTGCTATTTTGGTGCTCGCTTTTTTAGTTTTGTTTGTAGTTTAAAAGAAATGCGAAAACTATGCCTTCTCATTTCCGGCTAAACTTTGGTCCCATCAAGCAGAGGCCGCACGCAGGTTATGCATTTGAATACGAATACGAATTCATATTCGCATTAATATTGTTAACAATTTGAATGTAGTTCAAAAATCATTAACCAATTTAATGACTGGTTTTGCATTTGAAGTTAACCCAGTTTGGCTTTTTGTCCAAGTCCTTTGACTCAAGTTATTTGCGGCTTACACTAGTCACCCCCTGTTGCTAAAGGGGTTGGGGGGTGCTATATATCAAACATGCTGTGTGATGTAGTTGTATGTGTATGCGTGTACGAGAGTGTTGCACCATAAACGATGATTGTTTTATCAGAGACTGCGACATGTTGATAAAGTATATTAAAAAAATGTGGAGTGGCCAGAATGAAATAACTCTCTGAGAGCTGTTTGACAACAGCGCATGTCCTCTGCGCAGAGGGTGTCTTGTGTGTGTGAGATATTACTGTGTGTGTGTGTGTGTGATTGCGAATCCATCAAGTGGGCGCGCTTTATAAATATACATATGTACATGTAGGAGTAGTTATTGCTAGGTGTCTTAAAATATCCACTTATTAATTAACTTATTTCAATAACTTTTAATATGACTGCCTAAAAGTAGGCAACGAAATATTTTTAAAATAATTAGGCTAAAAATTTCATTTGGTAACACACAAGCACACTTTGACAAATGCCCAACGCCCACACAACGAAAGTAAACAAAATAGCAACAGAGCGCCGATATCCGTTGAAGTAGTCGGTGGAGGTGCTGCTGGTGGCAGGGGTTGGTGGTGGGGAGGTGGAGATGCTCTTGATGTTGGTGTTGCTGGTGGTGGTTGTTTTTTTTTGTTTTTTTTTTTTTTTTGGGTTATACTCTCTCGTGCACTGACTGCGCTCTGGGTCTCGCTCTCTCGCTTGTGTGGGAGTTTGTGCATCCTTTAGGGCATAGCCGAGACAGGCTAGCAAACGGAAAAGCTGAAAAACCCAAATCAGTCTACAGAAAACGCGTAAGTGGTGCAGAAGTAGCCGCGCGTGGCCACCACAACGGCGTGCTAGACTTGTCGGTATGATAAATAAGTGAAACGCCCTGTACAAGTTCTGTAAGTTTCAAAAACAACAACAAAAACAACAATAACAACAACAACAACAACAACTAAAACTAAACAACAGCAACGACCACAAGAAGCAACAGCAAGCCAAAGCCAAATACGAATATGATAAATATGAAATGAATGCCATTCTTAGTGACCGAATTCTGTGCATCCTGTGTTTTAATAAAAATGAATGAAAGAATAATGTGTCAAATTGCAGGATTTGATGTAGCCAAGTAACACTTGTAAAGTGCTGGGCCAAGATAGTGTATAAATTGAGAATTGAAAGTGTTTTCGAATGTAAACAAAAAAGCGACAACAACAAAATAAAGAAAATAAACAAAATTTAAAAAAATCAAATCGTTCGCCATCCATCGTAAAATGTTGCAAATTTTGATACCAGCAAGTTATGAGTTGCCAATCGTATTTTTGTTTAACATAATGCCGTTGATAATCCTGATCAGAGAAATCCAACTCGAAACGTTGCGCGTTTATTTTCATATAAGTTTACACGTAGGATTAAGGTGCGCTCTCTGACTAGAGACATTGTGAGTCCAAAGCCAAAGCCTCCAAAAACTTAATCAAAATGCAAATAAAATATAATCTTAGTCCAATAATGTGCTATTCAAATTTGCTTGCAACAAAACAAAAAAAAAAAAAACTAAACAAAAATTGGCAATGCTACTCAATGTACACTAAAATTAAAACAATTGGCTTTTCAAATTGGCATAAACATAAAACTGTTTTGCTTATTGCTTTCGTATGCATCGATCCCTTAGATACTATGCAAGTGCCGTTAATTTCCAGTTGAAATATAAAATGTGATAATTGAAACTGATTTGAAGCACTTTAAGGAAATTAACGCACGACATAACTTAAAAAAATATAATAAATATAAATATAATATATTAGTGTAGTTGATATTTGTTCTTATATATTTAGTACCATTTATTTAACCAAAACAATATGCATGCATCTGTGCTAGCAACTGAATAAAGGAATAATTATCGGAACTGTAGTTTAAAATCTGTAAAATATTATACACTCAGATATTCTGTTCAGCAGTAGAAAGATAGCAATTTTTAAGGGTTCCTCCCAACCTTAGAGTTCAGCGAGATAATCATTTATTTTTTGGGGTCGCTATCTACTTTTAGGCGCTCTAATTCTCATCGCACTTTGACGTAGTTATGACGCACACACATGCACACACACAGTGCCTTCCGGGAACCTATGAACTTTAATTGGACTAATAAATTTGGTGCGCTTGCGTTTTTTTTTACTCTGTTTTTTTTACTTTGTATTCATAAATATTACTAAAAAGGGTATCATAAAATGTTGATAATTCAGTCAGAGAGGGGTATACACGGCTCAATGATTAACTGTGTACTCAGCATAAAACATATAAAAACATTGATAAAATTTGTAAGTAGGCTCTTTCAAATTTACTTTTTAATCTTATTGTTGGATAAATGGGAAAAATGAACCGCAATAATTTGTAGATCGATATTTAAAACGAAGGAAGTTGCAGGGTATCTTCTAGTCCTGCTTATTCAACCAACGCACTGATACTTATTTTATAAAACAATGGCTGAACACACACACAAACACACATAAAATATAAATGCATACAGCTGATATATATGTGTCATAAAGTTTTATTAATAATGAAAATTGTACTAAAATTGGTTGGGAAATTTATTAAAAAGTCTCATTAGCTGACAGTCACTCACACACACACACACATACAAGACTTTTATCACACATTACGCATACGCCACAAGGACCCTATGGGTGCTAATAACGTAAAAATAATAACAATAATAATAAATAAAAAGGCAGAATGAGAAAATTCGCGATAAAGTAAAATTTCGATATGGACATAATTAAAGAGCAGCTCGTCGCCTCGTCGCAAATGTTAGGGGTGGGTTTCCGTAATAACTCCGCTGTGAGATTAAGTATTTTTAATGCGAGCGCCAATAAAAATATAAAAATTTCAACGATAAGTCCGATAAGATCGAAATCAATTTTGTTATAATGCATATGAGTACAGTTATGTGTATATATTTACACAGATATACATATTTATTTGCGTTAAGTGTGCGACAGATAAACCGTCAACCAATCATTTATGGCATGTGTTGTCGAAGTATTAATTTTTATTTTATTTTTTTTTTTTTGCTTCTCTCTCTTCTCAAAGTTAAAATCAATAAATTTCCACAATTTTTCGCCTCATTTTCATTTGCGTTATTTCGTTGCCTTTCGGTTGGGGTCTGCTGAGCGCCATCGCTCGGCTCATTATTAATATTTTTACATTTTGTATGCCTTTTGATATTTCGTTTAGCAGAGACCAAGGCGCCAGCCAGTCATTCACCCCCCTTTCAACCTCCGCCCTCGTCAGACGACCGCTAGGCGGCTGCTTAAGTGTTTTTCTATTATGGCCTGCCCATTTCCCCAGTGCCTGCCTGCGACCCCACCAATATAATATTTGCTTTTAAATATTTTGATATACAGCACAGTTGAGGCTTATAACTCGACCCACACACACACATACAGGGATACCCAATTTGCCATGCTGCCAAGAAGTTAGACAGGGACAGATAAAGGCACACAAAGGACCATATTAAAAATAAAGCACAGTATCTTTTAATTTTATCGGGTCAAATTACTTTTATAATAATAATTAAAATATATAATTTCTTAAATGAGTTTGCAGGATTTAGTGTTCTCAAAATAATTTATATTACTCGAGTAAAGGTAGTCGAAAACACAGGCTGTGTAAAGTATATATATCATCATGTAGTTTGGTCCAACTGGGCTGCTCAAGCAAACTCACACACACAGAAACTCAACCAGAGACAGTAGAGCTGGCAGGCATTTTCTCATAAAATTTTCGTACTCGAATAAGACGAAGTAGCTGGTCACACACATATACACATAGAAACAAACACACACACACACACACATACCGTAAAAGAAGCGAAATGTAACCCGCAGGCATTTAGATAGGTTTGAGGGGGTTGTGGGTGGAGGTGGGGTGTTGGTCGCACAAACTTTGAGCCAGCAGCATGGCCAGAAAAAAAATATAATGTAAAGGATGTGCCATGGCGACTGAGACGAAGAGCCGTGTGTAACTGGAAAATAATATTTTTGCCTCCTTTCTGCTACAAGTTTTGCGCCGTAGCAAGTAATTCCTTTTTTTGTTCTCCTTCTTCTGCTTTCTTTGCGTTTCTTTTGAGTGTCAGAAATGGAAAAGAAAATAATTTGATGGTTTCATAAAGTCGCTGCATGTCGGCAACACAGAATGGGGTGTATGTGTGTGTGGGTGTGTGTGATAAAATTGCAAACTTCCCCTTTACTGTGTGTGTGTACGTGTGTGTGTGTTTGTGTGTGGAGGAAACGAGGACGAAAGCATAGCAGCAAAAATTTATGGAATTTATTTGTTGTTGCTGCTGCTGCTTATTTTTCGTATAGTTTGTGAAAATTTCTGAGATAGATTTTGCCTGTGCTCTCGAAAGTATTTTACTGCATACTTTTGGGGGGTGACTGTGGATGCCTTGTGTGCGAGATAACGATGCCGATGATGATAATGACGATCGCTCGCTTTCCACATTCCTCCCTGCTACCCCCTGCACCCCCTCTATTTAGCTACCCATTACGCAAAAGTTGGCGTTCAGTTCGTCCGGTCAGATACACTTGCATTATTATAAAAATGATTATTATTTCTGACGCCCCTTACCCAAAAAAAAACACACACGCACTCACACTCTCGCACACACACACACACATACACCCACACGCAAATGGCTTAGCTTATGTACACATATATACGTATATACCGTGTTTGTCCTTGTCTCTGTGCTAGTGTGAGTGTGTGTGTGTTTCATTATTAATTTTTCTTGTATTTTTTCCACATTTTTCGTATTTTTATTTTATCATGCCCTCACACTCACACACAAGCACTCACTCATTTGTTCAGGGGATGGAATACACATACATATACATTTTCCATATACGAACACAGTCACTCATTTTAGTTTATTGTACAAATAATATTTGATAGAAAAAATTTAGTGCACGAACGAGATGGAAATAGTAGTTTTCTCATTGGCTTTTCCTTTCGATACGCCTTAGCAAATATGCTGGGAAATTAATTTTTCACTCTGTCCGCCATTCTCCATTTCGACAAGGATGCGAGAGTAAAATGAGGAAAAATGTATATAAAAATTTAACTAAGCCAGGCAAAGGCGAATACCAAATAATTGACAGTGTTATGAAGCGTGTTTTGGTGGGTGTGTAGGTGAGAGAGTGTGTGTGTGTATGTTGTGTATGTTGTTATTGCAGTTGTGTTGCCAACGCACCTTCATTAGTTTCTAATGAGATTTCTTACTAATGAGCAATGTTAGAAATTCTGCTATTAAATCAACTGTAAAGAAAATTGGTCTTTATACTTCAGTTATTTACTTCCCTTTTTTGATCTAAAAATAGTTGTAATTATTTCTAGTATTGATCTTATCCCAATTTTTAAAATCTTGAGATAAGATTAATAGCAAATAATTAATTTTTTACTAAATAATAATTTAATTGTGGTGTTTTAGAGAATAAGACTAAAGAAAAATATACATAATAGCCTCCGTAAAAGAAAGAACCTAGTTTTGTCCAAATTTTGAAGGTATCTTAAAATAGTATTTTTATTAACTAAGGTATTTTAGTCCGTCTTTACATGATCTCTTAAACAAAAATGAACAAACTAAGACTAAAGCAACTGCAACTTATCAATTACTAAAAATAATAATAACACCCGCAACTCTCTTCATTCCAAATTCAATTTGTCCCATCAACTGAACTACTACTGGCCTCCTCCCCCGCAACACAAGCCATCAAATAGGAGGCAGGCAGGGGTTGATTTTGAGCCACGAATAATTTCAATTTGATTTTCAACACAAATAATAATTACATTTGCAGCTGGAGCGGAGGCGTAGGGCGGGGGTGTCATATAAAGTATGGCATATGCGCGACAAGGGCATAAGCATGCTCACAACCATATATAAAAATATCAATCAAATTTTGAGGCGGCTACCTCGTCCACGAGGTGCACGCACCGGAATTCAACAATAGTTTCAATACATTATTATTCAAACCAGAGGGGAGGAACAACATCCATTTGCATGTGTGTTAAAGGCGATACACTGGTTCAGTGGTTTTGTAGTTCAATGCGTCCAGTTTTAAAATGTATAATGATTGTTTTATATTGTCCAACTACGAGGGCGGTTGACAGTTGGCACCCAAAGGAGTAATTATATATTTGAAATGCCAACCATTTTTAATGGTCGTTTTTTGTCGTTTGTTTACGTTTCGAGTGAGCACGTGTAGTGTGTCCAGCAACAGACATGCGCCTACTAACGCTTGACCCAATACTGATGCCACCAATGCCACAGTCCCATTCTGAAGCGCCCCCCCACACCCCCATCAATTTGGCTGCGTGTGAGTAAATGTGAAAGCGAAAGTGCCGGCATCGGCTATTCCGAATCCGACAGCGACCGCAACGTCACCGCAGACAGAAGGGACAAACGGGCCGACATGTGAAAAGTGAAAGTCAATAGTAAACCTTGACCACTAGACGTGGCCAGACAACTGGGACGACGCGGCTCTCAATGCTCCGACTATGACTCTAACACGGACCAATGAATTTCCAATGCTGTTGCTGTTGCTGCTGTTGCTGTTGGGCGCCTGGTTCGTTCAACCGGCGATTTCGACTTTAATGGCACACACATGCTCTCCTATATGTGAGTCCATAAAGCCGCCGCTCAGCCGGTGCCGAGAGACAGAGCGAGAGAGACAGAGAGAGAGAGAGAGCAGAATGGATGCATCGGAGGCAGCTATTAACCCCCCCCTTGAGTAACCATTTGTTTGGGAATACAGTGCGCATGTCTTTAAATTGTAACCGGTGCGAGCATTGGACATTGGACTCGTTGCGTGGCAGGACAACCGTCAGAGAGACAGACGAACAAATAGACGACAGCGACGACCTGGCAAGTCACTTTCGCTTTTCGTGCTGTGGTGTACTCGGGGGCATCGGGTTGCTGTGTGTGTGAGTGTGTGTGTTGGAGGCTTGTTGGAGCAAAGGGGTGGCAACCATACACATGAGAGAGACACACACTTTCTCACATAAAAGAGAGCATCTTGTAAAGTCAAATCAATCTATCAATCCGTAAAGAAAAACACAAACATTGCGTTAGATATGTCAGGGGAATACATGGTAAATCGACAGCCATTTTAATTGGAATGTATTTAGCAACTTGCTATAATTAGATCAAAATAATAAATTTGATTTATATTTAAATATGTAAAAGAAAATATGTTTCTACAGTTGAACAAAAGTTTAAACATTTTACACACGTTCAAAATTATTTAGATCTGATTATGCTTCAGCTTGAGTTGAATTAATTTAAAATGATTAAAATGATATTATAAAAGAAAGATTTGAAGTTACTTAATAATTAATTTAAAATTATTAATATGATTATAAAAGAAAGATTTTAAGTTATAAAGGTCTATCATTAAAAACCCTGCAACAGATACATGATCTGCATGATATATATATTTTGAGCCATTTTTACCCCACTTCCAAAGTCACCACATGTCAAGATGGCAATTACTTAAGGCCAGATATAAGTGAGATGTGTGCTCGGCAAGATTACGCATGACAGAGAGGCACAATTGCTACAATTAGATCCGGTTCAGAACTTCAGTCATACAACCAACACACACACACAACACGAATACATGAATGAAACTTGTCAAATGCACTCAGTTCAAGATATGAATACAATGACAACTGGCATGAGTACAACAAAAGTGTGTCTCAAGAATATATACACCCAAATAATCGCATGGCATCGGGGCGCACCCTCCCGAAATGTCGCGACAAAGTTACAAAAATGTTGAATACATTAGAATAACAAAAATGTATGTAGTAAATGCGACTGGCAGCAATAACTGCGATAGCAGCAACTACAACAACAACAGTAACAACAGCAACTACAAAAACAACAACAACTGCAACAACAACTACAAGAACTACAACAACAGCAACAGTAGCTGGAAAAACAAATTGAAAAACTATCGAACAATGATAAATTGGCACAAGCACGGAAAAAAGTCACTGGCATGAGTCTGCTTATGTGTGTGTGTGTGTGTGTGCGAGTGTGTGTGTGTGTTCGCCTATGTGTGGTGGTTAGTGAAAAGTTGAAAAAAAAAGGGGCGGAGCAATAATGGTTTTCCGAGCAGCGACGCTCAGTTATTGTCGCGTTATTGTTGTTGCTGTGTGTATATATTTTTTTTAAGGGAAATTATTTGATTTTTGATATTTTGGGGTGTTTTATTGAGGTTTTTTTGGGTGCAAAGCATTGGGAAAAAATGCTGTGGGTATGGCCACTATCTGCCTGTGTGTGTGTGTGTGTGTAGGGAAAACTATCAAATGTGTTGCGGGGTGTGCATTGATACATTTGTATCTGTGCCAGTGTGTGTCTGTGTGTGTGTGTGTGTGTGATTTTAGTATCAATGTTATTGCTGTTTTGATTTTGCGCTTGTAACTGTTTACGCCGGCGATTTGACAGTTTTTTCTGCTGTTTTCAGTTTGTGCTGCGTCATGCGGCAGTTGAAATTGAGCGAGCCACTTGGCAGGACACAAGCAGCAGCAGCGAAGTGCGCATGCGCCAGCAACTTAATAAACAGCCGCGCAACCTAAACAAAAGTGAACCAAAACAAAACGCAACGCGAAAGTTATTTAAATAAAAACTTAAAAAATATTAATAAAGAATCTGAAAAGCTTCACTTAGTTAAAAAGTGAACTTATGATTTAATATACACGGAGTGAGCTTTGTGCCAGAAAATTAATGAGTACGTTTTGAAAACTGAACTCTTTTAGATGTAGTAAATTATTATGTTTGCCAATTAGCCGGTGTTTGCTTTGGTTCGTATCTCAGTTTGATATATGGTTAAGTACCAGTCCTGTCTACACTCGGTTCCTTGGCCATTTTCATTTAAGTAGATGAAGCGCTGGCCCAAAAAATCAAATAAAATACCATCAAACTACCTTAGGCTTTAGGCTTTATAAAAATGCCAACCATACTCACCCATCCACCCACTCGCACACACACACACACACACACACAAATGTGGCGCACATCCTGGCAGGCATTTTTGCTTAACTCCTCAAAGTGGAAAAGTGGGAGGGTGGAGGGGGTTTGCCTTCATTGCAGAAATTGTATAAAAGCAAAGTCAACAACAGCAACAACAACAACAACAACAACAACGGCAACAAAATCTACGAGAGAACCAATTTCCAACCATGGAAACTTAATTTATGTCTGCAGCATAGTTGAGAATATTTTTCTTCTGCCTTCTGGAGTCGAGAAATGGGGAAAAAAATTATTTTTCTTATTTTGGTTTTTTTTTTTTTTTTGGGTTTATTTCGACATTTTTGCCTTTGCCTGGGCCACCACCCCCATCCCCATACGGTTGCCAGGCAGCCTGTCCTGCCTGTTCGCCTGCCCCCTGCAGCCCCTGCAGCCCCTTCAACCGCCCACCACCCAGTTTTGGGCCGTCTTCGTGTCGTTGTCGGCTTCCTTTTGCTTTCTTGAGAATCAAATTTATTTTACCAAGTCATGTTGAAGAAAATTTTTATAAGTTTTATGCGCAAGTTCAAGTGATGGTGTCAGAGGGGGAATTGTGGATGGTGGGGATGGGTGGCTGCTTGGCAAATATTACACACTGTATAAGTGTGTGTGTGTGTGTGTGTGTGTATGTATTTGCTTGTGTGTATTGTGGGTGAGGCGGGAGGAAAAGTTTGTGTGTGTTGGACTCACAAAATAAGCAAAATTTGTATTCCTTAAATCGGATGACTTTGTATAAATTTTCGTGTGCGGCAATGGGGTTGCAAGTGTGTGTGTGTGTGTGTGTGTGTTTTGGTTGATGTGTGTGTGGGTGGCAGATGGGCGCATAGCAGGCTCACAAAAACTTTTATATATATATAATATATATATATATATATATTTATACGTTGGAGATGTGCGCATGTATTTGTGTACATAATGGAAAAATTTTTCATAGAATTTGCACAAAAATGAAAAAGTGCTGGACGAAAGAAAAAAATTACCGAACGTAAAGCAAAAGCAAAAGAAAAATGAAATTAAGCGCATAAGGAAATGAGACACAAAATGTTGTATGCCACATGCGTGTGTGTGTGAGTGTGTGTGTGTGGTGTGGCTGAGCTAGTGTGCGTGTGTAAATCTATATATATATATATAAATATATGTTGGTAGGTACAACACAATTTTTTGGCAACATACTTTTTTTTTGTGGCAAGTAGAAATAAAATTGAATGGAAGTTTAGTACATAAGCAGGAAGCAAAAGTAGGAGTTGGAGTAGGAGGAGCGAGGAGCTTAGCACGATTTAAGCCTAAAGCTATTCATATCGTAGGCGACCCTCCTTGCTCCTCCTCCTCCTCCTCCTCCTTAGTAGCACATGTGACCCACACAACCAACCAGTCAGAGAGTTAAACCCCATAAACATCCCCCCCTCTGTCATATTGCTCGTATTCCAGCTGGCATGCTTAAGCTTCCTTGCAACTTTAGACACCCAATTAGTTTTTGTGGCTTCTTTAATTAAAACATTGCTCTTATTTTGCTCTGCATGTTGTTTTTTTTGTATTTTTTGTTCACAGTAATATCATCCAAAATGGCCGCATCCATATATGCCACCCCACCGCCAGATCTGAGCAGCGAAGACACTGCGCTCTCCGATGTCTCCAACTCATCCACACTCAACACAAATCGCGGCGGCGGCGGCAGCAGCAGCAACAACAGCAGCAACAGCAGAAACACAAACAACCATTGCAACAACAACAAAAACAACAATAACAGTCACACATTGCAACCAAATGAAGCCAGAGCAGACGCAACAACAGCAGCCACAACAACAGCAACAACAACAACAACAAGAGCAGCAGCGGCTACAACAACAACGACAACAACATCATCAACAATGTCACCCACTCAACAGCAACATCTCGACACGGAGCCGAAGTCAACGCTGGGAAGCAACACAAATGAAGGAGAAGACAACACCGAGGACGAGGCTGAGGGTGAAGGGGTAGCGGATTCAACGGTTATGGCAGCGATGGCAGCAAATGCAGCAGCCATGCAGCTGCAACTGTTGGAGGCACTGAACGATGCGGCAAAAAAGCGACGCAAACAACACAATCCCAGTCGTCTGGAGGCGCTCAATTTGAGCGGCGGCGAGACGGAAGAGGGGGCATCCGAGTTGGCGCCAAATGCTGTTATCGACTACGAGGAGAAGCTGTCGCAAATGCTGCTACCCAAGTCCATTGAGAAGCTGAAGGAGACATTCGAGCTGTTCCAGCAGCAAAAGCTGCAGCCAGAAGACATATCAGATGCGGAGGAAAAACAACAGCAGCAACTACAACAACTACAACAACAACAACAGCAGCAGGATCAATCGATGGTGAATCCCTATCAGACCTATTGCAAGCAGTGCGGCGAAAACTTTGAGACAGAGTTCAAGCTCAGTTTGCACATGTTGCAGGATCATCAACCCCAGCATCAACAGGAACAGCAGCAACAGCAACACTCCACAGATGAGCCGATGGATTTGTTATCCTCGATTAAAGTAAAGCTGGAACGCGCTGATAGTCCCACTCAGCTAGAGCTACAGCAGCAGCAACAGCAGCTGGAGCTGACGAATGGTCACAGCGGCAACAACAACAAGGAGCACGAACTCTGGCTACAGGCAATGGCACAGCAGCATCATCAGCAACAGCAGCAACATCAACAGCAGCCAGGACTTCCGGGTCTGCCGCCCGCTTTTGCGTTTCCCCCAGAGGCAGCTGCTCTGGGCTGGCCGCTGTTGGGCATGCCTGGTTTTCCCGGCGTCGAGGGTCTCAATCGTCCACCGTTGCGCATCTTTAATCCTGAAGCCTACTGCGAGCTGTGCAACAAGGAGTTCTGCAACAAATACTTTCTTAAGACGCACAAGGCCAACAAACATGGTATCTTTGATCCGGCCGGAGATTTGGCCAGCACCCCAAACAACAATATCAGCAACATGAACAACAACAACAACAGCAATAGCAACAACAACCACAACGGCAACAACAGCAGCAGCAGCAACAACAACATTGTGAGCAGCAGCAGCAGTAGCTCCACTTCCATGTTTCAACAACTGCAGATGCCACGCGAGGCGCCACCACCACCACCACAGCCACAACAAAAACCAGAGCCACAGCTAACACCACCAGCACCACCAGCGGTACACTGTGACATCTGTTCCAAGCGCTTTACCAACATCTTTGCCATGCGCCGCCATCGCGCCAAGCAGCACGAGCAGGCCACACCCACTGCCTCACCAACGCCACAAGTGCGCCGGGGCAGCCCCAGTGAGCAGCAATCTCCTGTCCAGACGCAACCTGTGAAGTTAGAGCCGCAGCCAGATACGCAGTCCGGTCCTGAAATAAAACCGTATCAGTTGCCGGATGGTTTTCGTGAGGATTTCACACTGGAGCAGGAGGAGCTTTCATTTGCGCCACCTCCGCGCAAGCTGCCAGCACAGCTGCAGCAGCAGGCACGTGAATCAAACTGTGCTCCGGACAAGCTGCGCCGATTGGGTGTACTCCTTCCGGAGGCGTTCTGTGAGCTGTGCTGCAAGGAGTACGCGAACAGATACTTCCTGCGCACGCACAAATGGAAGCGTCATGGCGTGTTTGTACCACCAGAGGATCTGCAGCTGGGCAGCAAGGATGAACAGCCGCAAATGCCGCCCGGCTGGCCATTTATGCCGCTCAATCTAATGCTGGCTAAGGCAGCTGCGGAGCAGGAACAGCAGCCGGAGCAGGAGAATCAAAATGAAGACGAGCTGTCGCTCGAGGATCAGCCAAGCAAGCGCATCAAACTGGAACCCTTCGATGAGTCGATGCCAGCAGAAAAAGTGGACAACTCAGTGATGGGATTGCAGAATCTACAAAAATTGCAATCGATGCTGCAGCAGCTCAACGATTTCAACGGCAAGCGACCGCTCCCCTGTCACCTTTGCGGACGCGAACTGGAGCATCAGTATGCACTGCGTGCGCATCTGATGACGGAGCACGCCAGTCAACTGTTGCCCGAGGGACATCCCATGCTCTACCAGCAACAGCAGCAACAGTTGCCGCTTAAACTGTCGCCAGCTGGCGGTGGTTCACCGACAGCAGCTGCGGCTGCCACGCCCACTCCCAATGAGCTGCGCTGCCAGCCGTGCGAGCGTGAGTTTGCCAACAGTCAGGAATTCAAGCAACATATCGCCGAGGTGCATCTGGGCCGCATTCCCACCAGCAGCAGCAGTCCGTTGCGCGAGGGCTTTTACACGCCGGAGCGTGGAACAGTTCCACCGATTGCAGGTGCTCCTCCAGGGCCACCACGCAGTGCTTATACGATCACGCCGACGTCCAGCTACTGTGAGATCTGCAACAAGGAGCTGTGCAACAAGTATTTCATGAAGACGCACATGCAACGCATGCACGGCATTGAGATCGAGAATGGCGCCCAGATTGGCGGCGTTGTGTGCAACATTTGCAACAAGGAGCTGTGCAGCAAGTACTTCCTACGCGTGCACAAACACAATACGCATGGGATTATCGAGGATGGAGCACCATTACCCCAGCCACGTGGCCAAAATAGCGCTCAGAACGGAATTAAGCTAGATGCCCAACAGCAACAACAACAGCAACAGCAGCAACAGTTGCTGGAGCCGGAGGTGAATTTAACAACACTCCCAAGTGACTCCAGTGCTCCTAATGAGCTGTGCCCATTGTGCGCTCGTCAGTTCCGCAGCGCCAAGTGGTTGCGAACTCATCTAATGAACGAACATGGAGCCGCAGGTGTGGAGAAGCTGCGAGAGCTGGAATTGCAGCAACAACAGCAGAATCCCAGTTCCACCGGCAGCAAGCCCAACAGTCCCACGCTCAAGATACCCAATGGAAACTCGACTGGCGCCAACAATCTCGCACAGGCTCTGCAGAATGCACAACAGCAGCTCTTCGGACAGATGCAGTTGCCCAAAGGGATGCCACTTCCCTTGCCGCTTCCTGGCATGTTTGAGCAGACGCCGCGTTTCAAGGAGTACCAGTGCTCCTTGTGCCCATTCACCACGCCCTATTATGCATTCCTCTTCATACACGAACGTTCGCATGCATTGCTTAACACTGAGGAGACCCATGTGGGCGCGGAGGCGGAACTGCCACGCAACGACAGGGACAGATCCTTTGCCTTGGTACAGGGCAAGGCTAGAACCAAGCCTAACAAAGAGCGTGCCGATGTGGAGATCGAACCGACGAACCTAACAACCACCAACAACAACAACTCGAAGACAGCCACGCCCACGACTACGCCCACAGCGTTACCCTCACCAGGTGCAGTTGCAATTGTTGCTGGCTCACCCAAAGTCCGATCCGCGACAGTCACACCCATACCACGACGACGCAGCACCACCAATACCAACACCACCAACACCTCACCCAAGCCCGGAACGCCCAACGGCCTGGGCGCTCAACGTTCAGCGGCCACATCCCCCTTTGAGATGTGCAGCGATCTGGCGAACGGCAGCGGCAAACCCGCCAGCTATGCACAGCCAGACAAGGCCGAGGAGGCATATCAGATGCAGGCCTTCCATTTGGCGCCTGCCGATGCCGATGCTGAGGGCTTGTTTGCCCCAGCACTCGTCTATTTGCCGGTGCGAGTGCGTGCCTCCGAGTCGACAACATTCAGCTTTAGGCTGACACCAGCCTAAATGAGTCCATAGATCGGACTCAGAACCCGACAAACACAATTCAACACACAACACTCAAGTGTTGCCAGCGGATGTAAGTTAAATTCCATTAGTTTTGTTTTAGAACCATTTACCATATTTATAGCTCAATTACAAGTCGAAAATCGGTGGCCTAATCAGAAGATTATTCAATCAAAATAGTGCATCATAAAAAAAAACCTTTAAAAAATGACTATATTTTTAACCGTTTTAAATTTGTATACAATTTAAAACTATGAACTTTTTTATTAAAAAAAAAGTATTTTTTAAAAAGGTTAATCATTTAAAAAAAAAATGTATGCTTTATTAATGGATTAATCTGATGATTAAGTGTCACATTGAGCTATAAATCGAAAACGACAACTGGCCACAGTGCTGGCCAGCAATAATCGTCCACAGTCCCCCCCAAAAACCCGTTAACCGACAAGAAGACAAGACAAAATAGTGGAACTACAAAAGACTGAGTGCGCATATTAGTTGAGCTCATTAAAGTAAAGTAAAGTAAAGTTTATATACAAAAATACAAAAAAAAAAAATAACTATAGCTACAGCAAACTGCAGACGCTTCTACGAATCTGTCAGTTTGTGGCATACATATATAGTTGAGAAGAGAATGCGTTTTGTGTATAACATGGAACCCGATACTAACTAAAACATCAAACGAATATTAATAAACTAACAATAACAAGTCCGTTTCAGCTGGCAACACTGTGTGCTAAAACAACAAAAAAAAAAAAAAAAACAAACATATTTTTTATAAATCCATAACAGATAAACATGAACATGAAGGAAAAGCATGAAAAATGAATAACATTAAACATTGCATAACATACCATAAAATACATAAATCTATATCTCTAGTGATTAATATCAAAGTTCCTATGCGTAATAGTAATTTTTAAAAAGCCATTATCGTATCGTAATCGGGAAGGGAAACGAGGTAAATTAGTCAAAAAGAAAATTTAAATACGTACATAATACATAAGTCGCAAAGCATGGCAATGTCAGAATGAGAGAGATGGGGAGAGGGTGAGAGGGAGTCAGCAGGTCGGACTTTAGGCGTGTGGGATATAGCGGATATATACATACATATATAACCAAACATATATCGTAGTTACCATAGCCATGCAGATTAAAATTTTCAAAACATACATGGCTGGGATTTGGGATAATATAGTAGTGCTAACTTATAGTTATACCTACCAAGCTTCAGCATATAAAGGAGAAAATTTAATGCACAAATTTGCTCAAAATCAAAAATTTAGCGAAACGTTTCGCGAAAGTAGTAAAAATCCAAAAATGAGAACGGTGTAGAGCTAAGTAAAAAAAAAACAAGTTTTAAAGATGGGTATGTTTATATTGAAATCAGTTCCATAGAAACACATTCTTAAGCTAAACACTGTAGATAATTATGAGTATTTACTAATTCTTCTATTTCTGCTCTAACTTCAAATTTTAATTTCACACTTAGAACAACTACTAAAAACTACTTTCAAGCGAATATTATCTTTCTATAGCCTACTACATTCCTAAGTATTCTGTTTCGCATATTTATTACGTAGTATACCCTATGCCAAAACACACACACACACACACACACATACTAACTGTACATAGAGCGCAAAGAATTATTAAAAAGAAAATGCACCCATAGAGGGACTATTTGATGTAGTACTTAATAGAACCGATACAGTGTGAGAAAAATGAATAAAATGGCGCCAGTAAAGGTTTTTTTTGTTGTAAGCAGGCAAACACGAACAACTCAGGGCAAAAGTACAAAATGTACTTTTTAAATACTAAAAAAAAACTTAAAAAATAACTAAAATATAAATAAATATAAAAGATTTAATGAAAGTAAAAACAAGTGAAACATATATAAATGCTACCTCAGACGGACTTGAAAACAATAATTTAAATAAATGAATTTATGAATAATGAACATTTATGCTTATAAACTTTAAACTGCAACTTATAGAGCAGAAGTAAATGAAATTTTTAGTGAATTTACCTCAAAGAAACCAACACTAAAAAAACCCATACACAAGAAACAAAAAAACCAAAAAGACAGCGAAAACGCACAACAATTTATATTGATTAGCCTTTAGTTAAAAGTATTTATTATTTAGTTTTAATTGTAAGTGGAACATTCCAAACGAAAAAAACAAAAATATGAAAATAATGAAAAAACGCATTCCCAAAACGCACATAAAAACTGACCAAAATTACGAAGCTAGTCGTAAAACTAAGCACAAAAATTCAATCTAGTCAAAGTTTGGGAATAGCTGAAATGGCCTGGCCGTTACAGCACCCCCACCTTATAGATGATATAGTACTACATATACAAGCACAACTACAATATTATAAACGGGCTAGCTGACTTTTCAGTTTCTTGCACATTTTTGTACATTATTTTGTAGTATTTAAGGCGTTTGTTCTTTACAAAAATGTGTGGCTGAAAAGAGGGTTAGCCTGTGAGATAAAAAAATAAAATAATAAATAAATAAATAACAACATCAAATAAAAGTAATAATCGATCAAAATATGCCACAGTTAAGCAGCGACGTAAATATTGCTATTTTTAATTTTATTTTTTAAAAACGTGTGTTTTTTAAAATGCTGCGTGCCTTTTAGCATATTTCGTCGCTGTTAAACACTTAAACCAATGACAACAAAAAAATAGGATAAACGAAAAATAAATACAAATAAAATAACTATATAATAAATAGCTTATAATTTTTCATTTACAATTAAACGTAATTATTTTTATAATTTAATTCAAATCTTATTTTGTATTGTATATATTAATAAACACATGTATTTGTTAAACTTCAAATTTTATTTATTTACTTTCTTCATTTCCAATCGATTGACTGCCCAAGCCTCAAGACCCGAAGCGTGCCAGAATTGAGACCCGGGTGTGAAATACCATTTACCGCAAACCCAAACGACTTTTTAATCTTATCGCAGCCCTTAAAAAAAACTGTCATTGATTGCCTTCAATTGACTCTCAGACACGCAATTGCAGACCTTTTTTTTATGTGTACTTTAAAGAACTGAGATTTCGTATAGGGGTCCCCTTACTTTCAACTTATGCCGGCTGAACGCCTTTGAGAACAAATTATTAAATTGAGTTTTGATTAAATTTTCGGAGCACAATTTGTCAACAATGCGACGCCCAGTTGAGAACATGTTAATGCATTTTTAAAAAATATTTAACATCTGCTGTATCGAATCCAAGTCTGAGTTTCAGTTTGAGTGCGGCTTGTTATCAATGTTGCCACAGGCAAACAACTAAAAACGGCACCCTCATAAAAAGTGAGTTTTGTTTCCGGCACAACCCCCACGCAAATGCTGATTAGTCTGTTTGCTTAAAAAATACCCTCCAAATGATTAGTGAAAAAAAAAAACCAAAAAGCAGAAATGCGATAACCAGAAAAAAATGAATAATATAAAAATAGAAAAAAAAAAGTAGAAAGGAAAAACTCAGCACGGTCAAATGCAGCCGCTGTGAGGGTCAAGCATAGAATTTTCCATAGAAAATTCAAATTATGCAGCTGTCGGTGCTGCTGGTAGTAAAAAACCAAACAAAACCATATAAATCTTCAAGCTGCACAGAAAGTGATTAAAAATGTGCATACACTTCGAAAAACGTAAATTACTTCATTTTTTAGTCTTTCACCAGACTTAAATTTTTTCCAGTAATTACAAACTTCCTTACTTTTTCTATATCTTTAGATACACATTGACCCAAATCGGTATTTATTTTGTTATGCAAAGCTAATTTCCGATCTAGATTTTTAATATTATAGTTTATTAGCTATTAACTTAACATTGCCAGATATTTTCGCTAAGTGTATGTGCCCCGTGTCCGGCTGATGCTAACCCTCGTCGGTTGGTGATTTTGTCTGGTAATTATTTGTCACGTGTCCAATGCAAATTTCATCTCATTGATTACGAACAGGACATTTGATACTCTCACTGGCTGCTGCAATTAAAGATACAACTATTGAGTACATACTTTCTATAAATATTAGTTATCCACGGTTGCGTGGCAACACTGCAACCCTCAAGGAAGTCTGCCAATTGTGCACCCTCCTCCCTCATCTCTCTCTCTCTCTTTCCATGCAAATTGTGTGCTGCCTGCCTTTTTTCCTATATTTTCTATTGAATTTTTATGGCAATTTATAATGGACTGGCATTTGGCATTGTCCTCGTAATCCTGGGCCAACAACATTTTTACGGCAAACAATTGCCAAAAAGTTGTCCGTGTGTAACAGCGGGGCGACTCGCTTCCGTCGGGGGGTGCTGCCACAATTTGCATGTTTAAAAATGTGTGTGTGTTTGTGTGCAGTAGAAAATGCAATATAACTGCAAAAATATGTGTAAAATGAAAAATGCAATTTACTTGACATCGCGACGGGTCTCGTGACGTTATTTCCAAGGGTGTTTCAGCACAGCAACCCCCCTCTCAGGCCAACTCCCCTTTCCAATGCTCGCTGCGATTATGCAATGTGATTTCTGGCAAAAATATTCTGCACCATTTGCCAAATTCTGTATGCAAATTTAAGCGTTGCAGCCATTAAACGAAATAACATTATTACAAATCTACCAATTTCAATATCGAATATTGAGGGACGGCTTGGGCATATTTATCTTTTTTTCTATTTAATTTATTAATATTTCTTTTACATCACGAATTCAGTTTTCATACACAAAGAGCGCACAAATCAAAATTGACAAAAATAACATTAAAAATATTATACATATATACATATATATATATATAGAGAGAGTATATGTGTAAGTATATATACATACTTACATATGTAAAAGTTAAGTAAACAATTTTACAAAGAACTTGCAACGTACCTTTAAATGAGCATAAATCAAAATTTTGGCCGCAGACACAAAAAAAAAGTCTGTTGTGCTGGAGAAATCTCAAAAACATTTTATTAGGCTTAAGTAAACACACAAAAACACAAAACAAAAAAAATACAAAAAACAAATCAAAACGAGATCAAAATCAAAATTCTTAATAGCATTTAGTTGTAAGCAAAAATTTGCATTGAAAATTTATTATTAAAACGATGTTGAGTTAAGAAGGAGACGAGCATGGAATCAAAAAGAAAAACCACGAGCAAAAATCAAAAAATTATATTAAATATGAAAATCAAAACAAACAATTTATTTTGCAATTGGCAAATATACATATATATATATATGATATAAATATATATTATATTTAACATTTTACTCTTCAGAAAAAAAAACTTTGTTATTATGTAAAACTATGTGTGAAGAATCAAAAACATAAAAGTAATTATTTATATTATTATATGTAATGTGTAACAAAAAAAGAGAACTAACTATGTATGATCAAAGAGCCAGAATCAAAAGCAGTAATAACTGCAAAAACAAAACAAAAACGTCCCCCAATCCCCCAACCCTAACCCACTCCTAGTCCTCCCACCATTTCTCATTTGATTATAAGCGAGCATTTATCAAAAATTGTATGTGTTTTAATGATTATATTAAATATATATACAACCATATACATATATATATTGTATGAATTTAAACCATTAAATATAACAAAAATCACAAAAATGTATTAATGTAAACAATTCCGAACGTGTCATCATCTCTTCTTATAACAGTTTTTGGGTTTTTTTTTCCTTTGATTTTCCGCCTTAGTTTTCTTTTAGCCAACTTCTAAGCCGATTGTGTGGCCCTTGAGACGAAACGCGTCCTTCACTGCCACTGGTCGTGGTGTGTGGGCAACTTTTCCGAATTTTGACATTTACTTTCAGTAAGCCATGTGTGTATATATCGGAGCAGTCGAACAACTTTCCACCACCCGGCTGGGGCATGTGCCAGCTGCCTCCCCCAAAAACCAGTACTCGATTTTTGCGAAATCAGAGTATGTCAATATTTGTATTACATGTGAGGATGTCTTATCAATAATTTTTATAAAGAATGCGAAACATTTGGCCGGAGGCTGAAAGCGTAAAAGAATTGGAATTCGCTTGTGCTTGGGGTGTGGCTGGCGCGTGCATGTGACAGTTCCAGTTCCAGTTCCATAGTTTGATGGGCTTCCTGTCGCCCCACACCTTTTTCACTTGAAAGGCTGTTGATAATTTTGCCCAGATCGGAGTGGGGGAACATATATATATATATATATATACATTTAAACATATACTTGGACAAGAAATACTTGTATGTCATGTGTAATATGTAGAAACAGCCACATTTCGAGCTCTTTTTCTTTTCTTTTAGCCAGGAAAGGGGGCGTCACTCAAGCTGTTTTTGTTTATTTTGCTTATTGCTTTCACCATCAACACTTGGTGGCTATCTTTACTCCAGGGATACAACGTCATAATGAGCTAGCTGTCCTGGCTAAGTGCCGTCTTTGCTACGAGCACCGCTCCTTGTGTCCTTTTGACAGCTCTGTTCATTAACTCAAAAAATATAAAAAACACCAATCGAAAAAAACAACAAGTTGAAAATTAGTTTATAATCGATTTTACAATCACGAACGCAGCCAAACAACAAATTATACACCACCCAAAAAAAAAACACACAAGTAATGCGGTTCCGCACCAATCAAATTTACTCTATATACAGTTATATTTTTTTTTCATATATATGTGTGTTTGTGTGTGTATATAATTTGGACTCTCAATTAAATTGTGCAGGCGGAGGCGAAATACAACGGCAACGAAAACAATTTTGTCACCATATGCTTTGGCACCATTTTCGAATGTCGTCGCTCCTATGCCCTGTAAAATAATAAATAAAGGGGTATATGCGACCAGTTGTAATTATTTGTATATTTGTATATAACAAAAAGGAAACTGCAAAACATGTTTGCTTGTCTTTCTACAGCGTATTTTGTCGTCTAGACAATATAACTGTTTTACAGCTGTTGCCTCGTCGCAATCCTTGGTTGGTCGTGTCAAAAACCCACAGAGCTCGCCAGGCACCCAGCAACAACAACAACAACATTAACATTAACAACAACAACAAAAACGAACTTTAATAATTTAACTTATTATGGATTTTTGTTCGGAAAATATTTTAGTTTGTGTTTCCTTTTTTTTCTCATTTTCCACTGGGGGTGGAAATTTTAGGTTTTTTTTCATGTTTTGTATTTCGTCGGCATATGCACATTATTGCCCAAATGTGGCAATTTAAATAAATGACGCAAATGTCACGCACTGAGCAGAAGGAACAGCATTAATAAACAGGGACAGAGGTGCCGAAAAGCGGGGGGTGGAAAAGTTCTACTAATGAGTTTTAAGAAAGCGATGCACTTAAAAAAAATGTTTTGTTTATGAAAGAAAATTTTTGGGCTGAGTTTTAATGCTCTTTTTTCTATGGAGAAAGTAGAAAACGCGGGGAATGTTAATTGCTGAACTAATGGAGGCAATCGGTATATATTAGAAGATCTACAGCATCCTAGGATACATCCATGATATTAATATTAAATCACCTAAAGGAAAAGGCTAAGCAATGAAAGGTAAGAAGAAGGATACAACAATGAAAATGCAGGTAATGTTTTAGTTGATCCAAGCTTCTCATATTTAAGCATAAAATTATATACAAAAAATCTATAATATAAAAATGTTAAGTATAACTTATTTATATTTCATTGAATTTTAAAAGCAGAATGATGGAGATTATACTTATCAACTGGATGACTCTAATTAGCTGCAACACATCTCATTTGCAACTTATCATCAACTTTAGATCATCAGTGTCTTCATCAGTCTGATTAGTACACATTTGTAATGATAAGTATTTTCAATCTCAGACACATACATATACAAATGTACAGTTCTACTGTTTTAGTATTATTATTATTATTATTATTATTATTATTATTATATTACAGGAGAAGCAGCGTCAGCATTTTATTAAGTACGGACGCGCAACTTTCAGTTTCCAATCTAAGAAACAAAGCATAGGAAACCGAAGCAAGGCCATCAAACTAAACTGGGATTTAGCTCAGTTTGTTGCGTTTTGAGATTTTGCTCCTTTCCCTTTCAATCCGATACAAACACACACACACACACAAAGAGAGTGAGAGAGAGAGATGGGGAACGGGGCATGTTGACCGGGCGTTGATGAGCGTTGGTCAAAGCCAGGCACAAAACTGCCCCGAGGTAAACACAAACACACACTCATCCACAATAGCACACACACTCACACACACACACACACTTAAGCATCTACATATCTTCAAACATGTATGGTTACGCAGCAGCAGCTGAGGTAATGGACTGGCTTGTGGAGGGGCGTTGAGTTTGTGTAGGGGGAGGGAAGCAACAAGATGGCAGCAGCACATTTTGTATGAAAGTTGAGAGAAAAATAAGAGAAAAATTGTAATTTTCATCAAAACACAACAAAAAAAAATTGACGGAGGGAAACTTTCTTTTTATTTTATTCTTGTTTGACCTTAAAGGAAAATTGGCAAAAATGCGATGGAGAAATACAACAACTTTGAGATATCCTAGAGCTAAAAATAGAGATTTTTAAAAGGTGTACATTTTTTACTAGTTTTGTTATATTTTCTACAGAATATTTTATAAATAAATGTATCAATATAATAAAAATGAATCAATGCTTAAAAGGTTTTTTTACATTTATTGAAATAACTCTAATAAGCCCAAATTACTCTATGAAACAGGGTATAATGGGTAGTTTAGGCCTGCCTCCATTTATGCGTAAGTGTGTGTGTGTGTGTGCGTGTGTGCTGACCACAACCGTGCAAACATATATGAGTGTGCTTGTGTGTGTGTGAGTAATACGGCTATCGAAAAATTCCAAAATAAAAAGAAAAATTTAACGCAAAGGCAAAAGGCAAAATTTTTCGGTGGGGAGTCGCTTGTAAGGATACTCAAGGATGCTGTTACTACTCCGGCTGCTGCTGCTGCTGTTGCTCCTGCCTGTTGTAAGCTAGCTTCTCCAATTTCAGACTCATGACGCCGTCGCCCTTTCAGATGAGGGTGTCCATAGTTGCTGTTGTTGTTGGTGTTCTTTGGGTGCGTGTGTTTTTGTGCTAGGCAGCAGAGGGTGAAGCGACGGATGCTAAAGTGAAAAGTAGTAAATTGAACATTTTTTTTTCTCCTTCTCGTTGGCTTTCGCTGGAGCAGCATCGGCTTGGGAGGGGAGTTGGCAGGATGGTGTACGGTGTACGGTGTACGGTGTACGGTGGGTTTCCATTGGGCACTTTTGGACACTGTGTGTGTGTGTGTGTTGTGTGTTTTTCTCGTTTTTATATTTTGTGGGTAATTTGTACTTTTCTGCGTTCAGCACTTTTGCAGTTGTTGCTGCCGCTTTCTTTACTTTCTTTTCACTTTCATTTGTGTTTTATTTTACGGCATCTATATGTGCCTGTATGTGTGTGCCTGTATGTGTGTGTGTGCGTGTGTGTGTTTATGTACTTGTTGTAGTTTCTTCTGCTGGAACGCCTCGCATGTGGGGAGCCTTTCTTATTTATCGCTTTTCAAATTAAAGTTGAGCGTTGGTGGGCAGCAAATGGAAAACCTGCCAAATTATTTATGGCAATAAATATGAAATTCGATTAATTAGAATGGCCAAAAATCAATCGCAGTAGATAAAATATATGACAAAAAAAAAAGTAGCTGTGAAAATGAAAATGTCAAGATTGAAGCAAACAGGAGCACACAAAGAGACAAAGAAACAAATTGCCTTTATTATTATTATTGATCAAGTAAATAATAGCCACAAATTAATATTTATTTTTAAAAGCGCTGATATGTATGCTACATTTATTTCTACATCTAATTTGCGTTCTAAATCACAGTTTAATTAATCAAATAATCAATACAAACTAAACGCTAGTTTAGACTCTGACCAAAAAAAATAGTGGTCCTACCTCCGCCACCCCTCTCCCATCTGTCGCCATCGTAACAATTTCAGTTCTACCTCGTAAGTAGTTCAATTTCAATGACAGCAGTAAAATTTCGATAGAAAACCAAACAAAAAAAAAAAAAAACAGCAATGGATAAACAAAATTAATTAATTTATGCGAACAGCGCCAGTCGGTATTTTCCATGGCAATACACACACACACAGACACAAACACAATCTCGCACACACATACACACACACACACACACATACAACAGCTACAATCTATGGCTAGAATTTCTTTCCAATTTCAACGTCATCGTCCAACATTTTGTCCCAATTTCGTCCACGCTGCCTTAATTGTTGTTGTTGTTGCTGCTGTTGTTGTTGCTGTTGTTGTTGTTCTTGTTGTCAACAACAGCAACAAGGACTCATTACAAAAACATAATAACAAAATAAATATTGAAAGAAATGGCATAAAATTATAAAAGCCTCGCGTCGGGAAAAACAAAATAAGCAACGAAACTTGACAGCAACAGCCTGAGCTTCCCCCCCCCCCCCCACCCCTCTTACCCATTAACCCAAGCCCCTTCTCTAGACCATCCCAAATTTAATGCCACAAAACTCGAAAGTGTGGCGCCCCCAATGCGCCAATAAATTTCATGCACTATCACACGGACACACACACACACACACGCACAAACTTTTACAGCTACAGCTACGGATATAGAAGTGCGTAAGTAAGCCGCTTATAAGTGTGCGAGTGTGTGTGTGTGTGTGTGTGTGCGAGTGTGTGTGGTCAAAGCCTTTGTGTTGAGTTTATATTAAATAAGTAAAAAAAAAAATAGTAAAGAAAGGGGCGAAATAAACAATCAGCCGTCGACCAACTGGCCAAAAACACGTACCCCGCACTTTGCCCCCCTCTCCCTGCCCTAAGTCACTGCAGACTTTTATTTTTATCTCTTGAATGTGGATGACAAACAGCAGCAGCACATCAATAACGGATAGCAGCAACCAAACTGAGATATATTTGCCCAGATACTTTAACACACACACGCACACTCACGCACACACATAGATCGCATCTATTGGCTTTCAAGTTTTTTTTTCTCTCAGTGACAGCCTTGAGAATATATCTGAATTTACAAGCTTTCAGTGTCAAAATATTTGTAAAACTTGAAGCGAAGTCAAAAAGCTGCAGGGGAAAATATTTGAGAGTGTAAGATTTCCTTAAAGATTTCCTTAAAGATTTCCTTAAGTTATCAACAGAATTGCTTATTATATGGATTATTGAAGAATCCTGTAAATTTATGACAACTGGATCTGGCTTCAAAGTCTCTGCAAAAATGGTTTCTTTTGTGATGGGTTAAAAAATATAATTCTATCTTACCAATTTGCAACTACTTATATCAGAATTAATTCCCTTCATTCTTATTGTTTGAGATTTTAGTATAGACTTATTCCTTTCATTTAATTTCCTTCTATTTTAAACCAAATTAAAATTGGCATTTATCCAATATATTTTTATCGATTGAAAGATGAGTTTTGTATAAAAATCTTTCCTTTTAACAATTTCTATATTTACCTTAAAATTTAAACAAAAAAAACTATCAACATCAGACTACTTTATCATATTTTTTTTTTTGAGTAGAACAATTGTTTTTTTTTTCTAATTTATATAGAAACTTAGAAGTCGCCTGACTTCAATCTACAAATTGGCATGCCTAGAATACTGATTCTTTGTTGCTGTTTTTTGTTGTTAATTGTTTAATTAATCGGTCTGATTTACAGTAATCATATCTAACGAACCATTTCATAAGTTCGGCTTATCGAGTTCATTCCATTTATTTGGCTCATTTTGAGCGTTGCTTCCCCTAATTTCACATTTGAAATCTCATTTATTGAAATGCTGCTTGCAACAGCAACAGAAGCAACACAGTAACAAAAACGGCGACCAGCATTTTAGACAAGAAACTTCCCTACTTTTTCCACTTCCACTTCCACATTTTCCACATCCTTTGTTGCAGTTTTGCGACAGTTTTCGCAGTTAAGAGGATTATTGCCAGGCACGTCTTTTGTATACATTTTGTTGTTGTTACCATTTTTGTCACCGTCTGCGCCAATTTATTGAAAAATACCAATTTCTTTTTTTGGAAATTCGCATAGTTTTTGTTTACTTTCTATGCAGTTTCATTTTTTGTTGTTGTTGTTATTTTTTTGGGTTCTTTCTTTGTATTTTTGCACCCATTTTTTGTGTCGCCTGTCAGGCGCATTAGCGTCCTTCGCGATATTAAATCCGGTGCAACGTGGACTACGCTTCCGATTGACATTGACCCACGCGTGTCGGGGTCGCTCATCGGGGTTGGCAACGCTCATTAATGGGTTCAGTTAATGTGTCACAACCCCTTCATCGCCAAAGCGCACCCTAACCCCATTCACCCCTTCCACTAGATTAATTTCACAAACAAAAAAAAAAAAAATTTAATTTTCCTCTAAAAAATTCGCAAAATTTTTTTGTCTAAAAAAAAATGTAATTTATTAATTTTGCATGGTCGTGCGACAGTTCACTGTTCGTTGATCCTTTATTTGCACAATGCAGCGGCGGCATTTGGATGACCCTTTTTTTTTATATTTGTGCACCCCAACCCCTAACCCCGGACCTTTTGATGGCTTTTCACTATTATTTTTTAGCGTAAAATGTCAAGAAAAACTTTAGATAATTTTTTGCCTGAAAAATGTTGGCAATTTGGTGCGCTTAATGCGAAATTTTCCAGGCAGAAGGGTTACAACCCTTTGCCACAGATCACTGAATATCGATGCCCCCTTTTTGTGATTTTGGGCACATGGCGATTCGTTAGCTCAAAAGTAATTTTTGGATTTTGGATGACCCCTTTTTGGGCCAGCATTTTACACATTTTCAACAGCAAAACTGCTGCTGCACAATTAATTTACAACCCTTTTGCACCATTCGCTCGTCTAAGACTATAAAGTGTGCCTAGAATCCTGCATTTCCTTTGACACATTTTGGGGCATGTGACAATCGTGCGATTCGCACGCGTTTGGATTTCAATTTCGAATTTTCGTTTTTGATATCGGTTTGCAGTTGCAGCTGCCAGAATCGAACAATGAATGATGAACGGGCAGCGGAGTGGGAAGAGGAGGGTTTTAAAAATATAAACGAGCCGTATCTCTCGCTACACACACACTCACGCACACACACGCACACACATGTGTGTAACTGTGTCTTCGTTTTTTATGTTTACTTATTCGATTTTGATATTATTGGCGTGTGTGTTTGTCCAGCGGATTAGGGGCTTATTTCGGGATCGGGTTGCACTATTTCCCATAAAAAGATAAGAAAAAACTGTTGTTTTTTATTTTCCGTTTATTTATTTTTTCCTATAGAAATTGACTTTTTTATTGTTGTCATTTTTTGCCGTTTGGGGTTGCTGGCTTGTAATTTATGACTTTTCAATCAAGACACGTGCCAAAGACAGACAAACACACTTTGCCAATGCATCGGAAATATGCTGGCAACTGGGCTAACAATATACAATACATATTGTTAACAATTTAGGATTGAAAGTCAACCTTTTTTCTTCTTCGGGATGATCAGAAATACTTTTATTTTGAAAGAACGTAAAAATCAAATGAAAATATGCATTTCTTAAGAAGCGCTTTTATTATGAATTTCAAATCAGAAATAAAATAAAATCTTAATTAAGATGCCAAATTATGACTAAAAATTGGTTGCTTATTAAAGTCGAACACATTTGTTAACAATTTCTTAATAAAAGTCAAAATTCCTTTTTCTTCGAGATGCCAAAATTGTTGTTCTTATAAAAATCATGCCAGTTTTTCTAGGAAATAGGTGTCGTTTTGACAAAGTTTAAATTAAAATAGCAAGAAAACGTTCTATAAACGTTCTATATAAATCGGAGCCGTCTCCTTTACACAAACTATACCTTTTAAAGGAATATACAGTTATAAAATAATAATAATATTTCAATTTCGCACTGCAACCAATTGTGTTCTTTATATATTAATGTGGCAACGCTACTAGTCGCAACACAGTGCAAGCGCCATCTGTTGCCTAATAAAGTAATATCCTGGTGCAGAACCATAATATAACACATTTTGATTTCACTTGCAGTGTATAGATGGCGCTATAAGCTTACAACGCCACCTTTATTTCAATTAATATGTATATTCGAAGTCGCCATCAATCGAATTTCGACAACCGAATTTCGATAATGAAATTTCTCCGTTTTCGATAATTGCGCTGAACTCGATACTTAATTACAGTCAGCGCAGGAAGAGGAAATGATACAGCAAGCAGAGACAAATAAAATAACAGCCACTGTTGCAACACTGCTATGAATGTTGATAACATTGCTACAAATTTTAAATAATTATAAAGTTAACTGAACAGAAATTAATTGATTTTCTTTTCTTTTTTTTTAATAGTTGTCAATTTTGTTAAGATCTTTATTTGTCATATATTGAATTTTTTCCCCAATTGCTGTGCTGTGTCCTTTATGCAACACTTGCACTGAGTATAACAACAGCGAAATCAGCGCACAAATTTCTCAGTGAGTTTCTGTTTGCTTGTGTGTTTTTTTGTTGTTGTTGTTGTATGTTGGTTGTTGCGTCGTTTGCTGTTGACCTAAATTCCATTTAAGTAATCTTTAGTGATAAGCGGAAGTGCATGTACTAAATACAAAAAATTAGAAATGTGTCTCCGCACGTTTGTGTGTGTCGATGTGTGTGTGTTGATGTGTGTGTGTGCGTGTGTGGAAATAAGGAAAAACTATGCTGCCAGCTACGGCGTAATTAGAGCTTTTTTGATGTTTAATTAAGAATGTATTTGCGCAGCAAAGCAACCACAAATCTGCCTCTCAATGAATGCGAATGCTGTTGTACTATGAATGAATATGAGTATATTATGAATGTATGTGTTATATGTGTTATATGCTATATGCTATATATGGATGCTAAACACACAAACACACACACAGATACTTACTTAAATAAATGGTATAGTAGAGAGGTCAGTAGTAGTTTCTCAATCTGAAATAAAATATGAATTGTGTATATGAATGGATCGAATGGATCAAATGAATGAATGAATGAATGCGAGTTGATACCGCCTACGCTGATTGGGGGCAAGGTGGCAGGCGGGTGTAAAACTGGGCAATATTTCTGACTCTGCCTCTGCCTCTGCCTCTGCCTCTGAATCTATATATGCATGCCGGATCAGGCCCGTTGCCATGTCAGGCCATATATATATATATATATATATATATATATATATATGTGCATGCTACATACAAGTCCAAATACGAATACAAATACACATAACCGGAAATGAGTTAGTTGAACTTCCGTCTTGGAGCGACTCTGTTGTTGCTGTTGTTGCTCTTGCTGTGGCTGTTGCTGTTGCTGTGGCTGTGGCTGCCACTGGCCTGGAATATTTTTTATATACGCGACAATAATTTGCACAGTCACACATACAACCGGGTGAGGAAGACAGACGACGGACATCCGATGAGGCCTCAAAACCAAAACGGTGCACTATGGAAGCAAAATGTGCAGCTTGTGCGTGCCACAAGAACATTTCCTTGAAATTGCCAAAAATATGCATTTACTTTTAATATAGAATAAATTAAAAAATAGTTGGCAGAAGCTAAAATATTATAAATAATATACTCAATATTCTGAAAGTATCTTTGGGATTATTTTTCTAAGAGTAAAATGAAAACAAATTAAAAGAATATACAAATCATATATATGCATTCATAATTATATCTTTGGGTAATTAAATAAATTCTCAAGACTTGACATAAGCTTGATCTTTAAAGATAGATTTCTTGAATGTATTCTGTACATTTCCTTGGAGATAGAATGAAATATTTTAAATACTATACTTAATGAGACCTCGAGATTATTTTTGATAGAGTAAAAGGAGAAAATATTAAAATATATCATCATTATATATCTAACCGTAGTTAGATATTTTATTCATCAAAACCGATCATTTTGTTCCACAGTGCAAGTGGAAGCAACTGGAGAACGTTGCTTGACAGTTATGCTGCTTACAGTTATGAATACGATTATATATATATATATGTATATATATATACATAAATACGTACACACTTTTATGAAGATGACCTTAAGACAACTACCTGAATTATTAGTGGAGAAATACGCATTTATTCGCATATCCACTTAATTGAATCTAATAAACATATAATATATAATATAATTACAACTATGCTTTAAATAAGAGGATCAAATATTATATAAAGAATTGCTTGAATTGTGCATATATAAAAATATTATTTACCTCTCTTGAAATTCTTTTCAATTTGTATCTAACAGATACGCATAATTGAAAGCGTATTTTAAATAACTATTGATTAACGGGACTTATCGGGTTATGTAAGAAGATAATAATAATGTGGCTTTATTCATTTGTGTTTCCCTCATAATATCAAAAAATCATTTGATTTGGGTTATCGGAAAGAAGATCAATAGATCCTCCCAGCCCCTAGCCTATTTTTTCGTTGTTCGATTTGGGGTGGAAATTGAGTTTGATTTGGATGTGAGCTGAAGTGGATATCCAGCTGATTGGGTAATAGATGACTGAATGGATATCTGGCTGTCTGGTGAAAGTGCTGCACTTTTAACACATGGCTATGGGCCACCATTATGAACAGTATCAAATATGCAACACGCACTCGGTGTGGGCTGGGGGAGGGGTGACTCAGAGTCAAAGAAGTCGGGCAACAAATCAAGCAATTTACATTTCGTGCACTTTTTGCCCAATGTGAAAATATGAAAAACGCTGGTAACCCGCATATATTTACTAAATATGTATCTATATCTTGACTGACACGGGAATGGGAACTGAAAACGGAGTTGTGTGTCGGCAGTTGGGAGTCGAATTGGATGGACTCTTCTGGGGGCTGTCAGTTTTCAAATTGGGTGAACAAAAGTTTTCAATTTCTAAATTAAAGATATGGGTAAATGAAATTCATAAAGCACCAACAAAAAAAATAACAAAATAACATGACGTACACAAAGCAACAACAACATGCATACTCATACATATAATTAGCCAATTACGAGTATCTAAACAGTGCCGAAATATACATACATACATACAGATAGACATACATAAATAGCAAAAGCAATCGTACATAAATTATACATGGACAAAAGGGGGCACTTAACAGTACGAGTACGAATACGAAGAAGAGTGTGAGTATGAGTATGAGTCTGAGTTTGAGAGCGAGTACAGTTATAGATACTTCGCTGAGTGCGCATGTGCACCATTCGTAGCCAGCCGGCACTTCCAGTTTAAGCTGCACACAATCACACAACACACACAAAGAGAGAGAGCGAGCGAGAGAGAGCTTTCAAAAAGGAGCCGATGTTTCTTACGCAATGGCGCATCAAGTTTAAGAGCGAAGCCAGCTTGCTACACTCAGGAAAATATATAAAGTTGCCAGCTTTCCTTTCAAAATACCAATTTATAATTGAAATCTTGAAAAAATAGATTAAGTGATTTACTTCTAATTCTGAATACTCATTCTGATATACTTAAACTGCTTGAGTTACAAAACTAACTTCTTTAGTTGAGTGCTTGAATCTGTTGTTAAATTTCAAGTGCTTGTAATGAGAATGTTTTACATGATTTACGAGTTTTTCTTGATTAACGTTCAATTCTAAAATCAAGCATAATTTATATTTACTTAAGAAAACTCAAGAAGGAAGCTTAAAGAAAAACTTGATTAATTTTTGTACCGGTTGCAGTTAAATTCTGAACAGCGTTTTTCTTCGGGTGTAGATAGAGCGACACAGAGAGAGAGAGGAATAGGGAGCTAGGCAAAGAGGGGATTGTTGGCTTTACAATGATCTCATTCCGTTGTTCTAGAACAAAAGCTCGACGCGTAACTTTGCCTGGCAACAAGAATCAGCAAATCGCTTCCCATATTCCCAATTGCTCACACGTGCGACGCTGCCATCTCCTTAAGACAGACAGTGAATGTAACTGGGGCAAACAGAGGGACGGAGGCAGCCACCCTGAACGCGATCCCTTTTTTTCATCGTACGGGGCTCACCCCAATTTCACACACATTTTACGAGCATTTGATGGCTGTGAAAATGTGCTTATGAATATGAATAGAAACCGCTGCTGCTGCTGCTTCTGCTTCTGCTGCTGGGAGACGACTACCTGAGGCCAACCTTTTGCCAATGTGGTATCTGCCCGCCCTATTTTCATTCTTTTTTAATGGCAACTTAATAAGTTGAATGAACACAGAGCACATTTGCCTCAGCTGCGGCCAAGTTTTTTTTTTTCTTTTTGGTTCGACAAAAAGCGCAATTTAATTAGTTGTCTGGGGTTGCCAGGATACATAAATACGAGTCGTAGATACATCTGCAAACAAAACGTGGCCAATTGAAGGCCAACTGCCTCAGCAACAGCTACCACAAAGTACAATAGGAAATGGCTAAAACTATTTCTGTGTGTGTGTGTGTGTGCACACATATATATACAAATGTAGAAGAAAGCGCAGCGACAGCGTCTCTGCTTATATTTGTATCTTTTCTCTTATGCCATGCAACTGTTGCTGTATCTGTAGCTTTAGCTGTGTGTATCTGTGTCTGTGAGTGTATCTTTAGCTGTATGTGTGTTTGCTGCTGCTGCTGGCGCTGGCCGCATTTGCGAAGCTTTATGCCACCAGACGCATTCCGATGCGGATCCGGGATTGTGAAATGTTTTCATTTCGAGACACATTTACTCAACGCTGTTTGTATCTATAACTGTATCTGTGTCTGTATCTGTGTTTGCATTAGTATCGGTATCGGTGGGTTTGTGTTTGTGTTGGCCTGCGCTTGTTTCTCTTTCCCCGGGCCACACTTCCCCCGATACGTGTTGCATGTTAATTATTATCGCGACCATTAATAAATACGGGAATTCGTCCGTTGAATCGGGAAGTTTCCACATCCATCCCAAAAATCTCATTCGGTTATTTTTAGCTTTTTTATTACAGCATTTCTTGAAACTATTATAAATATAGCTAAATTTACTATTTAGTATAAACCTAAAATCAAATTTAATTTAATTTTGTATTCATTTTCGAATATGCTTATATAATTTATATGTCGCATTTGTAGCAGTTCTCGAAGTAAGCAAATAAATGTGCCTCATAAAAACATGAACAGGTTTAATCAAATTTTAATCTTTGTCCGATTGAGTAATTTACTAATCACTTAGTGTTTAAATAAAATACATTTTTATTCAGATATTAAATTTACATATTTAAATTTACAATTTTAAACAGATTGAATTCTATTTGAATTATTTTTTATTTGCCTCGCAGTTTGGATTCCTGTGTGCTTTTATTGTTCTGTTGTTATCGTCATATCAATATTTGGCAGCTTGAACGACAAGTCTTGACAGCCATGATGATCTGATCTGATCTAATCCGATGCGATGCGATGCGATCCGATCATCACTTGGGCATTTAGAAAGTAGCCCGGAAATTGACATCCACACACGGCATATTTATGCTGATTAGCACCTATTGGGTTAGCTGTATGCCCAAAGCATGTGTCTGACTTATACGTATCAAGTGTGTGTGTGTGTGTATGTTAGGAAATAATCAATTGGTAAATATGTTTATCACGACTTGGGCCGCAACATGCATAGCTTTCCTTTCCATGCTCCACTTTGGTTATAGTCTAAAAATCCGACTTGAGTGTCGAGTCAAGTCGAATGGGATGCCGTTTCATGAATGAAAAACGCTGCTGCCGCAAGCCTTGTATGTGCATGTGTGTGTGTGTGTGAGTGTGTGCATGTGCACGTTAATCTGTGGGTAGACAACAACATACGCACATAAATATATATTTGTTTGTCGTTTACTTATCTGGCTGCCCCCGCCTGTGGCTTCTCTTATCATCGGTTGCCTTTTGTAATGCGCAAACAAAGCATAAAGCATAAATACCAAAACATCAAGTTGTTTAGATTCTGTCGTTGCCGCTGGCATGCTTGGAATGCGGTTCACCAAAAGCAATCTGGCGCCCAACTCCAACTCACCTTGAGCTCAACTAACTGACAACAAGTCGCTGTCAAAAATATGGAATAACGTACAAAAAAAAAAATGAAAAGAAAAATAACAATAATAATAAACGACAATCGGCGCTTACGCTACTCAGCTTGAATGTCGGACGAACGTTGGCGTTGGATTTAGCGTCGGCGTCTGCGTCGATGTAGGCATTTGGCTTTCGCTGCTTTGACCCACTATTCCAAAAGCTCATGACGCCTCGTATCCCTTCTCTCTCTTCGTTGCTTTGGACACTGCAAATCCAGTCACATTGTGGTGTACTTACCTATGTATATACACAATACACAGTTAAACGAATGTTTTGTACTCACCTTCAGCGCTCTGCCGACGGCAGCAGCAGCAACAACAGTTTTACTGGGAGGCTGTGCTGAGGCGGCATAAGTTCAAAGCTTTGTAACACCACACGAATCTGTCTGTGTGTGTGTATAGGGAACACAAAAAAAAACACCATTGGAATGTGGAATGTGGTATTCATTGACAAAATCAGCTTTCAAAATGATCTCACTTGTCTAAAAAACAGTCAAACCAAATCGAAAACCGGTTTCGTAGTCAAATCATAGAGTATTGATAGAAAGAGAGAGGCACATACACTTAGAGGGAGAGAGAGAGCACTTTTAATATTCCATTTTAGTTCGTTTTCCTTAAGTGTACACACATATGTAAAATACACATTTTTAAAATATTTCACCGTTTTCTCCGCACGTGCCTGAAACTGAGGCCCTGAGCCAAATTAAATAGTTAATTATGATTACAATGTGTGTCAAGTCGAAACTATCTACTGCCATTTAACACATTGCACCAAAAAATAACAGAAAAAAAACAATACCTTTTAAAGAGCGTAGCCTTAAAATTTTCACACGCGCAAAGCAAACGAAAAAAAAATTAAAAAAGAAAACAGAAAGAAATACGAGCAACAAAAAAAAGCTAGCGACTAAATTTGGGCAAGATCTTACGGTTTTTGGCTTTTTAATATAAATAGCACACAGAATAAGTGGCACAGAGTGAGGCACTGAAAAAATACAAACACGAATATTATCAAGTGTGTAGAATATAAAAAAAAAAATTGTAAATAGTTCAAACTTACCACAGCTGCTACAATCGATGTTTTTTTCCTTCCCCAAGACGCTTACTATTGAACATCGAAATTGAGGGGGAGTTCGCTAAATATAGACGGGGAGGGAGAAGAAATCAAAGGTGCGCATACTTTCAAGCTTTAAATATAGACAAATGGGTTCGTGGGCTGCGCATGCGCGCCGCTGTGTGTGTGTGAGGGAGTAAGCGTAATAGCGTGAGACAAGCGCCGACAACGCATTGGAATGCTGCTGGAATCAACAACAACAACAACAATCTTCATTTAACAGTCATTAATTTAGACGTCGTTCCAGCTGTTTGGCTAAGGGAGCGCCCGCTGTTGATGCTGCTCCCGCGAGATGATCACACGCTGCTCGTCGTCGGCACTGGGAAGCTGTGGGAAAGTATGTGCCGCAGCAGCAGCAAGCAGCTTCAGCGACGTCAACGGCGGCAGCATGAAATTGGGTCAACATTTTTTCATTCACTCTTTTTTGTTGTTATATTTCGACATATTTTGTGTATGTTTAGTTTTTAGTGTTTTTTTTATTTTGTTTCTTTTTTTTTGTGTGTGCCTGCCATTTTTTATTAACACAAAACTTTCTATTGAGCGAATAGCAGCAATACATACAACAAACACACAAAAATCTTTTTTCTCTTCTTTCTGCTTTTTGTAACAGAGAGTGCCACACACGAACTTCAGCAGACCGTAGCATTTACCGTAAAGTTTTTATATAACACATTTTTATGGCCTCGTCGTGGCTTAATCAGGAATTGCCACCCCGACAATATAAATATACTTTTTAATTGACATTTATTGTTCAGTCTGCATTAAATAAAAATAAAAATATAGAAAAAACAGCAGAGCAGAATTTTTATCTCCCACAGACTTCCAGCTGAATTCACATGACTGCACGCAGCGTTTCGATATCGATAGAACTGCGACGCCGATAGGCGAGACGATAACGGCGACAGCATTCCTCAACTCGTTGCCGTTACAGACGGCGACCACCGCCAACGTTTTCGTTGCTGCCGCCTGCCTGGCGTTCTTCGGCCTTTTTTCGCTGACATTATTGCTTTTAAAATAACAACAACAAGAACTAAAAACGGGATCAGCTTGCCGCTGTCCGTTAGGCCACTACTGCATGTGTGTGTAAATAGACTGAAAGAGGGAGGGAGCGAGAAAGCGCATTCAATTGCGCTCCCTTTTTACCCTTTAGCAGCTGCCCACTTGGACTTTGGCGTCTCTGTCCCTGCTATGTCTGCTTTCGACGGCGATAATTTTGCTTCGGCTGCCTTTTTACTTTAACGTTCGCCCTCTCTCGTCTTGCTGTTCTTCTTAAGAAACGGTTTTGGTGGCGGTCTTAGTTCTGGTTCTGCTTGCCTGCCCTGTGTGTGTTGTTCTTGTTCTTGTTCCTGTTGCTTTTGCTCTCTCTTTCTCTCTCTCTCTCTGTCGCTGTTTTCTGCCAGCCCGCATTCTATGCTGGTGGTTGACTTTTCTTCGTTTTGCCTTTTATGCTGAGTGATGCAACTTTTGTTTGTGGCGTTTGCGTCTCGTCATGAGTCCAGCACCGATTGCAATTATGATAGGCACACGAGGTAACCCACACCGCCCTCCTCCTTCCCCTTCTCGTTCTCCTTTAACTGCCTCCATCCGTTCCCTTTATTATCGCCTGTAACTGCATCGCAATTACCATCGAAATTTCTTTAACCACAACACAACACACAACAGCGCCGCAAAAATAAATGCTTCAAACTGGCGAAACTGGTATTAAGTGAAATTCGGTTAATGGCAAACATTTCTATTTAGTAATCGACAGCTCTTATTTTATTTTGTTTACCTTTTTTGTTCAAGAATAAATATAATATTTAGTGTTTTCAATTTACTTAATATTTAATTATTATTAAAAGTCAGATTAAATGCCTTGAAGACACATTTTAATTTAGGATTTTAAACTATTTTTATAAATAGCGTAGTTTATCTGTAATAAGTTTTATAATCACAAAAATCTAATATAATCCTACAAAAGAATTAAATTTCTAGGAACAGAAATAGTCAGTGCATTACAATTGAATATTTCCAGTTGCTTTCAGAGAGTATTTACTGTAAGCTGGAACTGAAGTTGCAGTTACGAACATAAAAAGCTACAAAACAAAATTGGGCTCAGACCCACGCTCTCGTCGCATGACTCATGCTTGAAAAATTTCAATTTGAATTTCTAAATAGACGCTACACACACACACACATACACAAAGAGACGACGACGGCGACGCGCAGCATCCAATTTCAGCCAATAAATATTTTACTTCGTCCCCAAAGACGAAGCCGAGCTTTTTGTCTCGAGACTTGTAACTGGCTGTCGTTTGCCCTGTTTGTGTCTATGTGTGTGTTTATGTGTGTGTGAGCGCATTGACTGCTGGCAAATTCCACAAGGCTTACGCTTACCCATGTGCTGGCTTTGACTTAGAGGTTAGAATCGGAGAACTCCTTAGATGTCAATGGATGTCGCATTCAGCAACAGTCGCCGCAACAACAACAACACCGACGACGACGCGACACAAAGTCTTGGCCAACAGAAACCAGTTTCTGGACACATTTTTGTTGCTGTTGTGGCTGTTGTTGTTGGTTGGTTGGTATTACTCACTTTGTGTGAAGCGCAAGTTCTATTTGGCTTAGTTCTTCTCATAGTTGAACGGAACCGCATTCCATGCTACACCAATACAGAGGCGCACAGAGAGCTTCAAGCCTCACTCATACAAACACATACACATACACTCACACTCAAACAGTTACATACATACACTGGAAGAGTTCTTTAACTTTAATTTTTCCACGCTATGCTTATATGCTGTGGGCTACCTCAGCTCCCCGCTGTTGTGTCTACCTCTTTCCCCGTCCACAAACGTTATTTGAACTTTCTGGAATGCGGTCGCACAAGTTTCATATATACACATATACATACATACGGACATACATACATACGAAGGTATGTGTAAAAATGATTGTCGTCTGCTCCGCTTTTGGGTCAGCTCCTTGTGTGACAAGCCTTTTAATTTAACACAACTTTTGTTTTTGCTTTTTCCTTTTATACAAATCGCAAATGTTTTAGTGAAATTTTAGCATTTCAATATTTACTTTTCACACTGTTTTTGTTGTTGTTACATCCGCTCACACAAAATCGGCAAAGTCTGCAAAGCAAAGCAAAGCTAAGAAACGTCCGCGAGCAGCTCGGCAACGACCATGCGGCTGTAGCTACAAAAATTTACTGAATGAAAACATGTCTTTTCTTTTGCGGCGATCTTCGTTTTTCAATGTGCGCGGATCGTCGCGCATGCGCTTGCACAGACAGGGACGGATAGTTGTTCAGGCAGCGAAGCAGACAGAGGCAGAGGCATGCAGTCGACGTCAGCAGAATGCTGACGCCAGCTGAGACAGCGGCAGAGGCAGCACTTTGAAAATCTTGTTGTTGTTGTTCTTGTTGTTGTCTGTTTCGAAAGTAGTTGGCAGTGTATGTGTTATGTTGTATCTGTCGCTGTGTACATGCATCTGTGTGTGTATGCGATTAACTGTGTGTATGTTTGTGTATGTGTGCTAGAAAGTTTCGATACTGAACTGAACTACTCTATGATGATGTTGGGGTCACATGCATATAAAACTTACAGAACGGCATTCCACAACCGAACTGACACCGCTCCTCCTCCTCTACCGATGCGTCTGTTCACTCGCTTGCCAGTTAAAGTAAAGTTAAAGTATCTTTGTATTTGTTTCTGTTACTGTTGCTCGCTGCTGCTGCGCTGCTCAGCTATGCGCTACGTCTCAACGTCAATGTCTTTTTGAGTTGGAAATTTGCTGCTCGTTGGGATCTTCAGTTTTTTTTTTTTTTTTAAATGTTGTAATCTACGAAAGTTTTGTTATTGCTGTTGTTGTTGTTTCTTTTTTGTGTTTGGTTTTCGTAAGTGTCTTTTGGAATTTAGTTTTTGCCTGTGTATGTGTGTGTGTGTAACGCATGTGTGTAGATACGTTTTTTTTTATATAGCTGTAGCTGGTGGCGTTCTTTTGCGTAAACAACACACACACACACAACCACACACACGCCAACCGAAATTCACCATTGAACGGTAAAAAATAAATTCCAACGTGTTTGACTTTGTAACGCTGAGTGTGTGTGTTGGTTTGTGTTGGTGTGTGTTGGTATATGTATGTTGTATGTGTGTGTAAGGTCTTTTTCAATTACATGTTTGTAAATGGAATTTCTGAACTTTTTGTGAACGAGGTCATTTACAACGAAAAATAAACCAAAGCACAACATACAGTAGACGGGGGCGATGGAAGTGTGGAGGGGTTTGGTGAGGGGACATTAAAAAGCTTAATTTTGGTTGTTGTTTGTGTTGTTTTGCGTTCGTCATGAAGGTATTTATAGGAAATTCCATAGGCATTACTCTTTAAATTTCAAATAGGCGTTATTTATAGTTGTCGGTGCAGCGACATGACATGAATATCCAATTGACCAAGGACGGGTCGAGGGGAAGAAGGGAAAATGTTAAACGACAATCGACGAAATGTGGGTGACAATATCTAATTAAATAAAATAGATCCCACCTTAACAGTTGTTATACAAATTGCATAGCTTAAAAACTAAATTTTCTTCGATAATTTTAGAATTTCCCAAGGAACATTATAACCTGTTTAAACCCATCAAATATTTATAAACAATTTGATGTTTTAGACGTAGTAAAACATTTACGATCAGCTTACTTCAAAGACTGTAATTCTAATCTCGCAAAACAACCAACAATGAAATTCTTTTAGGAATGTGTGTTCGGATTGTGGCCACATGTGGTGTAGAATTGCTTTTGCTTTTGGACTTAATAATACGATTTACAGTTGCTTCGCTTTTGTGTATGCATGGAGAAATGCATCAGCAAAGTTCCCAATAACTGGGGCGCCAGGTGTAAATTTATTTCTTAAATGAATGAAAACCCATTGACAATTTATATATATATTTTTGTGTCGAGTCGATGACTGGGATTGATAAGTAACGGCGGCTACTTGACGCAAGAATTTCTGGAATTTCGAAAGTGTACACACACCTGTCTCAGTCACGCACACACACATACGCACACACACACTCACACATGAAGCACGCGCTCAATCTAAGGCTTATCAAGAGTCCAAAGCAACTATAAATGACTTGTGATGGCATTGCAGCAACTTTGAGTCACATGCTTAACACTTACCTGGCCATTGCTCTGGAGGGGGGGGGGGTGTGGGGTGTGGGGCACGGAGCTTGGGAATGGGGGGCACGAGTTGTTGCTGAAGACCCGGACCTGTAGTTCCAACTTAGAAAGCGGCCATATTTAGCTGTAAAGTGAGAAAAGGGTAACGGAAATTGTAATAAATACTTGTATTTGTATTTGTTTTTTCTCTCTCTCTCTCTCTCTCTGTCTCGCAGTTAATAAGAATAAAAACAAACAAAACAAAAGCGTGTTGGACTTTTGACTGTTTGTACTATTTACAACATCGGCAGCAACGTCAAGACCATAAAAATAATTTATAAATCTTATCAGGCCGACTGGCAGTTGGCATTGCCGTTAAGGAGGGGCTTTATTGGTAGTCCACCCAAAAAACTGCCACCCTCCCTGGCCACAGAAATCAACTATGTATTTTATATATATATATATATATATATGTATATATAATGTAAAAGTGTGACGCCTATATTGCTGTGACGTGAAAAGATCGGAATGTCATGGGTTCATTGTGTGGCACGCACGTAATCGGAATCGCTTATGGTTTTCCCTATCAATATAAAAAAAAAAGAAGAAAAACTCATATAAATAAAGTACTTAGACTCAAGGTTTTGGACTGTGTCTTTAATGCTTAATAATGTCGTCTAATAGGAGGCACGTGAGTTGCATACAGAACCGGTGACTGACTGCATAAGCCATACACGGCTCCATCAGGTGGCAATCAGTCTCAAAATGGAACTCTTCGTATTGTTTATTATTGCTGACTGCCTTTCTATATATATATATAGATAGATATATACCAAGTACATTCCTTTCACTCGTAGATCAGTGCAATACCAAAACTCTGACTCTGGACTAGGCGAGACTGACGAGTGCCAGACTAGACCAGACTCGACCAGACCAGACCCAACCAGACCCGACCAGACCCTCTGCTAGACAAATTGCACATAATTTCTAGTCGAGCGAGCGGCAAAAAGTGCACCGAACCTGCCCCAAAAACGAGACACACACACACACACACACACACAGAGTGTAGTAGATGGCAAGTAAGCAAGTAAACCCTGAGGCAGACAGACAGTTAGTTAGTTAGTCTCAGTTGACGACGCGTCGCCAGTCTCTCAGTCTCAGCCCCAGTCCCAGTCCCAGTCCCAGTCTCAGTCCCAGTCTCCGTCTTAGTCTCTAAGTCGCCGGCTCAGTTTTGTGCTGGCTGCCTGGTTGCTGGTCTCTCAGTCGTTTAATGGAAATTATGTCGTGTGCAATTTTATGCATGAGAGAATCAGTTGCCAGCAAAAACACATTATCAGTGCCAGTGCCAGAGTCAGTGGCAGTGGCAGTTGGCTGGGGCAGAGACAGAGGCAGAGCGCATCGCAACTTGCTGCAAGCCGGCGGCAACTGGCTCTCAGGTTAGTTGATAAGCCGCTGCGAAATGGGAACTTCACAAAATGCACACACACACACACACACACACACACACGAACGAACGAACGGTAACGAAACGATGACGAAGCTGAAGAAGACGTGGTAAACACCCTGCACACTGGCACCAAAACCACACAAAAATATTGAAAGAATATTTCAAACTCATCTTAAATACTCTAAAATTATGCTTAAACTGGTTTAGATTTTTATCTTGTTATAATCTTGTTATAATATTTATGATTATTAATTGCAAACTGTATTCCCTTTATTCAGTTAGCTACACAAACTGGGCTAATTTGCATAAAGCTCTAAGCTGAGGTTTTGGCCCGTTGGTCAATGGAATAAGCGGTTTTGATTCATGGTCTAATTCATTGTGAGCACAGCTCAGCTAAATGTAAATTAATTGAACACCCAACAATCAAATTGACCCCTAGGATAATTGCTTAATAATAATCTTTGGCTTTCTTTTTTTTTCTTTTCTATCAAATATTGATGAATTGATGGAGGGAAATATTATTTAAAATTTTTCAAGACTTTAAACTAAGTTTAATTTTAATTTGAATACATTAAAAGGAAAATAAAGCTAGAGTGCAATTTGGGACCACTGTCTTGTTTGGGGTTGACTTTTGGCAGTTGCATGTTGCATGCATTAGCATACAAGTGTTGTGTGCCACAGACTCGATATAATACCCGGAACAAGCTCTTTGCTTAACGAACAGAGCCGACGACGCCTCTGGAGCAAAATAAAAAATGCATTGAAGCGACGCTGATGCTGATGGTGGCTGCTGTTGCAGTGCCACCTTCCCCCCTTCCCACCTTCCACCACCATCAGTGTGGCACTAGTTGCAGCACCCTCACATGTGTACATGCATCGAGTTTTCTGTGTCTATTCGCTCAGCTGCAGTTGGTTTGCTTTGGTTTGGTTTGGGTTGGGTTGGGTTGGATGTGGGTAAGTCTTTGACCGCCGACTGCTTCAGGAGTGTCTGCTGGGGAAAGTCAACGCGGGGGCAGCTGCAACTGAAGCAGCAAGCTAAAGCAACTAACGCAACTAAAGCAGCAGCACAGCAGGCTGGCAATTTGCTGTGCCGCTTCCTGAGCCCACACAGACGCAGACCCAGACACAGACACAGCGGTGGAGGCGGTGGCAGTGGCAGTGGAGCGGTGCGGGGGCAGGGGCGGGGTTAGTGGCAGCGAAACAACAAGCCATGTGAGGCTGGCATAATTATAGCACATTCCATGCCGCAAAGTAGCTACAATCGGATGTGGATTTGGCTACGAAGTAGGAGTCACTCATGTCGCTCCATCACTGTGCACACTGTGGGCGTCTACCGTCTCTCTCCCTCTCTCTCCCCCTCTCTCTCTCTGTCTTTGTCGCTCTCTGCCTTCTCGAACCGCCTTCGCGCCGCCTTCAAACCAAGATGTATTAATGACATTTGGCCCAGTTTTTGGTTGGTTTTTTTTTTTCTTTCTTCATTTTGGTTGGGGGCGACAGCGACACGTAACTTGCAACAGCTGTGCTGGGCACGTTGGCGTCGTCATCCTCGTGCTCCCGCCACTCTCATTCATATTCATAAATTTGGAACGTATTTTTGCGTAAAACCCGCGTCGCAACGGAAGTTGTGCGACCCTCCCTGCTGCCCCTGTTTCTGTCTGTGTTCCTGTTCCCCTGTTCCCCGACTTCCCATACACTTTTGGTAGACAATGTGCCGCTCTATTTTGGCTGAGCTGCCGCAGTTCCCGTTGCCGTTGCCGATCCAGTTCTCGTTCCCAGGCGGGCAAGCTAAAGTTCAAAGCACTATTGAACTCACGGACGGGGCAACACTTTCGCCATAAATAGCAAAAGTGACGGCTTCCAAGTCAGCCAGCCAGCGAACGCCCCTCTCCCCTCTCCCCGCACTTCTCACGATCTTTTATCAACGGAAACCAGCCGCAGCAATGCTCAAGTGGGACAGAGAAAGACACCACGAAGGGTGAGGGTGTGTGGAGGGTGCGCAAGCGGCGCGTAGGAAGTAAGCAAAAAGTAAAAAAGAGAGATGGAAAGAAAGAAACGTGCAGAGATAGACAGATAGGAAAGAAAGGAAAACGAAAACAAAAGTGTCTAATGCCCCAAGTGTGAGCCGCTGGCTGCTTCCTCCCGCTGCCACTTCCTGTGCGTGTGGCCTAATGAGGAAGTGGAAATGGAAGTAGTGGAAATGTGGCCGAGCCAAATGCAAGTGGGAAGTGGTGGAAGAGGTGGAGTGGGTAGAGAGGGTAGATGATGATGGGAAGTGCAACTGCATTTTAAAGTGCCAGCCAGCATGCCACAATCCAAACAAGCCAAAAATAATAAGAAGCTACAAATTGGCTGCCCCCCGAAGATCGAATACGCTTCCCTGTCCAAAATCCCCCACTAATCCGATCGTGATACCATTTGACGTAGATTTATTTCAAGTCTATTGTTGTTGGCCCATTTGACAATAAATTAAATATTTATTTTATATGTCGTTCTTTGAGTCGACCATTAAAACAGCAATAAATCCAAACTGATGCAGATAAAACACAACTGTTCCTAAGACTCTTCAAAGTCCGTAATCAATTTACACCAATACCCTAATGGCTCCAAAAGTATATATATATATAAAAGTATATATATATATATAAAAGTATATATATATATGTAGGTATGTATATATTTATATGTTTGTATATGATTATAAAACGCACCAAATGCAGACGCCATTTGGAGCCGAGTTGTGTGCTCGGAGGGTTAGCGGGGTCTATAAATAAGCATTTGCCACGAAAGGCCGGAAATATTGTGACTATATATATATATATATATATATAAGAGAACCGATACGAATCCCAGTCTGTGTGTATATGAGAGCGATTCATTCATATTTTTGCGCACCATTCATTCATAATTGTATGTGAATGGGATTGAGTATATGTTGGTATGGGTTGCTAAGCCAACGCATATGGAAAAAGTTTATATTTAGTTGTTGTTGTTGCTGTTGTTGTTGTTGCTGTAAGTGCGACAACAACTAAATCAAACAACAAATACGGAATGTATTGGCTGTTGACCCCAAAAAAAAAACGAATAAAACGGAGATACGGATCCGTTCCTCACTTATCAGCGTGATTCAATGTGTGTGTGTGTGATGGGTGTGTGTTGTGTTTGTGTGTGATGGGTGTGATGGGTGTGTGTTGTGTGTGTGTGCTCAATGAAAATTCATTGAAATTTAGAGCAAATCTATAAAATGCAACGAAGCAAGCAACATCAACTACAAGCGAACTAAATCTACACACACACACACACACATTGAGTTACAGCTACACACACGCAACACACAGATACGTTTTGGGGGTTCCAATGGCGTTGGCGATGGCGGCGATAAACTAACAGCAGCAACAACAACAACAGCAACAACAATAACAACAGAAAACGCATTGGGGCAAACAGTTGGAGCGATGACACGAAAGACTGCGGCGACCGCAGCGAAGGCGGCGTCGGCGTCAGCGGTGGCAGCGTTGATTGCTGCTGCTGCTGCTGCGGCTGTTGCTGTTGCTGCGGCTTTCAGGCATTGCATGAATTTATGAATGAATGAAAGTGTATGTGATTATGTATGTTTAAGTGTGTGTGTGTGTGTGTGTGTGTAGTTGGTGTGGCGTGTCGCCGCCGCATTGACTATATATGTATATATTGTGTGCGCTCGCATTTAATGAATGAAAATCCCAAGCTGAGGCCGCGACAACATAAACCAACAAAACACACACACACAGCAAATGCAGTAAAAACGGAAGTAAATGAGAACAACAACAAGCAACAACACACAACAACAACAACGAATGAATGAATGAATGGACGTCTGATTTTCAACTACGGATAAGATACTTGTAGAATATTTTATGGCTTCAAGTATCCCCACTCATAAATGCTGTGCATTAATAATAAGCATCCACATTCATGCGAACTTGAAGTGTGGGCAAAAGCAGTTTTTAACTTATGAACAAGTCGCAATTTGTTCTCATAAAATACGCTCATAATATATATATAGTGTAATTAAATTTTATATAAATGTTCATCGATGCACAAAAATGGTAAACAACTTTAAAATTAGCTGAGAAGGAAAAAGAGTTTAACGATTAAAACATATTTTTAGTCTATCATTGCACAATATTATTATAAATGTTTTATTTATAAACTGCCCATTTTTAATGTCCTTCAAAAGTATGCTATGTTAAATCATCAAACACACTTTAATAACTTAATTGAATACTCACTTTTTATTATTTCCAAGCACCATTTGATAATTCTAATGAATTTTTTTTTTTAGAAATTGTGAGTAAAGGGAATATACAAAGACTGATTGAATGATAAATGAAAACTTTGAGAATATGATACGATTGACCCATTTACTCAATCAACTTTTGTTCTTAAATTAGCAACTGTAATGATAAAGGGTTTTCTAAATTTATATTCTGTTCTGATATGGCAAACTGTTTATTCAGATATAAATAAATTGCCCGGCTGGCTGATAAATTACGCACGACATATTTCATTTGTTTGCTGATTTCGTTGGTTTTTAAATTAGGAATTTTGATTAGCTTTGAGATTTTCTTGGAAAAAGATCACATTAAGAAATTTTGCATTTGCGTTGAGTCAGTAGGATTAATGTAGAATGTACATTAGAATATTTGTTCGAGTGACTCGAGGCAAAATTCAGATGAAATTCGATTGACTGTATTTTACACACAGACACACAAGTCATTAAAAAAAAACCTTAGTTAAACTTACAAAGAATATTTATATATATGTATGCAAATAAAAATAGATTTCGATATTGTTGTTTTGACTACGACTATGACGCACAAATTGCGCCAGTGCAGGTGATGCTAGACAAATATAAATATAAATATAAATATGGTATAGGACTTGACTTTTACGAGCGTGTGGTGTAGATAAAATTACAAAAACAACACCCCACTGCGAAAGTGCCCGGGGAAAATCTTGTAAATTGTGGAAAAACAATAATAGCAACAATGAGCAAATGACGCACAAAACTTTACAAGGGTGTCTGCCCCGTCTGAGCTCTGCGGCAGCGGATCGTGGACGTCATTGAAAATTGAATGAAAACGAAAATGAAAATGAAAATCAGATTGGCCCACACAACAAACGCTGAAACTACAAACATTGAGACGCCTTTTACGTCAGCAACAATAGCAGCAGCAGCATCATCTATTTCCACAAGATTTGCTGGTGTTGTTGTTTCTGGTTTTTCCTTGATATTTACGATTACGATTATTTACATAAGAAGTGTTTGGCCCGATGACGTTCTGTGACCAGTGAAGGAGCCCACTGTGCACCTAATAATGGCAGACGTTGTGGCAGAGTTGCCAATTGATTTGTAAATAACAAAAAAATAAAAATAAATTCAAAGGAATCAAAAATACAGGGTGATCGAAAAGCTTCTACGATAGTTTTTGATAAATGCGTAACATTTCAAACTGGTTCAATTCTCGCTGATAGTTTTTATGGTTGTTGTTTCTGCCCGTGCTTTGGCTGTGCCAATCTTAATTGCGCATTTAAATGTACATTTATAATAGAAACAAAACAACAACAAACAACAAAAACAACTACAACTATGAACAATGCCATACAACATATAAAGGCAGCAGCAAAAAAAATTTATAGCTCATTGTGAACTTTGAGGCTTGAGGAATACAGGCGCCTGCCCCGAAAAACGTGCGGCTGTGATATACCCTGCCCCACCACCATCACCACCATCAGCTCATTGACAACCATATGTCTGTCCCTCGGCATACGATTTGAAGCTGCGCATATTGCGCCTCGACGATTTATTATGTATTATAGTTTATGGGATTTGCAAACAAAGCAGAAGCGGGCAATGCAAAAACGTTTTTGCGCACTAAACTTGAAAAATGCGAATGGCAACGCTGCCACAGCAAGTGTATATATTATAATTATAATTATTTAATTATATGTGACTTGTTAAAATTATATTTTTTTTTAATTTGGATGCCAATCAATTCAATTTGAATTTCAATTAACAACAGCAGCAACAATCTGGCAACGCCGTGCGCCCTATGAAGAGAGCGTACACGCTTAAGAGCGAAGAACAAATATGAACGACAACGACAACGACAACTTGTTGCGCTTGCCAGTGTGTGGGTGAGCGAGAGAGACAAAGCTGTGTGCGAATGCGAGTGTGAGCGCACGTGTGAGTGTGACTGCGAGTGTGAGAAAGCGAACGAGCTTTTCGGCAGGCTGGCCTTGCTGTTGTCTGGGGCCGTCTGTCCGTCCGTCCTTCCGTCTGTTTGTCTGTCCGATCAATGTGTGTTGTTTGCTTGCTTGTGTGTTGTTTTAATTTTTTGGTGCGCAAAAAGCACAGCGCACACTTAAGGACACATGGCCAGCGTTCTCTGCTCAACAGCACCAGTGTGACCGTGTATGTGTCTGTGTGTGTGTGGAGGACTCGCTGTCTGGGCTTAAACTGAGCTGCGCTGCTTCTGCTGTTTTGCTGCTCTGCTGCAGCAGCAGACTGCATACAACAGCTGTTTATTGTTGTCAGTTTGTAATGCACAAGCAAGCAGACAGCTGTTTGCTGCTGCTTCTGCAGCTGCGGCTGCTGCCAGCTGCCTGCTGCATTTAGTCAGCAAAAATATATGAATTTACAAGCATATCAACTACGTACATATAAAAACGAGTAAAAGTTTAAACAATATAATAATTGGAGATACTTACAAACAAAACCATTAGGCGGCGATGGCGATGGCGATGTCGTTGTTGATTATATAAGCAGCAAACATATACAGACTGTTTGTGTGTGTGTGTGTATTGAAGTGCTGTGTGTGTGTGTGTTTGGTGTGTTTGTGTTGGTGTGTGCCAGTTTAGTAAATGCTCAGCACACGCACTGAACTCAAACGAATGAGCGGCGGCAGCAGCAGCAGCAGCAGCAACAGATAGGCAAGTTTGCCTTTGTTGTTTTTGTTGTTGTTGCTGTTTGCCGTTATTGTTGCTGTTGCTGTAGTTTACTTTGTTGTTGCTTTGGGCTGACGGCGACATTTGTGTGTCGTATCTAAAACATTTGCGCTTTAAATAAATATACAGAGGTATTATAAAAAAAGAGGCAACTACAACAACAAAAATAACAACAACAACAACATCAACAGAAATTGGTTCAATGCACGCCGCCAAAGTGGACGAGGCAACAGGAACAGCAACAGCAAAAGTCATCTTATCACTGATTAGAGCTGAACATACATCCCTATTTGGGTTTTAAATCTGAATTCTTTACTTATTTCCAATTCATTGTAACTCAAATTGATTTTAGCTAACTTCATTATCATCAAACGTCATCATCGTCATCGTCATCATCATCATCATCATTATCATCGTCGTCGTCGTCGTCTTCGTCATTGTCACTTCGCCCAATGTACAAAGTTCACTTGTTCTTCTTGTTTTATATGCAATACATGCAAATAATTTTTTTTCTGCTTTTTTTTTTTTTTTTTTGATTGTATAAGTTTACAGTTGCCTTTTGCGCCATTTTTTTTTTTTTAAATACAAATCTAAACATGTATGTACATATGTACATTTGTATGTATGTCTGTGTATACATTTCGATTCTTTATTTGATTTTTTTTTCGCTTTCATTTTTATTTATTGTTTTTTTTTTTTTATTTACTTTTCCGCTTCTAATTTTAATTATTCAGTTGGGAAGCTCAAAAGTCGCGGACTAGTTTGTTTTTAATTCTTCTTCTTGTTTTTCTTGTAGCCTTGTTTTCGCTGTTGCCGTTATTCTTGTGTTTTCCCTGTTTTCATCTTAGTTTGAAACGTCGATTAAGCAGCTAAATTACGTTTCATTACGTTACGTTACGTTACGTTATATGGCATTGTACCTCGACTTTTGGGGGCTTTAAAAACTGCGTCGCAAATTTGCAAAACTGTATTTGTATTTTGTTATTGTTGTCGTTGTTGCTTGTTGCTTGTTCGTTCGTTTAGCTCGATCGAGTTGAAATTGGATTTAGTTTTTCATTTTTCATTTTCTTTATGTTTGTTTAGCAACATAATTAAACTTTAGTTAAGTGGCGACACACACAAGACACACACACACACACTCATGCAGTCAGTCACACACACACACACACAGACACACACGCCAAGAAACACCAACACCAACACCTTTGCACAGTTTTAATTGAAATTCACTTTGATGCCGCCGCCGTTGCCGTCGTCGCCGATGCCGTTGTCGCTGTCGTTGCTCCACCGTCGCCATCCAGGGACCAGTAGAAGAAGAGCCCAGAAGAGCGCACAATTTGGCCCCAGAGTAAAAGCCGCGCCCAGGCAGAGCAGCAGTGTTCACCGCCTCCTCCTTCTTGACGTTGGCGCTGTCGGTGACGTACTGAATCACCCAAAGTTTAGTTTGCGGCGCATGGTTACGCTGACAGCGCACACAACACCAACACCATCACGCAACACACACACACACACACACACACACACATGCAGGGAGTCGAACGCTCAGCAAAGAGCAACAGAGGCAGCGGCTGCGGCAGCGACTGAACTGAGAGCACTGAGAGCAGTCAGCAAGGTCCCTTGGTATCAATGAATTTGCCTTAAGTAGCTTTGGCTTTTGCTTTCGCCTTGCCACAGCCACAGCCATAGCCACAGCCACAGCCGCAGTCGCAGCCCCAAACGTCCAGCAGCAACAGCAACAGCAACAGCAGCAGCAGCAGCAACAAGTACGAAGCAGTGTAGAAGCTAAAACGTCGCGTGCGTCGTAGCGTCGTGCGTCGGGCACGGCCTTTAAATGTCTGAATGTCTGAATGAATGTTGGCTTGTTTTCGCTGCTGCTGCTGCTGCTGCCGCTGCCGCTGCTGCCCCGACGACACTGTGAGTGTGACTTTGCATGTAATGGTTAACGCCATCTGCCGCATTGGCGCTGAAAACAATAGCAAAACAAACACACCGACGCCTCAAAAAAAGCACACACGCAAACGTACACAAACATACACACACACTCACACACATACACACACACTGGCTAAAGAGAGCGCGCGCTCTCACCGCAAAAGCTTATGTGTGCTGTGTGTGTGTGCGTGTGAGCGAGTGCAATTGCCTAAGCACGGTAAAAAATTTTTATGAACGAAGCTAAAAAGAAAATGGCGGCGCCTAGAATTGCATCTCAAGCGTATCATTTGCAATTTAATGCCATTGAATTTTAATTGCCATTATCAATAAGACTTGCAGTGGAAATAGCATTTTTCAAGCTTACTAAATTTAATCCATCAAAAATTAAATATTATCTGCAATTAGCGAAAAATGTGCAAAATCAAGTAAACATTGCCTGCTTAATAAAGTCGAAAATTCACTCTAAGTGGATTTTAATATAATTCAAATGGTTTTTATCTGCATACAATTATTAAGATTACTTTGTGTATTGAGTAGAAATTCCCTAAATTCACACAGAATTGTTAAATTGTCTTAATTTTATCGATTTATGCTTAATAACTAAGTTAGAATTGCTTCTAATATACGAAAATCGAAATGATAAGATAGAAAGAAGATTTTAACAAAATGCTGTGTGGGCATCTCATATATTTTACAGACAGTACGTGGAATGTAGAATGGATTATTTATCATTTAGATGGAGAAAAATATAATTATTTGATGTAAAAACCAAAGGTATCTCCTTTTGTTATTCTTTGTTATCAATAGTTCAAAGAAATTTTACTTTACAGATCACCTTTTTTCTAACCCATTTAAGATGTTTCTTTTTTTATTTGAAGCCAGACTTCGTTTTTAATTTAACTATCCACATTTTGTGCACAGTGTAAAGCAGCCCTCACTCAAACACACACGCATATGTATACGATCGAAATCAACGAAAAAAAGAGCAGCCGAAACCCCAATGAAATCTGTAGAAAACAAGTAAGAGTGCTCTAATCGAGAGTGCTCGGCTAGCCGATACCCTGTACACTCCAAACTCTGAATTACCAAAAACTTGCACTTCTTTAAAGGAAATAAGAGGAAACCCCTTACTCAATTATGCTTCTCAAGCAGCATGCTGTATGCAATAGTTTTGTTTTTTGACTTTTTTACTACCAAAAATGGTTTTCCAAATGATTTTGGATTAGTTATCCCAACGATCTGCATATTTCTTAACATAAGGAAAGTACCACAAGATAATGGAATATCTTTCGTTTAGTATTTGTTCTAATTATTTTATGATTTTTCCTGAAATGCTTTAGGGGAACTTATCAGTCAATCTTTCAGGAGCATGCATACAAAATTGGGTGTACCTAGCTTTTCTTAACTCCGGGTTCTACTGAAGGTACAAAAACCCAACAACTTTAAGAGGATATTCTTAGAACATAAGTTAAGGAAATAGACATTTATAGTTTGATCTAGAAAATATACTCAATGGTATTGGAGCTATGATACCTTTCTTACCCACTTCAAATGGGTACAGGGTGTCGAAAAAATGTCTGTGCCAGAAGCGCGTATGTGTGTGTAGAGCAAACCAAGAGGAGCTATTTATTTTGCCTTAAATGCGCTATATGAAATGTGTAACATCGCAGCACATATCGCAAGCGACTCACTGACTTAGAGATACAGATATACTAGAAACATTTCGATTTTGGGCATGTGTGATATGGGTGTGCGGTGTGGTGTGTGTGTGTGTGTGTGAGTGTGTGTGTGTGTATGGGAGTGTGTGCTTGTGTGTGTGTGTGTGTGTGAGAGCTGGTTGATATGCTTAGAAGTGTGTGCGTGTGTGATTGCCATGGCATTTTTTCTAATGGCAGGCATGAAATTGAAATGAATTTGATATCAAATAAATGTACTTACATTCAAATATGCAATTAAATGGGCACAATTATTAAAGCCGAAATTGGGCAACACTTTTGACAGCGACAAATAAAAAAAAAACTGATACCGACACGGAACTAGTGCCTCTATACATTAAATTATGTACTTTATGTACGCTTATTATTGAAAGACTGGGCCCAACCTTTAACCGCACAACTGATATCAGTTTACGAGTTGTCATCGTCCAGTCCAATGAGCAAACGGCAAAACAACAACAAATCAACGAAAACCGAAACATTAACCAACATCAACCAAACAACACATTTCCCAAAAAACAGAAGCCCTTTTGTGTTGATCATGTGCGTTTAGTTTCCCCTTTCCCGTTTCCCCTTTTCCCATTCCCTTTCCCTTTCCAGTTATGTATTAATTTGATCCTAAATGCTTCAAGTTAATTAAACGCTTTAATAATAGTCCACGTGCTAATGCTGACGTAAGGGTCGACAGTCGACAACTCATAGGGGCGTGCACAATATCAACGCATCTCTCTCACACACACACACACACACACTATACACACACACACTACACACACTCACAGATACATACAGCTACGCTAATAAAAGTGAACGTTTTGTCCGCAGCTATTTCAAAAACGCAGCATTTCTCACGCAAACTTGGGCAGTTCTCTCACACACACACACACACACACATATTTTACATACCAGCACATCACATAAAAAGCTTAGCAAATTTCTTTCTATAAAGATCGCAATATATATATATATGTATATGTATATATATATTCAAGAGAGTGCCTTAGCTTCAAGTGACGTGCACAATATCAAAATGTCGCCTGATTGTCAACTAATTTCGACTATCCAAAATATAATATTCGATAATATACGCAATTATCTATACCTTCCACTTTACCTCCCCACTTTACATCCTTTACATTAAACGCAAAACCATTAGCAAAACCAATTTGCCATTTTCGCATTCGCAACGCCTACACACAATTTTTGCATGATTTTTCGGAGAGCATATGCCAAAAAAAAAAAAAAAATGAAATCACATGTTCCCAGCGTAGTAGTACTCCCGAATCAGCCAAAGCATTCTACACACTATACTCGGCAACAGAGGAGAGCACCCAAAATTAGCAACAAAAAAAAAATATATAAAAAAAAACAGCAACAAAAAAATTCACAAAAAAAAAAAGCTCGACACTCGCAAAGAGAAACTCACGCGTCGCAAATAAAAACAAAATGGCCGTCAGGTGATTTTGTTGACGTGGTTATGTTATTTTTTAGGTGCGCAGATCAAAATTACTTTTAATTAATAATAACTGTAATTAGTAATTTATGAAATTAGAAATTCGTTAATGCATCTATATATAATCGTTACATTTCATTTTTATTTGCTAAACTTTACACAAATTTGTTTGAAATTAAGTTTAAATATACAAAATGGCGTCGAAAGTGCTTACGAAATATTAGTTTAATTTGTTTTTATATGCTTATAAAAATAATATTATATATTTAGGCTTAGAAATATTTGCTGCTGTTTTATATTTATGCAGCAGCTGAAACTCTTAATTAAATATGCAATATGCAGTTTTTAAACTAAACTACAGAAGAACTAATTATTAATTTTAAATCATGCTTAAACTGTGCATTTTTATAAACCTCAAGTGAAAACTTCTTTAAGCGCATTACATTTTTTTTATATTATTCAATTTAATTACTTCATTATAAACCGAAGCCGAAAAAAGGTTCTTTAAATAATAATATAGTCTAATTAAGCTCTGACTAATCCTAATTGCATTGATTTTGAATGCTGACTAATAAGAATCATCTAGCTGAAAGTCAGTAAAGTAAAGTGGTATTCTAACAATTAATTAACACTGAACTATCAATGGTTTTATAGGCTATATATATGCCGATTAATATATATGCATTCAATTATATTTGGCCTCAATTGCTGTGTCTGGTGTCGGCATGCAACTAACTTTAAGTGGCTGCGATTTAATAGTTTACCCATTCAACTTCGATTGGTCTGATTCCGAATCAGAGTCGGGCTTGGACAGGCCAGGCTAGGGCTGGGCACGGCACGGCACGGCGTCGACATGGAAAGCGACAGCCTCCATTAAAAAATGGACCCACTAGCTGCATTCCAAGAATTCATAAGTCAAAGATCGAATGTGCAACGTTCCAAACGATAGTGACGGGGTCCCGTGCCCGGCCAGCTGCCAGCTGCTGGTGCTGGTGCTGGTGCTGCTGCTGCCACTGCCACTGCCAGTGTCTCTTAGTTAGTGCATTGTAGTATCTGTGGCCAGGGCCAACGTCAGCGCCAGCGACAGCGCCAGACAACAAAGACTCAAATATAAATAAAGTGCTAGATTTATGCATACGAAATTAATAAATTGAAATATGTATACGTGTGTATGTGTGCATGTGTATGTGTATATGTGTATATGTATTTGTGTGCAGCTTGAATACTTTTGGTGTTAGACAACTAACACGCTTAACCCGTGCAGCACTCATTTAATTTTAATGCAACTCCACTTAAAATTCAGTTACCCCCCCCTCAAGACGCTCCGGTTTATCAGTGGGTCTCTCGAAAAAAAACACGCGCCCTTCTCCCCACCATACTCCCCACCCACCCTCGCTGTTGGGCTAGGAACGCAACGACAAAAGAGATTAACAAGAGTAACCATCAACGGCGAGAAACCAGATATGAAATATGCGCGATAAGACCAAAGTGCATTGGTGTCAAAAAATAAACTTACAAGAAGAATGCAGGCCAACTACGAGTGCCAGTACCACGTATCTCTTGGTTGTGTGTGTGTGTGTGTGTGTTTGTTGTACTTTTTTTTTTGTTTTTTTTTTTTTTCGTTTGTGTTGAGTGGTAAAGTGATGAAATGGACTGCCACATACGTACTACTCAACATACAAACATGAGAATGAACCAAGAACCCCGTCACTGTTGCAGTTGCAGTTGCAGTTGCAGTCACCAGTTTTCAGTTTCATGAATGGGGCCTGTGAGGCCTGCAGTTGGAGCTGCTGCAGCTGAGCAGCTGAGCGGCTGAGAGTTGGAAGCTGGTAAGCTGCTAAGCAGTTAGCTGTTTGGTTGGTTAGCTGCTTGGCTGCTTGGCTGGTTTGTTGCTTGGTTTGCTTGGTTTGCTTGGGTTGGTTGCATGAATGAATTGGCTATGGCGCCGGGGCGCATAGATCGAACTATTGTAATTACTATGAGATTATGCAAAATGCATATGCAATTAGTTGTGGCTGCATTGGTTGAAGTCTAGAGTCGCCAGTCCCCAGTCCCCAGTCTCCAGTCTCGAGTCTCGAGTCTCAAGTCTCGAGCCATAAGTCTGAGATCTAAGATCTGGCTGGCTCTTGATTCTTGAGTCTTGAGTCGCAGCCGTCTGAGTCATAGGGGGCAACTGGTTTGACTTGACTGAGATCAAGTACAAACGTACTTACTAGCAGTTAAATTGCAAATAAGCAGTTGCCACCACATGGGCGTATGCCACAAAATTCGATAAGGGGTTAACTCATATTGTATGAATCATTTCATATATATATATATTATATATCTATTCTCTGAAATAAATGAGTAACTCATATGGGAACAACTGTTTGAGATTAATGTGTTTATTATTTATCAATTGCGCGAATCACACTTATAATTATCCACGTTCTGTAATAATATAATTATCCACATTCCGCACGAATGCAATTGTGCAACTGTGCAACAGTGCAACTGTGCAACTGCACCCTTGTGGCAGACTACGCATATGATGGCAGTGACGTTATGAAGTCATAATATTGGAATGTGTCTGTCTTGATGATGATGATGATGATGATGATGATGACGAACAAATGGTGTGCAAACCGCAGAACTGCAACCTGTTGGCATTTAGCAATTAAAATATCTAAGCCCATTGGGGGCACCAGTTGAGGCACCACATTTAGCTAGCAGCTCCACAAAGAAGTTTGCCTAATTTACAAGAGTTAACAATATTAATTTGATGGTCCATTGTGTCGTTTGTCGACATAGGCATTAAGATACGCATTCCAAAACTACTTTTTCTGGGAAGAGTCCGAGAGATCAATGCCATTCAATAATACATATATGAAACGGTGCCGATGTGGGAAACTGGATGGCTGGCGATGTCATCAGCATTAACATGAATAACATCAACGTCAACATCAACTGTAATGCGACCCTATCAGTAAGAAATGTCTGTCTGTCCCCTAAAAAAAAAACTGATAATAATGTCGCCTGCGGGAAATTCCTTTAGCGGCATTTAAGGCCACTTAATTATGCCCCGTTGCCTGAACACAAAGTGAACCTGAGCCAGAGCCTGACCAGATCTCAGGTCTGCGTCTCTCTCTCTCTCTCTCTCTCTCTCTCTTTCTCTCTGTTTCTCTTTGAAAACCAAAAACCAATCCTAAATTCTTGGAATTTTGACTCTTGTTAAGCATCAACTGCTGTATTTGTACACGCCGGCTCTTCATCTCTTTGACTCTTTGACTCTCTGTCTGTCTGTCCGGCTGACTGTCTGTGCCTGTTGTGTCTGCCGTCTGTCTATCTGTCTGTTGTCTGTCTGCTCTGGTCTCCCCCCCCCCGTTCGCTGCACTTTCCGTTTATCGGTTTATCGGCATTTCCCCTCTCGGCTTGTCCCAGTAGAACTTTCCACAGTGAAAAACGCATTTAAAACTTTTCTCAAAATCAGGATATACATTATCTATAACTGCTACTAATTGATAAGTCGCATTTGTATAATGTTATTATAGGATTCAAACTACCATTTTCTAGTCAAAAGAAAGTTTTTTTTTTAGCACATTCGGAAAAGTTCTTCAGGGGTCGCCGTTCTTTGAAAAGTTCCCAAGCTTAAAGTTTATTATCATTTTGAAAATGCACATTTAGAGGCAGTTTTGTTTTTGCAAAACACCTAAAATCATCAAAGATCGCCCCAAGAACCCGATGAGCGAACCAATTAGATCAAACGTTTACTCTTGCTGCGCTGCAACAACTTGTGCACCAGCAGTTTGCTTCGTACCCACTCCCCACCCCCCAGACTTTTGTGCTGCAACACAACACAGTCAACGCTCAAGCCACAAAGCCGCCAATGTAAATATATGTATGTACACACACACACACACACACACACACACAGCACACACAGCACACACACTCAGATATCAGACATTCTTTACGTAGCTCGTTCGAGTCTACAGTCTACGATCATCAAGTCAGCTTGTTCAACATTCAAGAGGTGAGAGAGGAGAGGGGGCATCGATGATAATATTCATTCATTTGATCAAACCGC